>ONZH01017866.1:0-217500 GCA_900303285.1 Rhinella marina
CGTGGATTCATAATCTGGTACTCCATCAATGCTCTCTGCTGCTCACACACCCTGGCCAACATGGAATAGGTGGAATTCCAGCGAGTCGGCAGGTCGCACAACAGCCGATGTTCAGGCAAATGGAGGCGTTGCTGGAGTTTTTTTAAGCTAGCAGCAGCTACAGTTGACTTCCGAAAGTGAGCGCACAAGCGCCGCACTTTCACCAGTAGCTCTGCCAGGTTGGGGTAAGTCTTTAGAAATTTTTGGACTACCAGATTAAAAACGTGGGCCAGGCATGGTATGTGATTGAGTTCGGCAAGCTCCAGAGCTGCCACCAGGTTAAGGCCGTTACATCTCCGTCTGCTGCAATATGGCGTCCCTCACCTCTGGGGCGCTGTGCTTCCTGTCGCCCAAGCTGATGAGCTTAAGCACCGCCTGCTGACGTCTCCCCGCGCCAGTGCTGCAACGCTTCCAGCTAGCGGCTGAGGGCGATGTTAAGGCAGAGGAGGAGGAGGAAGAGGAGGGGGGTTTATCAGAACCCGTGCTGGCAATCTTGGGCGGGGTTGGTAGGTAGGCCGTCTCTGTTTGCGACCCCGTCCCCGCTTCCACAACATTCACCCAGTGTGCCGTCAAAGAGATGTATCGTCCCTGGCCGCAAGCGCTTGTCCACGAGTCGGTGGTCAAGTGGACCTTTGCGCTGACTGCGTACCTCAGGGCCCGCCTGATGTTACGCGACACGTGCTGGTGCAGGGCGGGGACGGCATTCCGGGAAAAGTAGTGGCTGCTGGGGACGGAATAGCGAGGTGCGGCAGCCGCCATCAGGTCGCGGAAGGCCTGCGTCTCCACAAGCCTAAACGGCAACATCTCCAGGGCCAGCAGTTTGGAGATGTGGCAGTTTAAGGCTTGGGCTTGTGGGTGACTCGAGGCGTACTTCCGCCTGCGGTCGAACGCCTGCGAGAATGGACAGTTGATGGGACGAGGAGTGTGAAGGTGCAGGCGAAGATGCGGGGGAAGGGGAGGCTGAAGGAGAAGCCCCAAAGTAGCCGAGGCAGAGGCAGATGTGGAGGTGTCCTGGCTGGAGGTCTGGACCGCAGTGGCAGCACACAACAAAGGGGAAGAGGTAGTGGCAGGAAGACCTTGCGCAGGTTGTATTGCGTTTGCTCTCTCCCACTCAGCCCAGTGCTTGACTTCCAAGTGACGCCGCATGCCTGAGGTTGTCATATTGCTCTTCTCAGAGCCCCTACTCAGTTTTGAGTGGCAGAGTGTGCAAACCGCGCTCAGTTTGTCATCCGCACAAACATTAAAAAATCTCCACACCACAGAAGTACGAGGCCTCGATGGGGGAGCTTCGCGCGACTGCCTGCTGCCGGGAACAGCTTTGGCCCTGCTGGCTGTGGCCTCACTTCTCTGTCTGGACTGTCCTCTGCCTCTGGACATCCCTCTGCCTGTGGACATCCCTCTGCCTCTTGCTGCCTTTTTCGGTGCTGCGCAGACCACCACCTCTCCACTGCTTTCCCCGCTGGACATCACCCCTGGCCAAGTGGGGTCGGTCATTTCATCATCCACCACCTCCTCTTCCACTTCCTCACTCTGCTCCTCCTCCTGCCCACTGGACATTCCAACAGCCTCCCTTGATGGCAACTGCGTCTCATCATCATCATCGCTCATGATAACAGATGCTGGTTCAGGGTCCACATCAGCAGAGATGGCGAATACTCAAGTGGTTGGGCATCACTACAAACAAATTCCTCTGGTAGCTCCAGGGATTCTTCCGGCACATCTGAAAAAGGACCCGAAAAGAGCTCCTGGGAGGGGTCAAGGGTGGGTTGACTCTGTTGGCCAGGTGTGGAGGAAGGAGGGTCAGAGTGAGACTGTGTGGATGACTGGCTGGTGGACAACTGTGTGGAAGCGCTATCGGCTATCCATTGCACCACCTGTTCACACTGCTCAGGCCTCAACAGCGGTGTAACCCACCCCCTGCTTAACTGTCCCATAAAGGCAGGGATTCTGGATGAGCGGAATCCTGGCTGCCCCTCACCAGCACGCATTGTATCCCCACTGTCTTCAACAAGGCCCCCAACAGCATTTCTGCGCCCCCGTCCTCGTCCACGTCCGATTTCGCTAGCCCTCCGCATTTTTTTTTGTTACAATATTTGGCGTACACAGCCGTGTACTAACAGGTCAGACGGTGTGTATTAACACCACGTATATACAAGATTTTTGCAAGCACGCAGAACGCACAGTACAGGTGCCAAATAAAATGCCTTTTTTTTTAATATTTCTAGGTACACAGCCGTGTACTAACAGGTCAGACGGTGTGTATTAACACCACGTATATAAAATAATTTTGCAAGCACGCAGTAACGCACAGTACAGGTGCCAAATAAAAGGCCTTTTTTTTTAATATTTCTAGGTACAACAGCCTTGTACTAACAGGTCAGACGGTGTGTATTAACACCCACGTATATACAAGATTTTTGCAGGCACGGCAGAACGCACAGTACAGGTGCCAATAAAATGCCTTTTTTTTTATATTTCTAGGTACACAGCCGTGTACTAAACAGGTCAGACGGTGTGTATTAACACAACGTATATAAAATAATTTTGCAAGCACGCAGAACGAACAGTACAGGTGCCAAATAAAATGCCTTTTTTTTTTAATTTCTAGGTACACAGCCGTGTACTAACAGGTCAGACCGGTGTGTATTAACACCACGTATATAAAATAATTTGCAAGCACGCCAGAACGCACAGTACAGGTGCCAAATAAAAGGCCTTTTTTTAAATATTTCTAGGTACACAGCCTTGTACTAACAGGTCAGATGGTGTGTATTAACACCACGTATATACAAGATTTTGCAAGCACGCAGAACGCAACAGTACAGGTGCCAAATAAAATGCCTTTTTTTAATATTTCTAGGTACACAGCCGGTGTACTAACAGGTCAGACGGTGTGTATTAACACCACGTATATAAAATAATTTTTCCAAGGCACGCAGGAACGCACAGTACAGGTGCCAAATAAAATGCCTTTTTTTTATATTTCTAGGTACACAGCCTTGTACTAACAGGTCAGACGGTGTTGTATTAACACCACGTATATACAAGATTTTTGCAGGCACGCAGAACGCCACAGTACAGGTGCCAAATAAAATGCCTTTTTTTTATATTTCTAGGTACACAGCCGTGTACTAACAGGTCAGACGGTGGTATTAACACCACGTATATAAAATAATTTTGCAAGCGCGCAGAACGCAACAGTACAGGTGCCAAATAAAATGCCTTTTTTTTATATTTCTAGGTACACAGGCCGTGTACTAACAGGTCAGACGGTGTGTATTAACAACCACGTATATAAAATAATTTTTGCAAGCACGCAGAACGCACAGTACAGGTGCCAAATAAAAGGCCTTTTTTTAATATTTCTAGGTACACAGCCTTGTACTAACAGGTCAGACGGTGTGTATTAACACCACGTATATACAGATTTTTGCAGGCACGCCAGAACGCACAGTAAGGTGCCAAATAAAATGCCTTTTTTTTAAATATTTTCTAGGTACACAGCCGTGTACTAACAGGTCAGACAGTGTGTATTAACACGCACGTATATAATAATTTTGCAAAGCACGCAGAACGCACAGTACAGGTGCCAATAAAAGGCCTTTTTTAAATATTCTAGGTACACAGCCTTGTACTAACAGGTCAGACGGTGTGTATTAACACCACGTATATACAAGATTTTTGCAAGCACGCAGAACGCACAGTACAGGTGCCAAATAAAATGCCTTTTTTTTTATATTTCTAGGTACACAGCCGTGTACTAACAGGTCAGACGGTGTGTATTAACACCACGTATAATAAAATAATTTTTCAAGCACGCAGGAAGGCACAGTACAGGTGCCAAATAAAAGGCCTTTTTTTAATATTTCTAGGTACACAGCCTTGTACTAACAGGTCAGACGGTGTGTATTAACACCACGTATATACAAGATTTTTGCAAGCACGCAGAACGCACAGTACAGGTGCCAAATAAAATGCCTTTTTTTTATATTTCTAGGTACACAGCCATGTACTAACAGGTCAGACGGTGTGTATTAACACCACGTATATACAAGATTTTTGCAAGCACGCAGAACGCACAGTACAGGTGCCAAATAAAATGCCTTTTTTTTTATATTTCTAGGTACACAGCCGTGTACTAACAGGTCAGACGGTGGGGTATTTACACCTGGTATAAAAAAGGGTATTGCAGGCACACCAGAACCCAGAACACTAGAGCCAAAAAAACTGTATTTAAAAAAAAAAAAATGTACACAGCCGTATACTGGCCAGAAGATCAGATGGTTGCATATACACACTAGGTATATAACAGGGTTTTGCAGCCAAAAAAAAACGCAGAACAGTAGTGCCAAATATAGTTTGGTATGTAGCAGAGCACCTAATACACCACTAATGCCTCTCTCTGTCCCTACTCCAGCAGCTATCCCTGAATACAGCAGCCGTTCTCTGCAGAGTGTATATGGTAGTAAAGCTATCACTGTACTGCACTATAGTAGCCCTGATAAGGCTTTTAATCACGCTCCTGCCTGTCCAACAGCTAAAACCTATCTCTCCCTTCTCCAGCCTCTGTCCCTGACTAAGTTCACGCAGCATATGCGAACGAGCAGGAAGAGCTGAGTTTTTATGATTCGAGGTCACGTGGTTTTTCCAGCCAATCCATGTAGACGCCGTTTTCGTGCTGCCAGCGTGCTCCGCGGGCCTGTCATACCCCCCTGCATGGTGATTGGTGGAAAAAGAGCGCCAGGGAAGGTGGGAGGGGAAACGAATTCTAAGTGCGCCATCGCCGTTATACTCGATCGAAATCGAGTATGCCGAATAGCGTAGTATTTGATCGAATACCGGCTCGATCGAACACTACTCGCTCATCTCTAATAACAATCTCTGCCCCTCCACCTGTTCTGCTCTGCAAATGCTGCCCTGAGTGACATGTCTGCTGGGATACTCAGCAGCATGTTGTATGTGTAGGACTACAAGTCCCAGCTGTACAATGACACTGCTGATACACACAGGGTCTTCCCCCTACCTTTCTTCTCTAGGGTGAGGAGAGCAGATCCTGTGTCTCTTTACATCTGCAGCTGCTGTTGTAAAGCCTTCAGTGTGTTCTGGCTGAAGGGGCCAGTACAGGCTCTGTACACGAATATAAGATTAGCAGGGAGGCAAGCTGACATCACAGGTCATGTGACCCTCATTGAAACCTGAGAAACCAGCAGCTTTAGAAGCAGAAACTGTATGGAAAAGCTGTTGTATTTGACTAGTTAGAAACATACAAAGGACAAAAAAATAACTCGGACAACCCCTTTAAAGAGCATTTTCCCCTAAAATGAAAAAAAGAAAATTAATAAAGGACTACAGAAAAGATTGGTTACAAATTACGAGCCCTGGTGGTCATATGACTGATATATCCTGATTTAACCTAACATGGCTAAATAGACCTATCCTGACCTCCTAGACTCAACACTAAATCTTTAACCTAGCCCTTAGCTCTCTCATGGATAAAAGGAACCTTCTGGGCTGTCTAAGACTCCAAGAGTAAGACTCAATAGAGTAACTCGAATTCATAGTGTCCAATGGCATAATTGGGAATAGTACCCCCATTTTGTTGACAGTAAACTAAACTATAATGACCAACCAAAAGATGGATAGCAACATTATATATCAGATCTTCTGCATAATAACTAACCCATACAGCAATGCTAGATAGGAAAAAGCCCCCAACATCATTCAACTATGGCTGCTATGGCTATAGGTACACCTCTGCACATTGCACTGTTCCCTAAATATTTTGAATGAATTCTACATGGATATATGCCCTGATCGTAGGCTGCTATCCTATCCATCTCCTTATTACAGGTTTCCAACAATACAAAAGTAGAAAGTTCCATTGCACCCAATGTCCAATAGCCCCTCTACATCATAGGATGATCAGAACCATACTCGGCATGTGATCATTGGGAGCTCTACTACAGTTTTTGCATTGAGGTCATGAACATTTGCATCTGAGTATGGCACCTGGCAATCTACAAATGGAGTTTTAGCAATAAACTGTGTAAAATGATTACTCTTTTTTAACTGATAACTCTATATATAACACAGATCAATGGCTGCCTATTGAAGTATTTTTACATATAAATGTAAATGACCTGATATTTCAAAAGGTAATATTGAGAGACATGTTGTGAAGACCAGTTTGTACCTAGCCTGCAGTGTTTTATTTGGAGTACTTTCAAAATGAATGTCCCCCTTCTTGATCACTATTATGCTTTTTAGTCTAAATAGAGCCTAAAATTATGTGGTGATTAATTATTATAATTTATCATTACAGTGGGCTGGAAATTATTTTTTTTTTCCTTAGGCCCATTCACACAGTGGATTTTACAGCAGAAACTGCCACAGCAGGGCAGTAGGGTTCAGTGACATGGGTCAACCATGCCACAGTTGGGACACAGTTGAGTACCACGAGGCCATACAAGTCTCAGTAAGATCATGTTAAAAGATTAGAACCAAACTGTTTATTCTGGGTTCATTTTTAATGGCAGCATGCTAAACCACATAACTACACATGAGCTGGTTGCAGCACTGAAATCCCTACAGTGCATTGGAAAGAAAGAGACTGAGATGACTGAGATGATGTCAAAAAAACAGACCAGTGGTAGAAGAATAAACATCTCTCTTTACTGAAGTGTAAAATGGGGGTTGCAATACATCCAATTATAGCAGGCACAGTTCCAACTGTACACAGTGCAGTTCTCTCCCAGATAACAGTGTATGGATTTTGGCAAGGATGGCAATTATGGTCCTCTTTCTACCATGCTAAAGTCTCTCTCAGTAGAATTTATGGCTGGCTACAGTACTTTGGTAATAATGCCTGTAGTGTCCACTGTGGGACAGGGTTTTTGAAGGCATGTCTAGTCAGGATGTGTACAATTGTGAATGGTGTCTTAACAGTCTTCCCCACTGAAGCAAAGTCTTAATGGCTGTAGTCACAGGGCACCTTGCTAACTCCTATGCTTGGCCATGCAGATTTCAAGTTCTCTTTTATTCTCCTCTCTTTCACTCCTTCTTTTCTGTCTCTTTCTGCTGATCTTGAAGTAGTTCACTCAGAGATCTGTTAGTCTCTGAAGCTTTCTGTGCCTGTGAAGAGGGAGCACAGGTCACTGATTCCTTCATGTCTGAATTCACCTTATACACCAAGTGAGCTGGGTGCAGATCCTGGACCACACTCTAATTCCTGCAAGGGCAGGATTATTAACCCTGGTTGTTCCATCCATACACAGCTATGCTGGGTATAAAACATAACATAACAATGCACAACATAGCATTATATAACCTTAAATAACCAACTGTGCACATACATCCTGCTTTGGAGTACTGCAACTATATAATGACAACTTATGCAACTCTCTAATAGATTTCATGTTTGCTCTCTTTCAATTTCATTCTCAAGACTTATGCTACATAGCTAGACGGTGACAGCTCTCTCTCTCCTGAACCACCCCTCCACACTTCCCCTTATACATGCATGGTAGAATCTAATGGTTCAATCCAGAAGATGTTATAGAACGAGTTGTATGTCCCCCAAACACATTAGATGGCCAACCAGTCCTTGCTCCATAGAAGGACAGATTTTCAGTACTTGAATGCTTGAATGTAGATATTTCTTACAAACTTTTATTGAGGACTGTAACTATAACTGTAATTAAAACATATTTCATACAGTTGTGCATCTTAAATCCTATCAAAACAATTTTATAATAAGTCTTTCTCTAACTGCACATTAATGATCACGATGGTGCATGCAGAACACTTACTGGGGTGGTGGTTTCCAAAGTTAATTACTTTTTAAAGGAATTATCTAGAAAATATCAAGCACATTTTAAGGTTATGACCACATGGCATGGTCATGTGGCGTTCAAGATGTGGCTGTACTGTGATCAAGAACCACACAGCAGTGAGACGCTTTGCATGGTTAATGTCCAGTATTGCAGAGGGCTGGGCAGCTATTAACATTTCAGATCGGCTAAACAGTTTGGTCTCGTTAGTTTAATTCAGGTCTGGTGCTGCCATGCATTTCTTGATTGCAGCAGACCACGTCCTGTACCGCATTGTGTGGTTGTACCCTTAAAAATGTAATTCTACAAATATAAATTAAAAAATTGTGCACCTAGGACCAGAGAAATCATCATGTTGGTCAGAGATCTGCCCAACGACTCTAGAATGAACAATGTTTCAAGGTCTTCAATAGTGCAGTCAATTTATTCAGGCAATATGTTGGACAGTAACATTAACAACCGTACACAGAACTTTGCTGAGAAAAACACCTTCGATTAAGCTCCTACACAGTCCAGATAATGCACAAAAAGCATTCCTAATGAGAGGTCCAGGGGTGACCAGTTAAAATGCAGTCAAGCAGTCAATGAAACATTTGTCTTCTATCTTTAATAATTTTAATTAAAGTCAGTTAGTATAAAATTTCCATCCTGAATAAATTACTATTCCTTGCTTAAATACAAACTTGGTTTGTAATAATGTCATACACATCCATTTGCCATTAGCTCTTAATGAGAAGATTTCTGCTGGTGTACTTGCTCTCTTAATTATATTTGTATTAGATGGCAAGCCAAGTTTCAAGCCTTTATGGTTCTGATGCTAAACCTCGCTTGTTACAATGTTTCAGCAATTGTCATTTATATTTGAAATATTCTTCAAGTATCACATCCCTCATCCAGTAACCTGCTGTGTCTACTTCTTTACCAAAATTAGGAAAAACATTTTCAAATTTGTAATGAAAGTATGTAAACACACTCATCGAATTGAAATAATGCACCCAGTGTCAGATTGCTACAAATCTCTGTTTTAGCAGATATTTAAATGATTACAGGTATGGTCTAATTAGACATGGTTGTGACCCTAGAGGGCATAAAAGTGCCTCCTCTACTTTATTGTAAAAGGCTCTCAGAGGCTACTTTTGAGTAGTGTACCTCTTGGTGAGAGATTGTTGACTGGAAAACTTGAAGACATTTTGCCCAGGTGACAGACTTTGAGAGGGGGTGCATCATTGGAACAGGACTGAGAAAAGTAGGAAGGTTGTTTCAACAAGTTGCCTGCCATCTAGGCTTTTCTAGCTGTGCTGGTTACATGAGGACACGCACAGTTGGTGGAGGATCTGGATGGCCCAGCGAAACCAGCAGTGAAAGGATTGTTTGAAGACAAGTACAAGCAGCTCTCACAGATTCCTTGTCCATCACCCAGACACAGGTGGCACATTTATGACACACCACTGTCTCTGCCCGAATCACTTCCAGGCACTTAGCAAAAGGAAATTTGGTGTCACGATGCCCATTACATGTCCTGCCTTTGACTGCAACCATTGACTTTGCTTGCAGTGGTAAACCTGAGAGTGAGAAACCTGCTACAGAATGGAATCATATTATCTTTATAGACATATGCTGGTTCTGTTTGGCACCCTACAACCTTCAGGTTTGAGTAATGAAACCTCATAGTGAGTGCTTAAATCATATCTTTGCTGTGGTGTGAAAGACTACTCCAACTGCTGGTGTGATGATCCCTTACAACAGTCAGTCACTTCCAGTATTGGTACAAGGGACATTAACAGCTCAGCAATATGTGCAGGACAACCTTAGTTCACATGGAATTTTTTCAGCAAGATAATGTTCACTCAGACATAGCAAGGGTTTCCCAGAAATGTATCTGCAAGATTGCAACACTTTGCCCGTCCAGTTACCAGATTAATTGCCAATAAAGAATTTATGAGACCAGCTGGGGCATCAGCCTCGGCAACCTACAAGTGTGCAGGATCTACAGGCCCAGCTGTAACTATGGGTAAATGTAGCAGATGATACCATATAGAACCTGTATGCTTCCATGCCCGACCGTATCTTATGTTGTATCCAGGCTATATGCTGCAACTATACTTAAGCCATGTGGTACTGATATGGAATGGAGTCTCACTCCACCTCAGAAAACACAAAATTGAGTAAGCACAGAATATAAGCATATTTTAGATATGAGGACTTGCTTTTTTGCAGGACAAGCTATATTTTTTAATGTCTCCTTCTTGGGGTACATCTGAAAGGGGGTGACATGAAAAAACATAGCAATCCCACCATTTTTTGGGTTTGTTTTTGTTATATTGTGTGTTTATATTGTGTATATGTGACACAATAACTTTATTTTGCACGTCCGTACAATTCTTCCAATATCATAATTATATAGTTTCTTCAGGTTGGGGTTATAGTTTTTTTATATAGGTTTTTTAATATTTTTTTCCCAATAAAAAATCTTTAAGGGTGTCATGTAGTTATAACTAGCTGCTAATCCATGGTACATGATACTTGAATGCTTTTTTTCCCAAAAGTCTCATTAATGGACCGTTTTCCACGCTAGTATTTTAAAAATATTTATTAGGCTTTAAAACATTTATGAAGCATTTGTAAAGAAGCTACAAGCTGGTCTGCCAAAAATTAACAGAGACTAGAAACCAGCATGACAATATGCATTCCTAGGATTTCATTTGTCTTTAAAAATAAAACTTAACAAGTGAATAAAGTAACAAATTAGAGTATGCTGGAAAACTCTATGGGGCACATTTATTAAATGTTTTACACCACTTTTGTGGGACTGATGTTAGACTAGCTCACAATCTCCATTCTAGTTCATCCCAAAGGTGTTCAATGGGGTTGAGGTCAGGGATTTGTGTGGGCTAGTCAACTTCTCCCACACCAAACTCACTCAACCATGCCTTTATGGATCTCGCCTTGTGCTCTGGGGCACAATCATGCTGCAGCAGAAAAGGGTCTTCCTAAAACGGTTCAGGCTTCTACATAACTTTGGTGCATCCAGCGCCACTTTTAAATTTAGACATTAAGACTATTTTTGGCGTAGAAAATTATGAATCCCTTCCCAACCATGCCACACCCACAATTTTAGACCTGGCGTGAGTGAGGAAAAGTCGCAGATAGCAACGCAACTAACCATTCAGCCTCCATCTGCGCCTTAAATACGCCTAATTTAGGCGTATTTCAGATTAATAAGTGATCCCCTATGTGCTTCTTTGTAACTGTATATGGTCACTTTGTGAGTTGCTGTGGTTCCTAAACCCTTCCACTGTGGATTACTACTACTCACAGTTGATCATGGAATATCTGGAAGGGAAGAAATGTCACAAACTTGCTTTAATGGTGGCATCTTAATTCAGTGAACTCTTTAGAACGAGCCATTATTTCACAAATGTTTGTAAAGGCAAACTGCATGGGTAGGTGCTTGATTTTATATGCCTATGGCAGTGGGACTGAATGAAATATTTGTATTCAGTGAGTAAGAGGCCTGTCCAAATACTTTTGTCCATATAGTGAATCTATCTATCTATCTATCTATCTATCTATCTATCTATCTTCTCTAGTTATTTTTGTCCTGTCTGGACAAAGTCTGGATAAGTTAGAAGTGCACAGATTACTGCTAATTCTGTAAAGAAGTTTGGTAAAATACAGTTCCCAAAATAAGCCTTTTTTCAGCTTTGACCCCTAGGGATGAGTACACTTGTTATATGTACTCTTACCCAACTTGTGGACCTGGGGTTGTTGAAGCTCTCTGATTCTCGGATAGTCAGCTGTCCACAGAGAGTAAAGATCTAGCAACCACATCCTTAGTGCACAGACATTACAGCAATCTTTTTCATTGGACTCTCAACCCTGTGTCACAGATGGAAGAAACTATGGTAGTGTGCATACATAGTATCTGAACTCAATTTCTACTTTTTATACATCTCCTTCGTGCTGGAAGCACCTATGTATACGTAAAAGTAAATGGTCATTTCATTTTTATAATACAACACTTGTCCGTTTTGAAAGTTTTTAAAGACAATTACATAGTGTAGAAAAGTTACTTACAAGTCATGTCTGTAAATGTCTATGATTTATTTCTTAATGATAGTACTTACTCTTTCAGACTGTGCATACAAGTAGGCTGGCACCTACGTGAGTGAACTAATACAAGTGAATTAGTGAGCTTTCCTCCTAAACACGTACATTTGCATGAGATACATTTCTAGCATAACTAAATCAACAAAGAAATTCTGTGTACAGTAATGACATTAGAAAAAATGCTTTAAATTGTGTAATTAATATTTTAATTATATTTCTTAACTATCATTGCTTCCCACTGTGAAAAGGAACAGGGCTAGCAATTTTCTAGAAGGATGACAAGATTGCCTTCATTACTGGTCAAGGATGCACGCGTATGTCTCCAATGTTCTTAATTTTGCTCATGAATGCGATTAGATGAACTGATTATGTACTCAGAAATAAGAAGAATTCAAGAGTCTGTGCAGGTATTTTTAGCATAGATTTTGCCGAATAGGGAACCAGCCTTTCATCTCTGTGATATCAGCACAAGCATTTCTATCCAATACATTTAACCTACTCAGCAGGGTGCAGCAAATTTCTGATTATCAGTCCAACGTCACTTTAAACAAGAAACTTGGTTGAACTTACTTTGTAGTCTTCAGAATCCATTGTATTTTTTGATTGTTAATCAAAAAGTCGCTCTATTTCTATAAATTCATATCTATATAAAATTGAACAGCATGCTATCATTTTAGCAATCTTTCCAAATGTTTTATCGTAAAAGTATCTAACAATTAACACGTGACACCCGCTGTTTGCTGCGTTTGAAGAAAATTCCATCAACTGAAAGTTAATAAATAAAACTTGCTCAGTAAAGTTAGTAAATATCCTAGTAAAGGAGAAAACAAAGCAGCTTAAAGTAGCATATTAGAAAAATACAAGATTAATCCTTATTAGGACTCATGGATTTTGCGGTCCGCAAAAACGGATCTGCAAAAAATACGGATGAAGTCCGTGTACATTCCGTATTTCGCAGAACAGAACAGCTGGCCCCTAATAGAACAGTCCTATCCATGTCCGTAATGCGGACAATAATAGGACACAGGAGGGGTAACTACCATAGTGGCAGACCATGCGACTGCTATGGGGCCCAGGGCAAGAGGGGGCCCAGTTGGGATCATCCCCTCTTCTATCAGGTGTGAAAACCCGGTCAGGACTCTACCCTCTAAAGGAACAACTTTTAGCAAATGAGGCAGTGGAAAAATGGCCCAAGGGTCATTGAAAGGAGTTTAGGCAGAAACCCTTCTGTCCTGTGTGGGGGCCTGGTTTAATCCTTGCTATGGGGCCCTTACTTCTCTATGTAAGCCACTGATAGGACATGTTCTATTCTTTTGAGGAACGGACGTACGGAAACAGAATGCACACGGAGTAGCTTCCGTTTTTTGTCCAAAAAAATGGAACGGACACGGAAAGAAAATACTTTCTTGTGCATGAGCCCTTATAATGAAAGAAGGACAGTGCAACTGCAAAAGTATAATACAAAGAAACCCAGAATGTTTTTCAAATTACAAGACTGTTTTACTATTAGAGCACCGATTTGCTGTTGATATAAAAGTATAATCTGCAGAAAAAGTTGAGTAACTCATTGCATTACTTGTCTTATATTAATCCTAAGTGATATCCTGTATTTCAGTCTAGAGCTGCACTCACAATTCTGCTAATTGTCATTGGAAACAGTCTACAAGCTTATCAGACATACCCCAAATTCTGGTTCCCATATATCTGTCCATCCAGTATATTCTCTCCAACATGATATATAAATGGATTCCAGTACTGATAACATGGTTTTCTGTGGGATAATTTCTGGCATCTGGTTCCACAGATTTAACACTTTATATCGCCCAGCATTGGACAGAAAGCACAGAAAAAAATAGCACACTTTTTTTTATTTATGTCCGGTGCTCTATGAATATGGATACTGCACTGGTGAACTAGTGCAAAAACATGTCATCAGTTGTGTCTGGCTCCAGCATAATACAACTGAGTAGCCACAAATGATATATGTGACCCCACCTAACAGCTTGGCTTTTAGTGGGACATTTTATTCTCAGATATGAGGTTGCACTCCTCTTAATGTAAATCTTCAGAACAAGGACTGATCTTTGTGTTTTGACTGAAGCAGAAGGTAATGTTCGTAGATTTCAACTTTGAAGCTTGCAGAATTGTGAATGTAGCTCTGTGATATACCATAGGCTGTAAATAGTTACAAGTAACTTCATGTATTTACAAAATTATTTATCTTTTTATGTAAATTCACTTTATTTATGTTGTGTCATATTTAATGATGGATAGAGGCCCTAAGGGTCTTCTATATATTATATCATAAAGTGCGATTATAGCTATTTTCCAAGACTAAACCATTCAAGACCTATCAGGGCCGCTGAACCAAGGGTGGTTTTTTGTCCATGATGCATACATGTCTTATTCAAAAGGGTTTTCCAGAAATAGAATATTGATGACCTATCTTCGGTTATTTATGTAATTGGTGGGGTTTTGACTGCCAGCATTGGCACTGAGCAGCTGTTTGAAGGGGCAGCGGCACTCCGGTGAGCGCTGTGACCTTTTCAAAGCATACCAAGCACAGTGCCTTAAATTGTATAAGACCCATACATAGGTCATAGGTCATGTGACCAATGTACGTGATGTCACTGACCTAGGAAGAGGTCTCAACCCTCACTGGAGCTCCGAGCCTTTTCAAACAGCGGAAAGTTGGGGGGGGGTAGGTGCTGGAACCCCACTGGTCTAATATTGATGCCCTATTCTGAGGGAATCATCAACACTCCCAGAAAACCCCTTAAACTTTATTTGTGAATATAATGTCCTAAAGTAAATTGCATTTTATACCAAGGCGTGGTTTAGAAATTACCATGCAATTATCATAAAATAAGCAGGGTTCATAAAAAATTGGAAAAATACAATGTGATTTTGACATGTTAATTTCTGTACATGGTTTCAACCTGTCTCTGTTAAAACAGGATTGAAGTCTTACGTGTTCATTATCAATAGAAAGATGTCCATGTATCCATGTTCACAGGCTAGTATAGTGTTTTCATATTCATGAAGTTATATAGCAATAATGTGGCATCTGTATCCTTCATGCCATATAATTCTGCTAGCCGAGGGAATGGAGGCGTAAAATGAGCACCGGCTTCATATGTAGGGCTAAAATCGTGAAATGTTAATCAGGAATTATCACCCATAGACCTCCCTTGGTTTCATATTTCTAATTCAGAATATTGTTTCATGCTAACAGAACAGAGATTAGTTTATGGATTTACTTTGCAAAATTCCCAATCTGATAAAATGTAACCTGACAACTCTTGAAAGGCTCCCTTCCTCCTGTTTAACGGGGAAGATAAGACATTACCATGCATGAAGTTGTAAGACACATATTGCATATGATAAACATGTCAGAAGCAACACGAGGATGACAGTAGCTAATGTAAATAGAGATAATCTATAGTGATTGGTTTTCTCCGGGGAGATTACATGTCAGTGTGCACTGATCTAACAAGAGCTGCTTTGAAAAACACCTCTGAGTGAATGTTCTTCAAGGAACTGGAGAGGCCTAGGAGAAAATAGACCCCAGTTCCTTCCACCGGTGAGGGCAGAACTATCAGTTTTCACTTTAAGGATTAAACTTTCTGGCAAACCATGGATTCAAGAATACAGGCATTCCTCTGAGGGCCCTGCAAGGAATTCTACAGCGGACTAAGAAAGTGGCAAACTTAAACCCTGCTTTTGAAGTGTGATAGATGCAATTACTCATTTAACATTTACCTTAATTGCAGTCTACAGTCTCGTTCTAGTTCCTCCCCCCTCCCCCTAATGAATCTTGAAAAGTTTTGATTGCTGATGGTGCAATATTTTAATTTCAGCAGCTCAGGCAGAAGTATTAGAGGAGAAGATTTCGAGAGAATAAAAAGTTTGCTTATCGCTGCCAGTATTTGCTCTCTTGAAGAAGCTGCATCGCCTCAAGACTGTTGAAATTAGAATAAACACTGCAGTCAGCTCTTTGCAGCTTACTTGTAGTTTTGACAGCAGCAAAGCTAAATAGCACCACAGACTTCCACTTATTTAAAATACATCAAAGAATGGAGAAAAAGGTACAGCCAAGCAAAAAATTTTTCAAAGAATATTTTCTAGCTGCCCTGACAGGCTGTTAAATGGATATTAAAATCACCCAGTCTACAGACTGTCTGCTTTTAATGCAAAAGTGACACATACTGTGTCAGGCACAACCAAGAAACTCAAAGTAATTGTATGGTACCCGGAATACTTTGTTCTGGTACCAGATATACATTTGGGAAGCTTCCAAAATGCCTGTAGAAGTGTTGTTCCAATGCGCATTATTTTAGCTGAATTTCTTGTTACATCTTTTGAATCACTATTTTAATATAAAAGAAGTGATGTAAGTACAGCTTGGAGGAATA
Source organism: Rhinella marina (assembly GCA_900303285.1). Classification (NCBI taxonomy): domain Eukaryota; kingdom Metazoa; phylum Chordata; class Amphibia; order Anura; family Bufonidae; genus Rhinella; species Rhinella marina. The sequence goes on from ONZH01017866.1 coordinate 16,394, forward strand.
TTCTTCTTCATTTGGAGCATTTGATATTTAAATGGTAAGTGTTGTCCAAAAAAAAAAAAACAATATCAGATTTACTGCAAAGAAATATGTATTAGTAACATTAATCTGTCCAAGAATAATGACGTCAGATGATATGAATGATGCATTGCTTTGTCTAGATCCCAAACAGTAAAGGTTGAGATATATGGTCATTGTACAAAAATTGTCATTTATTGTACCTTAGTGTGCCTCCAATTCCATGATGAGATATAATTATCTCTCCTAGAGTCATTGGGTAAAATTTATCATGAGGGTCACATGCAAAGTCAGTTTTCCTTGGGAATACTTTTCACCAAATTTATCAAATTTCACACTTCACAATTTGATGCATCTTTAAACATGTGTCTAGAAATGCTTCTCCAGTTTTTTACATTGCCCCGTACTAGAGTGAGTTTGTGGCTTTTTTGCAACTTTTTAAGAAGTCTCAGTTGATAAATCTGGAGTGAAACTCATTAAAGCGGCTCTGTCACCAGTTTCAAGTTCACGGTTAACACACATATTAATTTCCATGACTTCACTTGCGATTACACTGTAAAATCCACTTTTAAAATTATGAAAATGAGGCAACGAAACACTGGGAGGCGTGCTAATTCATTCTGAGCACCGCATCTGCAACGCCCTCCTGCCAGTGCCGCCTACATGTTAAAAAAAACTGAGCCTGTATTGGAGTGCAGCATGGAGGCTGTAGAGTTCCGTATTAAAAGAGTCCACAGACTCGGTGTATTCCCATACAAACTATGTGTACATGAGCCCTACAGACGATGTGTTTAATAGAAATCTACAAACCATATGGCAACTATGGGGGTTCAGTGGTTAGCACTGTTGCCTTCCAAAACTTGGATCCTGGAATTGATTTGCTTATTTTTGTTTTCCAGGGTACATTGGTTCCCCCCAGAACTCGAAAAACATATTATATTAGTCAGCTTACTCTGAAATAGCACCTAGACTAAGTCTATAATGCCAGTCTAGACTAAAATCTGTAGAGGTACCTTGACAAAAATGATTGTGGTGGACCCTCCCATTCTTTGGAAGGAAGGAATGAAGGGGAAGTGATAAGCAAAAAAAAAAGTTGACATGTAAAAATATGGCTACCATATACTGAAAATTACATTTCCTCTATGCAATCACTATAAGAACTTCAATAAAATGCACAACTAAAAGAACCTTGCACTGTCCAAATGATACTACCTTACAGTGAACAGAGTAATGCCACCACAAGGCCCAACTGAAAAAGAAAGAAAGCTATGGCCAAATAATAATTCCATACTGTGCCCTAATAACAGCAGTGCACCAAAAATGAGGTGTGGTGAGACGATTGCCTCAGGCAGCACCAGGTTGAGGCAAGAGGGGGCAGCAGAAGGGGGATTGTCTGTTTCTGCAATATAGTATTGAGAAGCACAGTGGGCACAGTATGTGGCACTGTATTACCCTGTATGTTTTGTAGCTTTGTATACAATGTTTTCCAAGTATATGTTTAACAATAGGGCTGAATGGAAGGGGTTAGGTTTCTCAGGCAGCAGAAAGGCTATGTCCACCCCTGCCTAATAATACCATCATATAGTGCCTAAAAAACAGTGGTATATGATGCCCAGTTCTCATGCCCCAGGCTTTAAAACCAAGTACCACTTGTAGTTGCTGCAAATTATCCTCGAGAGAATGATGATGTCCCTAGATGGTTGGCTATAAACTGGTCCTACATATTTGCATTTAGAAAAAAAATTAGACTATCAGGGCCATTCACAAATACACATGCAGTATTTTTGTACATCTTTGTAGAATGACCCCATAAATATAATGGCATATTGGAAGCAATCACATTGGAAAAGCACGATTCTGTCATAATAAGGTAGTTGCATGTTTTTTCAACATTCATACTCACAATTAATTGCCAGATACGTAAAGGCAATTATAACTGTTAAAAAGCATTTCATATAATTAGAACTTGAAATATCCAGACCTTTTAATGATTTTTTACTTTATTTTACTGTAGTGTCAGAAGAAGAAGATGCCGGTGATCATAAAGAAAGGTAAGATTTTACAGAACCATTTAACTCAGAATATAATTGTCATAATCATCTCTGTGTCTCCTTAAACAGGGTGATAAATGTAATGGTGAAATAACAATGTAATAGTGTGAAATACCACCAACCAATGTGTTATTATCAGGCTTCATCTGTTTATTGGGTTCACCGTCATTGATATACATTATATAACATGTCATATTTGCGTAATAATCCCAAAGATTTCATTTAAAGGCATTGTCGATTTTTCTAAATATAAGATCATGAGGGATTGACTCTTGGCACACACATCAATCAGCTGTAAATGGGACAGAGCTGCAATGCCACATACAGTCACTGTCAAAGGGCATCTGTCAGCAAATTTGTACCTATGAAACTGGCTGACATGTTACATGTACGCTTGGCAACTGAAGACATCAGTGTTGGTCTCATGTTCATATGTCCTGGCATTGCTGAGAAAAATGATGTTTTTAATATATTCAAATCACCCTCTAAGAGCAACGGGGGTGTTGCCATTACTCATACAGGCTCTGCTCTCTCTGCAACTGCGGTGCCCTCTGCACTTTGATTAACAGGGCCAGGCAGTGAAAACGTCATCATGCCAGGCTCTATCAATCAACATGGAGGTGGTGTGGCAGTTGCAGAGAGAGCAGAGCCTCTAGGTGTAATGGTACCTCCCTCATTTGCATATATTAAAACATCATTTTTCTCAGCAATGCAAGCACATATGAACATGGGACCAACACTAATGTCTTCAGCTGCCAAGCGCACATGCAACAGGTCAACCAGTTTCATAGGTAAAAATCTGCTGACAGATGTCCTTTAAAAGTATGGCATTGTACAGCGTGAACCAGTGCAAACAAAGAAGAGTATGCGGCACTTGGGGTTCAAACAGCTGATTGGCAAGGGTGCTAAGTTGGACTTCATTGACCTAATGTGGTAGTGACTATTTTAAAATTCTAGATAACCCCTTTAAATTGTTCTCTACATACAAAGTGTGGACCCACAAGAACATTTCTACTGGTAGTCATAAGTATCTTAGTCTGACATAATCCTAATGGGGTTTCATTGTCAGATTACCACTAAGTGCAAAGATTCACAAGGCAGAATAACTAAACCTGTTCTATTTGTATCTTTATTCACTTCACAAGATGTCTTCATAACTGGTATACTGAGGCTGAATTGGTTGACTGTTCCATTTGTAGCTCTGCAGAGATTCATCAATGAGAAACAATGCTCAATTCACTCCAACTATTCAATCATTAGAATATGTTGTACCCAGTTATAAAAGTGGTGGATTAGCATAGGTGTGATGTAAGATCTTTTTTCTGCATCATTTCAGAAATTATTTCAATTTTTTAAATCAATATAGTACTGAATATTTTATTAGAAATTGTATATCTTATTGAGAAATGTTGTTGATCAACTACTGTAGTTGGTAATATCATGAGTACATAACCTATAGAGATGTCAGATGTCCACAAAGACACCATTTTCTGTTGCAGGTCTGTATAGTGTCTGCATTGAATTATGCTAATGACAATAATTTATACGAAAGCAAAGTTATTATATACTAGCAGAAGGACCTGGCTTCGCCTGGGTATATATCATCTATTTCATTTAGTGTTTGTGTTTGTTCATTTTCTCAATCCCCATTGGCTGCGGAGTGGGAGGGGGCGTGACCTGATCGGGTCCGGGGGGTGGTTTAGCAGGACTTTGGAGGGGGTTGCTTTTAAGTCCTTCTTTTGAGGGTGGCCTGAATTAAAGGTCGATACCATGGTAATTTATGAGGACACGCAATGGGTAGCAGTGGAAGAAAACATTGCTTCGCACGGGTATATTGAATCTATTTCATTTAGCGTTTCTGGTTGTCATTGCAGAAAGAAAGTCAACCTCCCACCCACCCCTGCAGCTGACAGAAGTTGAATTTTAGCTTCATTTTTTCAATCCCCATTGGCTGCGAAGTGGGAGGGGGCGTGGCCTGACTGAGTCAGAGCGCGGCTTAGAGAGACCTGGGGCGGGGGTTTTAAGTACTTCTTTTGAAGGTGGCCTTAATTACAGGTCGATTCCATGGTAATTTATGTTGACACTCAATGGGTAGCAGTGGAAGAAAACATCTTTCATTACTACTGAACGGTCTTATTCTAAAATTAGTGCATTTCATCTATTTCATTTAGTGTTTGTGTGTGTCGTTGCAGAGAGAAAGTCAATGCAGCTGACAGAAGTTGATATTTACCTTCATTTTTTCAATCCCCATTGGCTGCGGAGTGGGAGGGGGCGTGACCTGAACAAGTCAGGGTCGTGGCTTAGCGAGACCTGGGGGGGGGTTTTAAGTCCTTCTTTAGGGGGCATCTTGAATTACAGGTCGATGCCATGGTAATTTATGAGGACACCCAATGGGTAGCAGTGGAAGAAAACATCTTTTATTACTACTGAATGGTCTTAGTCTAAAATTAGTCTAAAACATAAGTTATATTTATGGTAACTGGAATACCCCCTTTAACAGTGTCATCCACAGCGCTCTGCCCCTTTAAAGCAGTGAATAAAAATTGCTGAGCTCCTCAGCTGGCTGCTAATTACCTGGCTAGGTTGTTATGGAAACCTGTGTGTATCTGGAGAAAATGGCAGTTGGAATTTGAAGTGAAATGCTCCCAGACTAATATTGGCTAATGGAGATCGTATTTTGGGAATATCTCGGGAACGGTACGTCCTAGAGAGCTGAGACTTGATCTAAAACCTTCCCGGACACCTGATGTACCTGTGTGCTGAATTTGGGGAAAATCGGTCCAGTAGTTTGGTCGCGCATAGAGAACAGACAGACAGACAGACAGACAGAAACTAATTTCTATAATATTAAGAGATTGATCAGATGACTACTCTTTCTACTCTTTCTATAAAATGGCCATCAATCAAGATGCTATATTTTTCAATGTGACCAGGTTGTAACATGCCTATCATGGATATAAATTGAACATAATTTTAAAAAATAAATTTGAATAATTTCAAATTCTATTTTGTCATTGGGTTTGCTGCAATTAGTGTGTCTCCTTGTTATAGCCATCCACATTTTTCCAAGAGTCAAACTGATTTCTAGCTATGACCCTGTCACCTTTCATTGTGTCTGTCAGATACTTAATTGGCAAAATCCTCAGACACTACTAAACAGCATCAATAGTGAAAAACTTTCCTCCTGGAGATCATGTAGTCCAGGGGAAGCTATAGTAAACCTCTAGTTCCAGTAGAAACATACCTGCCACTTCCTTGTAGGGTGGTCACAAGGGATGAATACTGCTAGCAACCCATAAATCCAGGAGGATTGCTAGATTGATTTGACTTTACAGATGCTTGTCTGTTTCTCAACTTAGTTTTAAAATTTCTGTTGAGATAACAAAGATCCTCTTTACATGGGTCAACAAACGGTTTTCTTATTTTTATCTGTTTTTAAATACCTGCTTGTCAAAGGAGGTAAGAGTTGCCTTTACATGCAGAAATTATCTCTTTTGTATGGGAACAAGTAATCGCTATTGCGATCATTCATAGATCATCCCCATAGTGAATCATTGTTTCTGGGCAGCAGATCACTGTTTACACAGGATGATCTGCTGCCCATAAACAATGAATTTTATGTCCACATCAGTGATGCTTTCCCCCAATGAACAAGCATTTCCTCATTCATCGTGGGATCAGTGGCATCTTTAGAGGGGTTCCTAGAAATGATACTTGATAATTACCATGATCATCCCTTCACAAAGGACCTTAATAGATATCATCTATTTGGCTCATATTAGGTTCTCCTTCTATAAGTATTGAGCTCAGGATAAGATGGATGAGGTCAGCATCTTAGCTAATCTAACATTGAAACCCACTAGAAATAGATGCCATTCACAAATGTCATTTATCATTCCTAAAGCTAAAGGTCCCATTCAGACCAATTTCTTGGATTATTGGGTCCATGAGAGGCATAGACTTAAGATAAACATTTCACATGAAATGTAAGTGAGAAAAGGAGTGAACAAGACTGTGTTGAGCAGCGCATGTTCATTGAGATTATATAACAAGTGTCTGAGTGACATTACAGGGATGCTCTGGGATTTTGATGTTGATTGCCTATCCTCAGGACTCCCAGCACCCCAGTCGATCAACTGTATGAATAGGCTGCAGCACACATGAGAGCTTTGACTTCTTTGTAGGCCAGTGACGTCATGTTCATCCGTCACCTGGCCTAGGTGCAGCTCAGTCCCACTCAAGTGAATGGGGCTGAACTGTGATATCACGCACAGCCACTATGCTTGGTAAGCTGTAAGCACTCAAACAGACGATCAGGATAGGTCAATATGAAAATCCCAGAAAACCACTTTAATGGTTTCCAGCAATAGTTAAATATACTTTATTATTCCAATGTTAAAATACCCATATAGGTGTATCCAAAAGACAAATATCACACAAAAACAATTCTAGTAGCAAAAGAGGGGTGTGTATGGGTGGTGGACAGGGAATAAAGCTTTCCCTAATTGGCCCTGAAGTATGCCATGAGCCCAGGGTAACCCCTTGATGGTAGGAGTGCCCTGTCCACAAACCTATACTAACACAGCCCTTAACTTACCCTACAAAAAGTTGGTGTAGTTGATACAATAATCACCAGACCCTATACCCCGACGCATTTCCCCCTTACACAGGGTTCATCAGGGGGTAGTATTGGGAAGTAAACACATATATTGATGTAGAGCTAGATAAATAAGACAAATCCACTTAGGAAAATGAGGAAGCTCAGAAAGATATGAGGAAGCATCCTTGCCCCCACTGACCACCAATCTGATCGACCTGACATCTTGGTGATCAGATGATTACTTCATGTTGGTCCTGGTGGGAAATAACAATCATTTAGTATCTTTCTGAGCTTCCTCATTTTCCTAAGTGGATTTGTCTTATGTATCTAGCTCTACATCAATATATGTGTTTACTCCCCAATACTACCCCCTGATGAACCCTGTGTAAGGGGGAAACGCATTGGGGTATAGGGTCTGGTGATTATTGTATCAACTACACCAACTTTTTGTAGGGTAAGTTAAGGGCTGTGTTAGTATAGGTTCATGGACAGGGCGCTCCTACCATCAAGAGGGTTACCCTGGGCTCAGGGCATACTTCAGGGCCATTTAGGGAAAGCTATGTTCCCTGTCCACCACCCATACACACCCCTATTTTGCTACTAGAATAGTTTTTGTGTGATATTTGTCTTTTGGATACTCCCATCTGATTATTTTAACATTGGAATAATAAAGTATATTTAGTTTTAGGTTTCACGCCGCTTCTCCATTCTCCTAACTTAACTAACAGCGTGACCACAATATCTATCTTATTGTATCTCACATTTGGTTTTTCTTATATTTCCAGCAATAGTGGTGTAATTTGGTTTTTCAGGACCATGGATGTCCCTAATGTGTTTGGGTGAGATGTCTTTTTTATCATGGGGTGGTAGGCTGTCTATAACTTCTTTATGTTTACTCGAAAGTTCAGCTTCCTTATTGTACTTGATTTCAGTACCTGTGATAATTCAAAACTGAACTAGTAATCATATAACAGCTCCTTATATTGGTATACTAATTACTTTCATTACAAGTCATTGTATCTTTTGCTTTCCTATATTAGATTTATGCAGAGGATTACAGTACATTGTGACGAAAATAAGAACTGTAATACCAGTGTATTCACAGATTTTGATGTGCGTAATAAAATCTGAAGAGTCTCTGCTGACAGGACCCAATCACAACCACAGGGAAGTACAATGGAATCCAACAACTGCATAATTAAGTTGAATTCATAGGTACTACAGGGCAGCACAAACTCTCAGAACTGTCATAGACCTAAAGATTGGGAATAGAGCTTATAAATGATTTAGTGCTATAATGAAAAGTTCTTTCTTTGGTTGTTTGCTTTTTTTCTTGCAGGAAAATTGAATTTCATTTTTCAAGAAGCCTACAGAAATCTGAAATTAGATCCCAAGAATAAAGCTTATGATAACGATCTAAAAAAAATACTTTTGTATGGCAGGGACTTTGTAAATTTGCTTAAAATGCTCTTCTGGCTTAAGTCTGAAATAATATATTGGGAGTCTGAACGTTTTTTTTTTCATTTAGAAGTATGGTATTACCACTATGTACATTTTATATAGAATCATGTTTTTTTTCTGCTCTCCCCTTCTATCTTTCCAGTCTTTGGATTCATTTCTGACTTTGATTTTTTATGAGTCCTATTAGGACTATCCTATTAGATCTAAAATTCTCTAAATTTCCTTACAGGTGTTTTGGAGGGTTGTGACACCCTACGATTCTGAGCATTGGTCAGCTTCCAATAAATAGTAATGCATAAAAATTGATCCTAAAATGGTGAGGAACTAGACTACTTTACAACGATTTTGTCCTCTGGCTATTTACAAAAAGGGCTAAACAAGACGAGCAAGAAACATGCTCATATTCTAAATAGCACCACAAAAATACACATACATACAAGTGCAAAATTTCATAAGCATGTGTCAGTTCATTTTAGAGGGTAGGAGGAAACTGGAAAAGACACATAAATATTGGGAGAGCATACCAGCTACATTCAGATGTTGCACTTGGTTGGAATTGCAACTAGAACCCTATTACCTCAATGCCACAGCATTAACCAATAACATTCAGTAACCGTGATTTTTGTTCTCATGAATTCTGTGCGAATCCACAAAATGTAAGATCATAATCCATGACATAACATGTTATGGAGGTTTTCTCATACTGTCCACATATAATGGCACATGGAGTCTACGTAGATGCAGGTCTTGTGAGGTGTTCCCAGTATGAAGTGGTTGGTGCCTACCAAAAGTTGTTCAAGAAAGGATAATGAGTGAATAGGTCACAGGGGCATGGCTCTCATCTGATCCCACAAAAGGGCTACTGTAGCATAAATTGATGAAGAAGTTAATGTCATCGGTATCTGATCAGTGGGGGTCGAACACCCAGGCCCCCCCCAATCAGCTGTTTGCAGTAGCACCGCGGCCTTCTCACTGCTTTCCCTAGACTGAAAGCAGTCGGTCACATGGCCTAGGCACAGCTCAGCTCCATTTAAGTGAATAGGGCTGAGCTTCGATATCAAACACGGCCGATGTACAATGTGCGGCATTGTGCTTGGTGAGCATGGAGAAGGTCACAGCGCTCACAGGAGTGCAGGTGCCTTCTCAAACAGCTGATCAGCGGGGGTCTCAGGTGTTGGACCCCTACCGATCCAGAGGATAGGTCATCAATATTTAAATCTCGGAAAAACCCTTTTTAATGTATGACAAATTTTCTTCCCTAAAGTGGGGAAAATTGGCTTCTACCTCACAGGGTTTTTTTTGCCTTCCTCTGGATCAACTTGTAGGAAAACAGGCCGAACTGGATGGACAGATGTCTTTTTTCGGCTTTATAAACTATGTTACTATGTTACAACTTCCTAGCTGTCATAGAATTCAGTCTTTATTAACGCTGGCCCACCCCCTTCCAAACCCTCACCATGCTCCCTTATCTTGCTGGCATGAAGGTCCAGAAGTAACATATTTTCTGCAAACATTGTGTGCAACAAAATTTACTTCTTAACTCCATTATTGTGGCATAAAAGCCTTGAAAAATTCCCCTTAATCTACACTTCTTCTAAATAGCCATACATATTGACTTTTAAAAGCAATCACAGCTATCAAACATGAAATGCAGAGACTGAATACAAGAGTAACCAACAGTACGGCAGTGATGTGCAGTGAGCGTCGCTGATAAATCAATCACTATTGGAGTATTACAGTGCATGTCCGTAGGTATCAGAACTGATCTGTGTAATTCGGTATCATCTCCTTTAAGTTGATGTTATTTAAGACATAATGGAATAAACAGGATAACATATTACCCACATTATAGAAAACTATTCTCTTTTCACCATTTGTTTGCATCACCTAATGAAAAGAGTTAGGATTCCTTTGTGAGTGTAATAACTCTGCGCCGTTTAGATGTGGCTGTTAAACATGAAGAACAGGGTTAGCTTTCAAGCTGTCACTTTTCATTTTTAATGCTGCACATTGAATTCACTGTTGTTTCTCTTATGCTGGGATGGTTTGATGGACTTGCAAATCGTGCTTTCCATTTCTATTTGCAGGAGCTGAGAGCAGTATTGGATTGGAACCTCATACCTTGGTCAGTTTATTCTCATTGAAGGCAGATGATTGTAGCTCTGTAAACTATTGCTCCCTCAGACTTAAAAAAAAATTATCGAATTACAACATTTATTCTAAAATATTATTTAAATATTATAGGGGAAATTTACTAACACTGTATAATTTTTAGACATTGTAGTTAATATATTAAAGTGCTACAGCTGTCACCCCAGTGGCGTAAACAAGGTTTAAAGATGCACCCAATTTAACAAACTTTGAGGGAGATTTTTCAAAAGTCATGTAAAGTAGAGCTGACTTAGCTGCTCATAGCAACCAACCAGACTCCACCTCTCATTTTTCAAAGGAAACGAAAGTGGAAACTGACTGATTGCTATGGGCAATTAAGTCAGTTTTCCATTACACCAATTTTGATAAATCTTCCCCAAAGTGTGACATTTGATAAATTTAGCACAAAGTACACCAATGAAAGCTCAAACAAAAACTGACTTCAAATATTATCCTAATGATAAATTAACCCCTGGAAACTTAGACCACTGGAATATATCACAGGTTCATGCCAGTGTTCTGATGCATAAAAATAGTGTTTTGCACCAAAATTTGCAACTTTCACTCTGCTCTTGAAACTGTTTTTGAAAAGTGGGTGGAAAAATGGGTATGGTTAGCTATGTTCATTTGTTTCACTCCAGATTTATCACTGCAAGTTTTAAAAACAAAATCTCAGAAACGTCAGAAAGTCACTCCTTAAAAAAGTGGAGTATCATTTCTAGGGCAAAGGTTTCGCTGAGCCAGAATTCTGGCATGTTCCGATAAGTAAATTTGCCCCAATATTTCCTTGAAGAAGGATCCTATACATTTGTATAACCCCCTTCCCCTTGAACTTGTTTATGCCTATGAATTGAAAGTGGATATCTAGTCCTATGTAAGGGCAGCATCTGCAGGTCCACACTTGCAAAAAACAGCACAAAAATTTTCATTAACAAGAAGCTGAAAGAATACAGTGGACTCATATTCAGTACACAGCTGGCTCCCCCAACTCTGAGGAGCAGAGAAGGTGGGAAGAGGCAGGAGGAAGGCTCACCTCATCACTAGACTCATAGCTGTATATTTTCATTTCATTCTTTTGGAACTCCCATTTGACAAATGGCAGAATGTTTTTTGTAGTTTTAGCTACTAGGTGTATGGATCTGTAATTGTATTATGCTTCCCCTACATAGAATAGCATATTAAGCTGACAGATCTGCTTTGAAGTGATGTCTGCCTATTGAACATCAGGCACCATAAATGTAAGGGCAACTGTGCCTGCTACTGCAGAACCTTCATTGTGATGATGGGCAGGGGTCCTGGAACACACCTTTCATTTTTTATGCTTCTTATGGTGTATAGGCTTGTAGGGTCTCATAGGAAAGACAAAAACAAGTCACTGCTATGACATAGCTCTATGGTACTTTCATAAAGAAAGCACAGTTCTGATGCAACTTACTATAATTGCCCATAAAGATGGTAGCATTGATTCACAAGGTTTGACATCACCTCAACGAATGATAGTGACATGCTGTGGGAAATCATTGGACTTGAGTTTCTCAATCCTAGTTGACTGCTCCATAATCAAGCTGCAATTTCTAAATGCTTCCTTCCTCATCCTGTGCCCTATGGTACATTTTCTGTATTCTCCAGTGGGCTACGTTGTATTATTGTAATTGCAGAATAATTATTATAGATGGAGCTGTCTCACTATACTGTAGAAAATGCTTGTACAATAAGTTACAGAGTATAGAGAACCTGGGGAATTGTTATACCGGTCAGGATCATTGTTCTTAGCAATTAGATTGTTCAGTCAATGTTTGACTTTTTATTAGTGAATAATTGGATTTGAGCATTTAAAGTATAATATAGGTGCCTTCATCTAAAGGGGTTTGTTCTGGTGGAAAACTCTCCTGAACATAGTCCCCTACATTTATCAATGTATTTGTGGTTATTTTTTTTTTTAATCCAACATGGTGTCTTATCTGCTGTGGAATTCATTTATTAACTATTTGCACCAGAAATCAGAGCTGTTTGTACTATGTATAGGGAGCTAAGCTGCAGTAACCAGGTGAGGCCAGTACACTTTCAACTTAGCTATGCTTCCTGCTCAATTCAAAGTGCTACTTAAAGTTGCCGGAGTTTGCAGGGAACAGCTAATCAACAGAGGTGCTGAGTGTCAGACACCCAACGATCAGACACTGATGACCTATCCTTAGTCTAGTTTGCCAAGTTACTGCTGGGAATCTGGTGTTTTTGATTGCAAGAAATGTGCTGCAAACCCTACAATTCATACCTTCAAAAATACTGTAAAGCCCATCAGAAACCCTGATTAATTAACCTTAAAGTGGAGAAAGAAAGGAGTGAAAAGCATTCCAGTGTTGAGAGGAGGTGTAAGTACAAGCCTGTGGAGAAAACTGGTTAACTAGAAGCTTACAGGCTCCACAGCATACATTGTCCAGAAAGTGAAAGGCTCCAAGCCTTGGACAAACTTAAATAGGGCAGAATCAACATATGCTGACCATACTTCATTATGCAGTGGAAACCTGTAGTAAAATTAACTGTGAGCATGGCATCTGTGAAAAAGGTGCAGAACCTAGTCTATTGTTGGGGACCGTCCCATGGTTGAATAGAAAAAGTGAGAGGTGTTACACCGCTATTTCTGGATGCTTATGAGATAGTCAGCTAGAGAAATACAGTGCTAGAAAAATTGCTTTGAAGATACATTGTGGCCTATTTACAGTAACTGTAGCTTTGATATTTGTGGAATTGCACTTGTATAAGAATTGCATGCATGCTGAAACTGTTTACTAATGCATCTGAACTTAGTTCTTCAGTAAAGAACCATTCTGCTGTTAACTTGCCCTCATTATTTCCTACAGGGTCACACTGAACCAACATCATCTTTAGCTACCAAGTGACCCTGCCTTGCACCTCACCATTCATTACCATCAAGGGCACCCCGAACCACCATCAGGAAGGAGAACCTCAGAACCAGGGTGTGCTCTGAAGGGAGTAAAAAGTGTGCCCTTCTTATCATTGCGTGGCCCAGGGAGTGTCCAAACTGTAAGTACAATAATTTATTTTATGCATTTATATAGTGCTGTGATTTACAGACATTATCATCATTCACTGTCCCCATTGGAGCTGACAATCTAAGGTCCCTATCAGTATGTCTTTGGTGTGTGAGAGGAAACCGGAGTACCCGGAGGAAACCCACGCAAATACTAGGAGAACATACAAGCTCCATGCAGATGTTGTCCTTGGTTGGATTCACACCTAGGACCAAAGTGCTGCAAGGCACAAGTGCTAACCACTTAACCACCATACAATTACTCCCATCCTCCATACCACCTCTATGACTCGCTGCATATGCTTCCATAATTCAGCAAGGCCAGGTCAGTTTCATGACTGATAAAGACAATTTAAAGGGGTTGGCCCATCGTATACTTTGGGGACATATCACTAGGGTATGTCCCTAATGTCTGATAGGTGCGGGTCTCTGGAAACTTACCTTTCTTTAGACTGGAGTCCGCAAAGTATGCGTGGCCAACCTTCAATCATTTCTATGGGACTGCCATGGGACAGAGTTGGGACCCGCACATATCAGACATTGGGAGTATATCCTAGTGATATGCCCCCAAAGTACAAGATGAGCTTACCCCTTTATACAACTTCTATCTTCTCTTTTCCAGCATACATGGCACTCAATGAGCTCTATGTAGTAAATAGATGCAGTGATGTTGTCACCGGATGCCTCTATTGCACCTAGTGATCACTGAGAGCTCTTCCCCCCCACAATGTTAGGCTAAAGCTGTTGGTTCTTATTGGCCAGAATAGCTATACAAGTGGCTGATGTCATCAGAGAGATATGTTTTCCCTGTAACTTAGATCCTATGAGAACTGCAAAATAAAATATTTGTGTATAAAGAGTGAATGTCACAGAGGACTTTTATGGCTGCATGGGTAGGGAGATTATGATAATGAATCTCTGGAAAAATAAGCTGAAAAACAGATAAAATGCAAATAAAGAAAACAAAACGCACTACCTATGCCAACACAAACCTTTGCCATACCGCTGCCCTGTAATTTGAGAAAATACATATAGTACTGTATTATCAAAATGACTGAAACTAAATAGGGAACCTATTCTAATATTTTAGCGTAAAATTGCTCATTTAGAACTATACATTTTTATTTAAATATTTTTTTTGTTTCTGTACACAACACCCCTAATAAAACAAAAAAAGTCTATAAAAAATCCCAGTGTGTCATGAAAGAAATAAAAAACTTCTGTAAACATTATTTTCGTAGCCTGAGAAATAAAAATAAAAAACTACCACGTGAGCAAAATTGCATTAAAAATATCCTGGTTGTTAGGGGGTTAATGCTAATGTGAATAAATCCTTACACAACTAACTTTTAGTGATACATTGAGCATAATGAATTGACTGTATAGTCCCTCTATACGAGTAAAGCATAATACATAGAAATACTGTATATAATGATCACATCATACAGTTATCAATGGCATCAGCGTTTTCTTCATAAAGACATATTTATAAGAATGAAAAATAAGGAGCTTTAAAAGTCATTTCAGCAGCAAAGTAGATTAAATATCTACTACATTAGTCACACAGCATTAGATGGAATTGGATTCACTGGTAAGGGGTCAAAGAGTTTCTTATAGGTTTAACCCACCCAAGATGTAATAAAATTCGACCACACTTAAAGTCATTAGCTTTAAAGCCTTTGAAATGAGCTGCGAGATACCAATGCTCACACAAGGAGACACCATGGCATCAAGCAAATAAAAAAGAGACTCATCAGCAACCTACTTTTCATAAGTTACAGCAAGCCAAGGGAAATCGGTCTAAAATGGAGAATAAATGAGTGTGAGAACAAGGCAAGCATCAAAGGAAGAGAAAATAAACCACTTGCATGAAAAAAGTGATTCACAAAACCATGAAGGAGAAGTTTATTTTAACAAGAGGTTCTGAGAGGTCTGAACTGTTCATATCCAGGAGAGACGGAAAAACCCCTACTGCCATATGAGAGCTTTCCCATGTTTGTTCTGTGTCCTGCTGGAGTGCTCAAGATCTGGTTTCCAGCACAGTGTTGTAGGGCTCATGTTGTTCACAGACTCCTATCCGCATGTGTACAAACCCAAGTGTAACATACACTAGTGTGAACCTCATCTCATCCGGCGCCATGCAATGGTTGAAAGTTAGACAGAATGGATTAACGTATTCCCACAAGGACCATAAAATACCCTCAGATGGACAATGTGAAGCATCTTAGTAGAAAAGCATTTGAAATATACAGTATACATGTATCTTAAATATTTTATTTGTAAAAAAAAAAAGTCTCAAAAAACATCATAAAAGTGCATTAAAGGTGTTGTCTCACTTCAGCAAATGGCATTTATCATGTAGAGAAAGTTAATACAAGGCACTTACTAATGTATTGTGATTGTCCATATTGTCTGCTTTGCTGGCTGGATTCATTTTTCCATCACATTATAACTGGTGGCCTGGACCACGGAATCACACATATGCACGCATGTGCCACCTTGTATTTGCGCTGCAGCGCTGGCCATAAACTTATTATTTATACTAGAGGCACTACTGAGTGGTATTATATCTACAGAGGGCACTGTGGGGGGCCATTATATGTCCTGAGAGCACTGCAGGGGTTGGAGGTTTAAAAAAAAGCCCATTTTTTTCCACTGTTGTGTAAATGTACCCTTAAAAGAGATTCCCAAGATTTTTTAACTGATGGCCTATCCTATGGATAGGTCATCATTATCTGATTGACAGTGGTCAAAGCACTGCGTCCTTCTCACAGCTTAGCCTAGGCCATATGATGTTATGTTCATCAGTGACATGACCTAGGGGCAGCTCAGCTCCATAGAAGTGAATGGGGCTGAGCTGCGATGCCACTTGGAGAGCTGAGAGATTGCAGCAGCACCACTGAGAGCACTGGTCTTCGGGGATCTCAAACAGCTGATCTTCGGGGATCTCTGGTGTCAGAACCCCACTGATCAGATATTAATGACCTATCCTCTGGAGGATTGGTCATCAGTTAAAAAATCCCTTTAACCTAGGCTTAAAAACCATGACTGTTGGACAGTAGCATATTGCAGCATTTTCTCAGCTATATTTGACTACTGACATAAAAAGAGCTTATTTTAGTTTTTCCCTTGGAAAATATGGTACATGATTTCATAGACCACTGTAGCAAACTGGCAAGGAAATTGGGGAGCAAAGGATGCCTAAAATAGTAAAATAAGTAAAATCTAACCTGTTTGTGTTAATAAAGTAGTTAAAATAATCCAAACACTTGCTTCTAGATAGCAGACTGCAGGAGAAGCTTAACCCACAAAGGACTGCTTGGCATTTCTTGTATTTGTAGTCTATAAAATCTTATGTTTCCAATATCTAAGAGCTTATTTTTCTTTCTAAAGATGGTTTGAGGCCTAGACAAGCACTTAACGTCTTTGCTATCCTCAGCCAAGCAACACAAAGTGTGGGTGATGTATAAACACAGAGGCTCTCTCTTTGACCTCCGCTGCTATGAGCCGGGACAGGCTTGTTAGTTTATGTGAGAGAAAATAGCACGGGTTTGCTTGGACAAAAAAAGAGAGGTAGTGGATTAGGCCATTGTGAAAATCTCAATGCTAAGAGGAATTAGCCATAGATGTAGGCACTTAAAGGGTACTCTGATGCTGAGGCTTATCCCAGATTTTGCACAATAAACATTTGAATAACAAGAGTGTTGTGCAACTTTCCGACCAAATGTATAAACTTCTCTGTTAAAACATTCCAACTCTTTGCAAAATTCAGCCAGACAAAAAGTAGAAAAAAAAATAAAAAATAAATATATACACGATGGCTAGAGGCAGCTAGTAAATAATTCAAGTCCAATTTGTGATTTGCAAGAGCCGGCTTTCACAGGTTTTCTTGTCTTAATAGTCATTACAGGCACACAAGGAAGAAGAGATTTTCTCTCTTTACTTTCATCTACAGTAGGTTTACTCCTTGAAAATTGACTTAATTTGTCATGGCTGGAGGAAGCTTATCACCTGCACCAGTATTCTGGCTTTTTTTTAACACTATCATATTCTTCCCAAAATGCTTTATGTTCTTCTGCATTTTTACTATCTGCTTTCAGTTCTTGTTCTTGTTCTAGTCTTCTATTTGTTTTACCTTTTGAATGACAGAGGGAAAAAAGTGAAAAATAGAACAAGAGAAAGAACCCTATAATTACCTTTGCAACTCCTGATGCTATGAAAATGGCAAATGACAAAATAAAGTTTAAGGTATAGATAAGCAAAGTGTTGGGAAAAAAATCATACAAATTTCTACATCAACGTTGGAATTTATGGAATCTGATGGAATATGCCACAATGATTTTTTTCTGTTGGATTCATGCAGACTATAGATGAAAAAAACCTCAGCATGTCCTTGTATTTGGTGGGCTCATGCACCTTTAAGGCAGCAATATTATGGAAGGAATTTATCATGAGGGGATAATTTGAAGTCACTTTTGCTTGAGTCTGCGTTGGAGAACTTTATGCCACATTTACCAGATGTTTCATGTTACTTGATAAATTTGTCTTATCCTTAGACCTTACACTTTTGTCTATCCTTAGACCTTACACTCCAGTTTTCCTACTCCACCCTCCTCCTGGAGTGAGATTGTAAATTTTTTTTTAAAGTCTCATTGATAAATCTGGAGTGAAACTCATTAACGTACCTACCCACACCCACTTTTCAAAACTGGAGTGAGTGGTGTAAAAATGCAAAAAGTCTCAAAATTTTTCAGAATGGATTACATTTTGCGCATGTGAGTGAAAAAAGTCGCAACAGTCCTATTTTTGCAACTTTTTGTCGCCAGAATTCTGAAGGTATGATAAATCAGGGCCTATGTTTTCAAACAAAATGGAGACATGACACATGATCATAAGCCCTTGTATTACTTTTAATGCATCAAAACTGCACCAAAGCGTCATGTGTGAATAATGCACTAAATAGAACCAACAATAGATGAAACCACATTTAAATAGAGATGAGTGAATATTTTTGCCCGATTTGATGATTTTACAGATTCCTTGATACAGTCAAAAATATAATGGGAGAAATAAATTGCATATTATTTTCAGATCTACCAATCTCAAACCTGGTAAACCAATTCAATATGTCCTAGTGGCCAACAAATTGACCCCCGGATGAAGGCACGCCAAAACGCACGTCGGGGTAGCGCCATCCCTGGTCTTACATCACGCTCTGTTTGGTGAGTTACCTAGGTTTATATTCATATAGACCTATACTTCAGTACCTGTTGTGGCAATTGATCAAGTGTTATTAATGTCCTGTTACCTTTTTCCCAATATGAGTGCCCTGATGTACCTAGATTTTATTAATTATTTATATCCAGTTTGGTGATGTTGGCTGGGGATGGCGCTTTGTTTCTGTCAACTCTTCCTCTAAATGCATATACGTCATGCGATGTAATAAAGTTTTCATATATTTTTATAGTACTCATTGGCTCCGCCTCTTGCTATATGGTTTTTCTGTGTAGTTGTGTTTCCTGGCCAGCAAATTAGTAAAGTTAACATTGAACTTAAAGTGACCATCCAAACTTTAATTTGACTATATATGGGAAATGTTCTTTATATAGTCATCATACCTAGTTCCCTTCATTTGAATTAAGTTGCCTCTGTACCCAAGATCAGGTTCCCCAACTTCTTCTATCCAAAATGACCACCAAAGTCTTAAGCCGGCCATATACATTCAATAGCTGTTGGCTGAATGATCGTTTGACCAACAGCTGTCTCCCCAACTTCCTCATACACATCAACATTTGGTTTGAACGTATTTGACTGAACATGTATGTGTATCAGTAGAGAGAGGAGTAAGTTGCTGTCAGACACCTCTGGCAGTGGCTTATCTTCTGGGAGAGCAATAGGATGGGGGGGGGATATTCACTTCACCCTATCATTCTCTTATCAGACATCATCTGTCAGGGATAGTTGGAAGCTCCTCACTCACATTAGGCTACTTTCACACTAGCGTTTTAAAATTCCGGTATTGAGTTCCGTCATAGGGGCTCAATACCGGAATAAAATGCTTCAGTTTTGTCCCGATTCATTGTC
This sequence comes from Rhinella marina, assembly GCA_900303285.1. NCBI lineage: Eukaryota > Metazoa > Chordata > Amphibia > Anura > Bufonidae > Rhinella > Rhinella marina. Next base: position 35,805 of record ONZH01017866.1, read on the forward strand.
AATGGGGACAAAACTGAACTGGAAGGACAACGGAATTGCTCCTGAAAGCATCCCGTTCCGTCTTCAGACCGGGAGAACAAACCGCAGCAATGCTGGCGGTTTGCTCTACAGCATAGTCTAAGACATCACGCAATGTCATCAACGCTGTGGGAATCGTTCAGATGACCATCAGTGGATGGATGTATATCTTAGTGTGCTCCATGGCCAAGTCACTAAGACTCAAAAGCCATTTTGATGATAGATGAGTCAGCAGATGACTACAGAAGTCTAAGACATGCCAATGTCATCAACGAATAGATGGAGCTTATCATCTAATTCAAGCAGTAGACACTAGGTATGGGGACTCTAAGTATGACTTTCATGGTATAGCCAACGTTTAGTTTGGCACTAGAGGGTCACTTTAATAATTATGATTAATGAGCTGACTGGTTTTATTATTTTTATTGATATTTGATAATAGCTTTATTTATGAAAATACAAAAGCCATGTGGAGCCATGGAAATCTGCTCCATTGGTAAAAATCATTCATTCCTGCTTCAAAATTGTTCTCACATCTTTCTGTCTATGGTCTGCTTTATTTTCAGAGCTGCTTTTGCAATAACAACTGGCCCTGCATTGAATATAAATTTGCCTTAAATGTTTATATGCCTCTCATTGACATAAACCAGTTCCTCTACTGTACAAAAATAATGAGAACTATTATTAAAACTAACATAAAACACTGAGCTTAATATAGAGGTTATGGAATTATTAGCATTTCACAGATTCCTACAATATATTGGCACAAGTGAATTAAATGAGGTTGTCCAGCCAATTACACTTTTTCAAAATGATGATGGGAAATAATCAAATAAGTCATCCTCACCATACTGATTCACCACCACTTCTTCCTTTTCCAGTCTCTACTTCCTGCTCCGTCTCGTCACACAGGAAATGACTGCTCAGCTAATTACTGTATGAGGCAGGTTGCCTCTGTGGCCAGTGATTGGCTGAGTAATGATATTGTGTGTGTGTGTGTGTGTGTGTTTAAAAGAAACCAGAAATAAGAGGTGGGGAGGCATAAAGTATAGTAATGGGAGTTTGGTGTTATTTTATTATTTTACATCATTCAGAGCATTAAAAAAACATATAATTAGAGGACAGTCCCCAAAAATGGGATGACAGTGATTATGATTGCCCTCCTAAATTCAACCTCTGTGGTCTGCTTCTCACAACTTAAACCCCCTGGTCAGTATTATAATTAGACAAAAATGGAGGAGGGAGACAGAAAATGGCATTTATTGATGGCCACCACAGAAAACCAGCTGTTGGGACAATATATAGTGCGGCATTGTGGTATATGGTTCTGATGGGAGCCACTTTGAGTTTTTTGGTTTTTTTAGGGCCACTTTAGGTTCCTAGTCTGCCCCTGGATGTAGAGCTATCATATGTAGAAATCCATGGTTCTAAAGACTTCTAGTAAAGCTGAGAAAGAGTTCTAGTAAAGCTGAGAAAGCAGTGAGGTGAACACATCTTTCATTAGATATGGAAACAACTTCCAATGGATAAAGACTTACCATATAATGCTTTCATTATGCCAGGTATTGATGGTGGGTCTAACATCCTGAGCTCTTAGCATCATAGATCCTCATAGTGCTGTTAATTTGGGCCGTTCAGTTCAAGGTGGAGACGAGACTTGACCATGATAAAATAAACCATGTCCATACTATGCCCATCTGGAATTGCCACTCTTGGAGTGTGTTTCCATCATATACAGGGTAGAAATGAGTAAGAAGACCTATAATTTGACATTTTAAATTGTATTAAAATTGGCAGAGAGGTTAATGGTGGGTTAACAGGCATGGAAGGAACTAGGGGCCTGACTAGAATTCATGAGCTTCAACCCAACAGTAAACTAATAAGATGAACCAAAGAATGATAGTAGTATCATATATCAGATCTTCTTCAGATAAAATCCATAGTAGCACTAGGCTGTAGAAAGTCACCACCAAAACAGACAACAATCCAATTCTAAAAGGGGGCCTCTTTAATTCAGGCCCCTATAGCAGTTGCTATAGTTATAGTTATTCCTATAAGGGATTCTCATTGGTCTAATACATAAAGGTAAAGTAGTAGTATTCATTAATGTTACTCCCGAGCTCTCAGCTAGTCAGACATTTGTATCTATAGGCTTAGGCATGGTTAATTTTAAAGGGATGACCTTTAACTGACAGCTATACTGCAATAAAGGAAATCACTGATGTCCCATTGACATTTTTCTGCCTTAAGATGCTCCTAATTGATTGCAAAGAGATGCAGTAAGATAAGAGAAGACAACGTTCACATACGGCATGTGACTTTACATCTCTTTCAAAAGTGATAAACAGGTTTAAATTCCGAGAAGCTGTGAATGTGACAACAAGTGTCTATTTACTGCTTGGCCGCTGACTGACAGTGGAGGAATGGTGCTGAACAGACCATGTAAGTGTTATAAGGACCTGGCGTTGTCTCCCTGAAAAGTAAAGTAAGATATAACTGCCTTGTCCCACTGTTGAGAATAATAATGCGGTGTTCCTATTGAACTTGATACAATGATTTCTTGATGAATAAAGTTATCTTCAGGGCTGAATGGGATGGTGTCAGTGGGAGGGTAGAAAAAGAAGCAACTTGAAATGTGAAAAGAATTCTCTCTCTTTTTTTTCCTTTAAAGAATTTGGGGGTCACAGACCAGCTGCTTTTCAAGGCAAGAGGACATCTAAACAGAGGATAGGCCTCAATAAAGACAACTACAGAGATACACAGATCCTCTCACAAACTCCCTTTCCTCTTCTCACAGTCTCTGGGAATTTGTTAAGTTTTTGTATTTTGTTTTTTTTTGTTTTTTTTTTTTGTATATACTTTTGCTCATTTTTTTTCTCTTTTTGGAAACCTTGTCATTAGTACATTTGCTAGGAATCCACAATTGTTAAGAGTCATGAGACGTATGATGAACGCGTGATCTGATCAAGAGCTCTGTAGAACTGCTTAAAGAAGAAAGCGCAAGTTAAGGTAGGATGACATCATCTGTAGTTTCATTGAGGGACCTTACTAATGAAACATCGCGTTACATTAAAAAACAAAGGTTCTTAGATCTTAATGAAATATAATTGCAAAGCTATGTCTTTAAATTGTCATGGTGCATTACCATATCATCCGATTTTAGTTATTAAAAAAAGTTTGTTGTATAACTTTTGAAATATGTTTTATGTAAAATTTTTGGAATATGTTTTGTATAAAATTTAGGAAATCTATATTACTAATTCCACTGTTGATCACTTAGAAAATAGACGGCATATGCAATGTTGCTTTCTGATCTAATACTATGTATCTCATATTTTCCTCAGTACCCTGCCTACTCTTAAAAAAACTGTGGAAGAAGGTGAAATATAATTTAGAAATGGTCTGCTGATGTTTTACATCATTCTGTAAATTGTACATTTTGCCATTTTACATATTGAATGAACACATCTTAAAAGCAAATGTGTATGTATTTATTTATAGGCATCCTTCAAGCCAAAACGTACATAAATATCTCTGAACTATATACTATGAACGTTCCTCTTCTTCCTTTGAAAAACAACTCTTGTGTTTCTTTTTTTTTCTTTTTTTGTGTGCTTTTTTTATCCTGAAGCCTATGCTTTTTTGACAGGGGCCACGATGGGTACATGTTATAAAAATATTCTTGCATTAAACGATCTCCTGCCCCACGGATAATCACATACAAGCATTGTATCTTTATAGAAATTAGCTTCGCAGCTACCTTTGTGACTATGATGTTGCCTAGCAACCTATTAGGCCTTTAATGTTTTGCAAGTATGTAGCAAGTAACAAGCAAGAGGGCTGATCAGAACCTGTTTTCTATTGTAACGCGTCAAGATCATCTCTGTATTAATAATCGCACTATATCTCCAACCTTGGTGTTCCTTCTGAACTTATTAAAAGCTTCAACAAATTTTTTATCTACGCTAGTATTGTTACGTGATGGTAGGTTAGTGTTTTGTAGAGCATGGTATGATAAGTTTTATTTGGATGGGGTGATATGGTCCTCCTCTGTAATAAATGTTCATGGGTTAGTGCCTTTGTAAAGAAACTTCACCACTAAAGAGAACAGCATTGGACTAGGCATGCCCACAGTCTGGACTGCCGGTAATAAGATGCCTTTTGTAAATTATACAGAAAGTACTAAATTGTCCTTCCAGTAGTAGACCGGCGTCTGGTCCTGATCAAACTGAACTCTCTTTGTTGTAGCGCCACCCACAACCGATCTGCATATTGAGCAGCATAATAATTTCAGGTTCAAAAAGTAAAATAAAAGGCAGAGCCTTTCCCATCTTTCAAATGGTAATGTAATCAGAGGGTAAATCCTCATAAGTTTTGTCGGGGGGGTTGCAGGGGGTTGGGCAGGGGCAAGAAGCAAGCCATTGGCGGTGGTAGTTTTGATAATTATATTTTCTGGGGGGTTTTTGTCCTGAGTATAAAGGCGTCTTTAAAATAGTATGGCACTTTTTTTTCTCATTTGCCTCCCATAGTGCACAAATCTGTGAGTCAGCTGGTAAAAGGGGGTTTGTTTTTTTTCCTTGCATGGCAATTTAAGCAATGACTTAAGAGATCAGCAGTCTGGGAGATTTCTGACACGTAAGGTTTCTACGCCTGTGTTGTGAAGTTGTCCTGAATTAACAATTAATGGATTGCGTGTTGTGATAGATCTTTTATAGAGCCTGCAGCTGGATGACTGGCAAGCACAAAAGCAACGTGATTGTGTTTGCTGCTATTACTATCATATAAAGATTTTCCATGTCTCCATCAAAATGATTAGCAAAGCATTCAACAACTTAATCTATAAGGCAGCGGCCTTCGATAAAGCGGAAGGAAATTATAGCTTGTCTTTAAGACTGATGACAATTTTAAAAAATTACTAATTTTTTAAGGAAATTCTCTAATATTAAATCTGTTTCCTTGGAAAATACGAAACATGTTTAACTGGTCTGTAACATCAATGCTGAAACAATGTAACGCTCCATGTTAGGATGAAGCCTGCTTGATGGACTTTGGATAGGCTTCAATATTGCAAGCTGTGTAAAACATTAGAAGTGTCCAGAATTTTATGACAGGTGACATATAGGCCTGACTTATTTCACTATCATTTTAATCATAGACAGAAATTTAAATGGGGCCAGTGCTAATTCGGTTCTAGGACCTCCACCATGTGCCTTTCATAATACTGGCAGGGGCATAGCTAAAGGCTCATGGGCCCTGGGGCAAGAGTTTAGCTTGTGCCCCTTCCCTCAGTGCTTTGTGGCCAGGGGCAGGGAATCACATAGCCTTTGTGGCAAAAATTAAAATGGCACCTCCTCATGCCAAATTCTTGACCTAACCCCTCCCCTCCAGCCAGAGGTGTAACTTGACCAGCATGGAATTTCTATAATACTAGTGTCTTCTTATGTGGCACAAGAGTCTTTGGGCCCCCTCAGGCTCCTGGGGGCGGTAGCAACTGCTACCTCTGCACCCCCTATAGCTATGCCCATGTATACTGGTAACCTCTTATATGGTGGGGGGAAGCGGAGCCCTGTTCCAGCCTGAGATACCGGGGTATGGGTGCAACTGCTACATTTATACAACTTATAGCTATGCCTGTGATCATAGATGGTACTAAATTGGGTTAACTTGCCACCTGGAATAGTAGTGTCGGAGAGAATTTTTAAATATCAGTGTGACCACATAACCTTGTATATTTAAAGGTGATCTGTCACCCCACCTTGTTTAGTAAATACTTGTATTCTCCATTCATGTTGTGCAGTTCCTCAGTTATTCCACCTAGAAAATGAATGAATACATTGACAACTGGGTATGTCGCTACACAGTCTGACGTTGCCCAATCAGTGCTACCAGTGTCAGGATTTGTAGGGACACACCACTATCCCCAGTTGTCAAGTATTCAGGAGAAATAACAGTGGGCTGGCACTAGGCGACATTATGAGAAAAGATGCTACAGACGTTAGGGAAGATGTATCAGGAAAACTGACTTAGTTTCCCATAGCAACCAATCAGATTCCACATTTCACTTTCCAATGAAACTCTGAAAAATGAAAGGTGGAATCTCATTGGTTGCTAGGGGCAACTAAGCCAGTTCTACTTTTCACTGGTTTTGATAAATCTCTTTCTCTGTATTTCTTGGAGAATACAAGTATTTGAATTATTTGACATTTCATGAGTAGTGAAAGGCCCAGTTTAGAATAACAGAGAAATTCAGTGCTCAGAAGTGATGATGCATTTTCAGTCTAATCCAAGTAATTCTGTCACAATGTAGCCCAATATACATTTACTTTAGAAAAAGGAAGAAAATGAAAGCTACTTATTCCCACTAAACAATACACCTTCACTGGTCTCTGGGAGGTGCTAGACAGTATACCGCATATGTTGTATAGCTACAGCCTCTCTGCCGGCTCTCTACCGCAACATCAGTCCTCTTGTTGCACAAGCATTACCAGAAGGGCAGATGTGTTACATGGAGTCTGGCAGGTCACCAACACCGCTCTGCTTGGTTAACTACTGTCAACTATATAGAGAGCCCAAAATTAACCTGGCTGAGTAATAGGGACTGCACAGCACTAGTTACACCCCTGTAGAGACTAGTTTTGGAGGCCATTTAACTGGTGGGGTTACCATTAGTAAACATTTTTAATAGTTGAACATAAGACTAGGGTTTTAGACGCTGGTCTTTATAACTCCTATAGCTGGCGGCATATCCGGCAAAGTTTTGAAGAGGCGCCAGCGTATCCAGCGCCAGTCTAAATGTAAGCCACCTTCCTTGCTGACTTACACTTAGACCATTTCTACACATAAAACAGATGTAGAAAATGATGAATAAGACGAGCCATGCCACACCCACTTTTTTAGACCTGGCGTGAGTGGGGAAAAGTCACAGACTGAGGCACAAATAACCTTTGCGCCGCAATCTGCACCACAAATACTTCTAATATAGGCATATATCTGGATAGTAAATGACCCCCGTAGTTGCTTAAGATGTTGTACTATTACCAGAACTCATCAGTGTACATTAATTATTCTTTTAATCAGCCTCATTTATTATCCCTTGCTCTCTGATTCCCAAAATGTATTTATTTCTCCTCTAATAACTTGACACAACTGCTTTCACAGGCATGTCACATGCTGGCAAAATAACGTACATGGACAAGTCACTTCCTCCGACAAGATCAACACTCTCTTATCCCGTTGCTGTCTTAAAGAGAATCTGTCAGCTCCAAAACATCCCCCAAACTTGATTAAGTGATGTGTGGTGTAAGTGGTTCTGAGTCAGATTATGTAATTTTTATCTTAATTCTCTCTTGTGTTCTGAGGCTGTGCTCCAACAAATCAGCAGTAAAACTGAGAGGACTCCTCAGCTCAAGAACATAATGGAGAGGACTCAAAGAGGGGTCCTCTCAATGCATTTTTCTGCTGGTTTGTTGGAGCACAGCATCAGAATGCAAGTAAGTATGAAGATGAAAACTACATAACCAGACTCAGCACCACTTACACTATACACTGCTTACTCTAGTTTAGGGGGTGTTTCGGAGACACACCCTCTGACAGATTCCCTTGAAGAAGATATTTGGCCGATATTTTTTTTTTTAAAGGTTTGAATGGCATAACCAAACTAAAAAAGGATACTCACATAAAGAATTCATGTTATGATCCTTATTGAGTACTTCCTACTACTTCCTGATCTCTCTTGACACACCCACTTAGTCAATCAATGGCTGAGATAGGTCACCACAGTGGGCCGTGATTGGCTGAGCAGACATTTCCTTCGTTTTGAGAGGAACCGGGAAGTAGAGAGCAGCGGGGGCCTGCTATACGCCAGGACCGGAGTGGTGAGATCAGCAAGGTGAGTACACCTTGAATTATTTTGTTATGCCAGTCTTCTTCATCTGACTTGTTGGTTAAGGTTACCTTTTTAATTTAACACAATTTCTGTGTATGTGGAGATATCTACAGTATATATAATCTCAGCTATCCTATTATACCATCTAAGCTCTGAAGAAAAGGTAATGGATGTTCATGTTATGTATAAGAGCTGCTGTTATTCAGGATAATCAGGATACATGGGAAATTTGTATATTTTATTGTTTCAGGGGCATTACTATAGAGGGTAAGTAGGTATTGGTAATGCTCAGGCCATGGTACCTGGATGGCTGGAAGACACATAGCCTGGTCCATGAGGACCCTGTTACAGATTTTTCTTTGGGACACACTACAATTTTTTGCCTCTGCTGTGTTCACATTGTCATAGTTTTTATTTCTACAGGAGCCATGATAGATGTGACACTACATTTGTTACTGTGTCTTACTGAATTTTTGCTTAACCTAGGACTGTGACTGTGAAGAGAGGACATCCTCTGTGTCTAGAGAAAAGGTTTTTCATTAACATAGAAGTGGATTCTTTACTGTAAGAGCAGTAAGACTATGGAGCTCTCTACCAGAGGAGGTTGTAATGATAGACTCACTAAAATAGTTTGACAGGGGCCTGGATGTATTCCTGGAGTGTAATAATATTACAGGTTACATTTGCTAGAATTCTGGAGTAGAGTCGTTGATCCAGAGAGTTATTCAAATTGCCTGAAGAAAATTGACCTTATGAGTGTTTTTTGCCTACCCCTGGATCAACTTTGCAGGATAATAAGCTGAGCTGGATGGATGGATGTCTTTTTTCATCCTATCGAACCATGTTACTATGTTATTTGTAAGCATTTGCAATGTAAATACTTCTTAAAGGCTATGTACACCTTTGAAGTCAATTTTTTATGACTGCATTTAATTAACTTATTTTTGGCTAAAAATCATATTTTCAATTAATTTTGAGCTGTTCAGTCACAAAGTACTACTGAGAGGTCATAAACACTTATTTAAGCCACATTCTTATCAGTAAGGTAAGGATTGAGCTTTAATGAGTGTTTATAAGGTCAGATAGCAGAGAAAAGCTGTTCGTCTGCTCTTCAGATGACAGAATTGAGAAACAATCCACAGGCAGCTAGTATAGCTTCTCAGCTCTGTACACAAAAAAGGATTCCATATAATAAAGACCAATTGAAAAGGTGATTTTTGGGTCAAAATAACTATAATGCAATAATTAAAAAAAATTACCCCCAAAGGTGTACATAGGAGTCTCTGCTATGGCTGGTATGAGGTAGTTTTCTCCCCTTTGTCCAGATACACTGCCACTCTTGTTGCTAGCCCTTCTTTTGTATTGCAGCTCATCCCCATTTAAAGGGGTTGTCTCATCTCGTTGTTACTAAGGTTAGATGAGACACAGTCCATGACCACCTCACAGTCGGGAAACAGCAGAGCACTCCGGCGTCCTGCTGTTTCAGTAGCACTCATTGCTTTGCAAACCATAAAGTGTTCCCCTAATGTCAGACAACACAGAGAAAAATACTAAAACTAAGGAGAAATATTACTGTTCTGTGAATTAGTCTTGAAAATCAGAATATGTCTTGGGTGAAAAAAAAAAAAAGCCAAATGAGGATTACAACAATGCATGATGAGGAAAGTTCCTCTAAGAAACAATGGAGATCCAGCAACAACTTTAGTCGAAATCAGAAAGAAATCAATACCAGGTTACATATACAGTAATTATTTGAAACTTACTCCAAACTGTAACAGCTACTTAATTGTGCCGTTTAATCTGATGCGTTTTGTTAATCCGATAACGTAACTGCTAGTATCTGCCTTTGCCGCCTCTAATGAGATAATTTACTTTTATTATATTCGTTTCATTTAAATAAACAGGAATCTAATATACAATCTCTCACAATTTAATGCGACTCATTGTGAGAAGTTGTGCCTGTTTTTCTCATCCCAAATATAATTTCCTCGGCTGCCAGTCTTAATAAACTAGGTTAGGGAATAAAAGTAGATTTCTATGCAATTATATCAAATGAGACAATCACTACAGCTGCTAACAGCATAGTTTGTGGTCTATTTATTGGCTGAGTCTAGGAACGTCCCTGATGTACTTATAGCTAGCACTATATTATGACTGATCTTGTAAGGTTAGAGATATATTCCTATATATATATATGTAATGCTTCTTTGGTTTTGCAGCTTTGCAGCCAGCTGTTGATAGGGAGGTTGAGTTTTTTCTTTTAATTTCAGCAATACTATAATGTAAAAAAAATCCCCAAATACATTAAAAGTATAATCTACATAGCCCAGAAAGCAGGTACAAAGACATTTGAAGGGCACAGACTAAAGAAGTGGTATAAATCTCCACAGCACTTGATTTCTCCTTTTTCTGTAACTGTTTTCCGTGAAAGGATTTTGCATCATTAGAATGCAGCTAAAGTGGCTTGAGGGGGTAGAGTGCTCCTCAAAAAGGGGTGGGTACTACTCAAAAGAGGGAGTCAATTTGAGTCAATTTAAAAGTTATTTTCATAGATGAGTAATTAGATAAAAAAGAACTAGTCCTGGAATGGACTTGTCTGCACCAGTGATCTTCCTTCACACAATGTTTTTGTCTGCATTGATGCACCTTGCACGTAGGAAAAATCTGTTCGCGAAGGTGCTATAAAGCCTAACTGAATTGAAAACCTAATTACTTAGATTTATTGAGCGTTAACTCCCAGTTTCCCAACTTCACAATTATAGGGATTTCAGGTAAAGGTATCTGGTGCTTTCCAGCAGGTGTGGATTGGCTATAACCCCTACAGGGAAATTTCCTGGTGGGCCGATGCCTCGGGGACCACTCAAGCCCTCTTGATGGCCGCAGGCCAGTTACATAATGTTCTAATGCTCAACAGCTGTAGGTGCCCTACTGAACTCCTGAGGCAGTATTTTGCACTGTCCTGTGGTATTTGGTTCTGCTGGGACATTATTCTGTGCAGTACTATGGTATTGTAGGCCCCACCTACTTTGGTTGCCCCTGCCTACTTATTTTGACCCATCTTCTGCAATTTTGACCCTCCTACAACATGGGGCCACTTTTAGTTTTTTTTCAAGGGCCACTTTAAGTTCCCAATCCGTCCCTGCTTACCAGTGATCTTCTTTCTGTAACTACCAAGAAAAGTGTCCTCCAAAACCTGGCACTCATCCCCACCTGATCCGATTATGGTCAAAGGGGTCCAGCAGTGAACGGCATTGTCCAGCTGTGCCGGATACTGTGAACTCCACCAGGCTGTTCCTCTACAGAAAGAGCCTGCTGGATCAGGTAGACGCAGATGTGAAACTAGCCTTAGTTAATTGTAATGTCCTTGGCTTCTTTATCACCCATTCACACTCTGTAGCTTAGACCCTATTATATGTCTGTGCCTAATGAAGACATCAGTTCTGAAATGCAGTGCCCGTCCGTTCTTAATAGGGCTCATCATCAATTTCAAGTTCTGGTTCTGAGTATGTAATGCACCATGTGCTCATCTCTGATTTAATCTGCACATTATGGTGGACACCTCACAGAAGTTATAGGATACAACCTACTGGAGTCCTTTTTTTACTACATCAGTGGTTATAGCAGCTCGATAATCCATGCTGTAAAGTCCCCTGATATAACCGCCCATGATGGACCATGTCCCAGTCTAGAAGAAGGATATGACGAGAGACAAATCTGATTAGCCTTATAAAGACTTATTGTCAAATCTAATACTGACAAGAGCATTAGTTAGATGTTCTCTCAACAACAATTTTATTCTGTATTTTTTCTGAGATAAAAAGTTCTTTCTGAAACAAACCATAAGTCCCATAGCGTGTGTCCAGTTCTTTGAAGGATCTTGAACATCTCAACATATCTCTTTATCTCTTTCACACATACATATATAAAGACTGTCAGGCAATTAGCACGGTAATCACACACTTTACACCTGGATCGCGCTCTTGAGTGGTGAGTAAAATGTCACACCTACCTGCCCAAGAATTGCCAGTTCTGTCCACAGCGAAGGGACTGGCTAATTTCAAACCATAACAAGTAATTCATTTATATATCCCCCCCACACACACATCTTCATGAGAAATTTCCTAGTGAAAAGTCAGAACTAAATGTTTGCGTTGGTGTATTCTTAATAGCTAAGTACCATCTCCATAAGACCATCTCCAGATGCCTAGGAAATGCGAGATTTATCCAACTATGAGTTTGTCCATCTATTTATGTTCAGCAGTAATGGTTCGATCCATTTATCTCAGTATATGTGGCGATATAAAGTCTAGTTTTTATTGAAATCGTGTCAATGTGGATTGGAAAGTAAATGTGGTATTTTTAAGCTGGGTTCACATCACCATTTAGCTTTCCATTCTTCTGATCGGATTTGTTATTTTGAGCATCAGTTATGATCAGTTTGCATCAGTTATTTTTGACAAGAGAAAAAGTTCTGCAAAAAGATCTCTAATGGAAGTGACACAAATTGATGCAAACTGATCATAACTGATGCTCAAAATAACAGATGTGTTTTTTTCCTATTCTTCTGATGGATGAGAAGAACAGAAAGCTAAACAATGATGTGAACCTGGCCTTATTTGAAGACCTATGTATTAGGTTTGCTCCACTCCACAGTCCACCCAGTTATGAGTAGATTAATTTTGTTCCAAGTAGTTATGCATTAGCACATGAACCATCCTTCCGCCATGAAGTTGACCTGAAACACTACAGTCAAGGTCCATTGTATCTAGATGTCTTTGGGTAGCTTGTATTCCTCAATCTTATGAATCTAACCACAAAGTAATCATAGGAGAATCTTGACTGTATTAAAATCCTTTATATAATTACATTTGAAAAAAATTCTACAGTGTGTGACTGTCCCTTTAAAGGGAAAGTTCGAAACTATTGAATAAGGAAGGTGGAAGCTGCTCAGCTACTGGGTGGACCTGTTCAGTCATTAGGGTACATGTTCAAGTTTCCTGATGCAGTTTTGGAAGCCAAAATTTAGAAGTGGATCATAAAATTAGAGAAAGTTTTAAAGAGTCAGCAGAGTCAACCCTTTTACATCTGGCAATCTGGCAGGGTTTATCCTGGTGAGTAAATGATATCTATTTTGTGAAAATCCAGTGCTGGCCATACCCTTTGGTGCACTGAAGCCTTCGTTTGCATGAAGAATAACAGTCTTTTTCTTGGGAACGTTGCAACTGTTTTTTACAAGATGCTTTGTTTTTAATCAGCAGGATCGATTCTACCAGGCAGTATGCTATTTTAATAGGGTTGGTCCTGCTGACATGTGCTCTTTAAGGACAGATAAGATTTTTCCTCTTTTTCTAACTCTCTTCTGATTTTTGGCTTTGAAAACCACATCAGGAGACCCGGCCGGTTGGCCGTACCCTTAGGCTGCTCCTTACCTATGCCCTTTGGGATCTATATATTATCTTTAGAAAAGCTGAAGACACCAGCACAATGCAGAAAAATCATGTAAGTGAATATCACTGTATCTCCTAATTTGCCATTCATTTCATTGCTTGGGGCAAAATAATATGTAGTGCTAGCTTTGATTTGACACATCCTATACTGAGCTGACTAATGGTCTGAATTAAATGTATTACACACCATTAACAGGCATCATGAGATGCAGTCGGGAGGGCTTGGTTGACTCAATATCGTGCCCTAGTACACAGGAATTCGTAACATCATAATAACTAGTCATTTATGTATGAAAACTGCCGTTATGTAGAGACAAGCTATAGGGGACTGCATGGTATACAGCCATAGTGGACGACTCAAAATACTCTTACATGTCTTACTCTTACAGGGGTTAACCCATGATTGATGTAAAAAACGAAAATCAAACATCATATACAATATGACAATACCTTTCTAACAAAGCTACAACCAGCAATGTACCTTACATGGATCTCCCTGTTTATTGCTCCAGTTGCTCAACTAGATTTCTTTCAAGCGGGCAGCTCAGGAGAGCATGTCTTTTCTAAGGGGGTGTTTCCTTTCTGCAGCATCTCTCTCCTTATCACAATTCAAGACGCATGTCCTTTATCGGGGGTGCAACAGTTCTCTCCCTGTAACTTTCACACCTTCTTAAAGTAGATATGGCTGGTGGCAGTTTAAGCATGGAACTGAGCAGTAGATGGACATGTACATTACTTAAAGGGGTTGTCCAGGTTCAGAGCTGAACACGGACATACTCTTAATTTCAAACAGGCAGCCTGCCTGACTAGAGTATCGGAGCATATCATGCTCCGATGCCCTCCTTTTCCCTGCGCTAAATCGCGCAGGGCAAAGGCATTTTGCCCAGTTCCTGTGAATAACCGGGCTCCAGCAGTGAGCCCGGTGATGTCACCCGCACTGATGGGTGGGCTTTAGTGCCCGGCAGTGTGTATTTGTAAACAAAAGAGCCCTTGCCCTGCGCGATGTGGCTCCGATGCTAACATCAGGCAGGCTTCCTGGGTGAAATTAAGGGTACGTCCGGGTTTAGCTCTGAACCCGGACAACCCCTTTAATAGATTAAACTCCAGGTGGCGCTATTATAATGAAGTACAGAGAATATCTCACACTTGGAGCATTTTTGAAACAGATAGTAAATTTCAAAAGTAGTTTTTCATTCTGGATTATATTTAATATAACATTTAATGACCCCCTTTGATGCATTATTTTACATTGTAGCCCACAAAAAAAGTAGCCCGCCTCCAGCGATAGTATGACAAGATGAACCAGCAAGTGGATTGTTCTTTCTTTATTACCCACAAAACACAGAAGATGCTGAAAGTGGTCCCCATCTCTGCATCTTTGGGCAAGTTGGATTATTTTGGTGATATGGCTTGTGATGCTGTGGATAGTGTTTGTGAGGTTACTCTTGAGTTCCTCCAGGGGATGTGGATTGTTAGTGGACACTTTTTGTTTTAAATTTCCCCTCATAAAAAATCACATGTGGACAAGTGTGGGGAACGTGGTGGCCATAACCCCTTACTTACCGGTCACTCTCAATAAACAGTTCAGGAACCCGTGCCGGTGACATATGTGAGGTTCAACATGTTTTCCAATCTTGTTGGAAAAAGATGCAAGAAGTATCAGCCAACATAATCCACTGTGCCCAAAGATGAATAGACGTAAACGGGGACCACTTTCAGCATCTTTTCTGACTTGTGAGTAATTAGAAAAAACAATCCACTTGCTTGTTCATCTTGTCCTGCTATCACTGGAGGCGGGCTACTTTTTTGTGGGTCATCCTGACGCTGTCTCGTTTAGACTGTGTTATATAATGCAACAGTTATACAGTCATATTTAATCTGAGGGGCAGGGGTGAACTGAGAGCAGGCGTGTAGCTATAGGAGGTCCAGAGTTACCAGCTGCTACCAGAGCGGACTGAAAAGCCTTTCTGCCACATAAGAAAACAACGGCATTACAAATGGCAACATTGTAGGTGACAGCCCAACTTCCCTTTTTGAATTGCTGTCCTTAGCAAGCAGTCACTGTAAGAAATGAAAGCTGTGTTGTGATTGGTTGCTGTAGGGTAGTAAGTTTTTCTTTCAGACAGTTTAATAAATCCTCCCTAGAGCTGCAGGTTATACCTCTGACTCTGGACTCCTGGATATTAAAGGGGTTGTGCAGTTTTAGGATATCACCTATCCTCAGGAGAGGTCATCAATATCATATTTGCGGTAGTCCGACTCATGCAAGCTCTGCGTCCTCTTCAACAGGCATGAGATTCAGCCACTTCCCTCCAGTTCTCCAGATCTGGTTGTTAAAATTACAACTGGATTAGAGAACCATGTTACCGGCTGAGTCCAGATCCGGAGCTCTGGAGGCAGCAGGGCAACTGGAGATGTTCACTTCCATTGCTTCGCGCACCGCTGATAGTTTATCTCCTTAGTTGGGTGGTATGTGTGTGTAGTATATATATGGTTTATTTATGTATGTGTACTATGTATATGGTGTATTTATGTGTACGTGTGTTTCATATATGTGATGTATATGTAAACATGTGTCGTGACTCCGCGTGTCCGCCGTTGAATAGGGAACCTGTTGTTAAAAATTTTAATCCCACCGCTGCTCTTCAATGTTTGCATGTGCAACGTCTACATTGTAGCAGTAGTGCTGGGTAATTACAGCTTTTCACTCCGTTCACTTGAAAGGGAGAGGAGGGTGTAATTACAATGCACCTCCACTACAAGATAGATGGCTTGCAGGTACACTGAAGAACATGTAGGGGTCGCACGGACCCCATAGCCTCTTCAACCAGTTGATCAACCGGGTTGCTGGGAGTCAGACCCCCACCAAACTGATAAAGGGCTCTTTACCTACAGTGTAAAAAAAGATTCACCCATACACTGTTGTTGGTAAATTCTCGGCATGTAAGCCCAGAGCCCCAGAATACCTCGGACCTACCTAGGAATGCCCACTTACTGAGCAGGGATTAACATTAGTCTGATCCATTGTCTTCCTAGGACAGCCCAAATTTGCAAGGACTGTCTCTGAAAATTATGGACAGTCCCTGAAAACTCAGGGCTGTTGGCAGCTATGGTCATCTGCTCAGAGCATTCCAAGCACGAGTCTCCACCGCTTCTGGAACAGGAGAGTGACATCCCATCTACATGCACGTACCGTAACTACAGAGATAGGAGCTCGGTACTGGACCTGGAATGCTCTGAACAGGTGAATCTATTCTTTTTTTAACTTTTACACCATGCCCGGCCTCCTAACTATTGGTTCCCAGTCTCGGAGAACCTCTTTCACAGACCCCATACCATCCACTTACCAACCTCTATAGCAGTGATACACTGGAATGATTTAGCACTTGCATTTGTATTGCAGACCCTGCCATGGACACGGGCCCTCGGACACTGTCCTAATGCCCGACTGCTTGGACTCTCCCTGTGCGGTGGCCTGATGCAGTGATTTTCAACCAGTGTGCCTCCAGCTGTTGCAAAACTACAACTCCCACCATGCCCTTCTGTAGGCTGATAGCTGTAGGCTGCCTGGGCATGATGGGAGTTGTAGTTTTGCAACAGCTGGAGGCACACTGGTTGAAAATCACTGGCCTGATGAATGGGAATTTATGAGGTCACCTTCACACACTACCATGTTTTACTACGCTTTTCTTTCGTTTCCCTGACACTTCTGACAACGGCTGACAATTTCATGTACAAACATGCATTTTCCCTCAGTTTTGGAGGGGATCCTGTTCAGTTCCTAACTGCACCACCACCTTCCCTAAAGTGAATCTGGGCTTGTTTTTTCCTATGAAATCGCTATTCTAGGAGGTGTTCAGCAGAAGTGCTAGCAGGTCATGGGCTTCACCTGGATTGTTGTGAGATGGAGTTTACAGCAGTGAATAGAAAAGAAAAAACACAACATAGATATAAGCATAACGAATGTATTTTTGTCTGTGTGCATTTCGGGTTTTTTGTGGCCTGTATGCGGAACCATTCATTTCAACGGGGCTGCAAAAAAACAGAAATGATTTCATGTGCATTTCATGTCCACAAGTCCATTCTGCAAAAAAATAGAACATGATCTATTCTTGTCCATTTTGTGTACAAGGATTGGCATTGTTACAATGGATCTGCAAATACAGATGTCACACTGTCATCCGCATTTTTTGGGGATCTCAAAATACATACGCAACCGAGACTACTGGGGTCTCACCTAGATGTGTCATGTGACGTGTATACATTAAATATATATGGACTGAGGGAAGTGTCGACCTTCCTTCTTATTTGTATTCCTATAGTGAATCTGCTCGACCCTTAAAGAGTACAACAGCTGCAGCCAGACGCAGGGGGTTCTTTTCAGTGCAGCAGCTCGTGGGTTAATCTAAATATGGGTGACATGCCTGTCACCATGACATGAAAGAGGTGCCACTGATCTTCTGTAACTGATAAGGGCATCTCTGTCTATCCATGTGACAAGTGTCAGACTCCTTGAGGTCTCACTATGCTCCTCCTGTGTGTCTCCCTGTTTATACAAGGCGCAGCAGATCTAGATCTGTCTCCTGCTCTCCTAGAAGTGTGGTTGCCATGAGCGGACCTGACACTGCGTCAGAAAGAGGGTCAGTAAGGAGCTCTTTTCTATCCTTACACCCCTTCACAGTTGTTCATTCCTGAGGCGGCTTGACACAAGATATCATTATATTTGTACCTGAACTGGATCTTTTCTGTGCTACCGCACGTGTACTTCTTGTACCTAGATGTAGCAGAGCCCAATCCATTACTAAGCTATTGCTTTAGTACCAGGTTACCTGTAAAGCTGCCTATCATTAAGTCATACTGACTAGTGCCAAGCGACAAACTCAGCACTGCTGCACGTGTAGTTTCCCGTTTTGCTTGTCACATGTCTACGTGTTTCTCCCTTAACATGAAATCTCCTAAAACCCAATAGTAACTAGAAACCTAGGGACCTATATAGGGGGTATGGCAAGGTTAAAGCCTACACTGATTTTAGTAGCTGATACCATCTGCCTTTTAGAAGAAATTGCACACGTTTTTAACTCTTTCACTGCAAAAAAAAAATGTGTCTGAACTCATTAGTCGCTGCTACTCTGTACAAAATGACTGAAGAAAACAAAAAACTTCAGCCTGCAGTAGGTTAAATTTTCATTCAAATGGTGACAAAAGGGGATTTTTTATCAAACCCTGCTACCTCTGTGACAAACTGCAGCCACCTTTTCACAAGGCAGATGTTTCTAATTAATGAGAAAAATAATTTTAATGAGCTTAAACCTCTTTCTTTCAGCCGTGAATGATTTAACATGGTTCTGGGTATGATAGCTGGTGCTAAATGCAAATATATATATATAACGTCTTATACATGATAATCGAATATTTCTATCATTTCTATTATCTATCAATACAAATAAAGTTCATAAAATTGTACTTTGTATGTATGAAGATATCATAGCCCATGCATTAATATGAAGAAACTCAAAATTAGCAGAACTTCTAGAGAACCTGGGCCCACATTAGTGACTTCTTAGAGCAAGTACAGCCAAGGAAAGGACATACATAATATGTGGATACAAGAGCAGTGTTGAAAAACTATATGTATAAGGGCTTATGCACACAAACGCATTTTCATTTTGTGTCCGTTCCGTTTTTTGCGGACCGTATGTGGAACCATTCATTTCAATGGGTCTGCAAAAAAAAAAAAGGAAGTTACTCCATGGGGATTCCATTTCCGTATGTCTGTATTTCCGCTCCACTAAAAAATAGAACATGTCCTATTATTGTCTGCATTACGGATAAGGATACTACTGTCCTATTAGAGGCCAGCTGTTCCGTTCCTCAAAATACTGAATGCACATGGACGTCATCCGTATTTTTTGCGGATCTGCTTTTTTTGCGTACCGCAAAATACATATGGTCGCGTGCATGAGCCCTAAAGGTGAGACCATTTGACTTATGGACTTTTTAAAAAGAAATAAATAAATAATAAATACTTATTTAATAAATAATACATACATAATATTTAAATAATTAATAATAATATTATTATTTAAAATAATTCATGGTGAAATTCTAAAGTTAAAATATTATGAAATTCACTCTGTTTTTTAAAGGGCCAGCAACCCCTACAATGTAAACTATAGACAGACTATATCGATCATTCTATTCAATAAGGGCAATACAAAAAAAAAAAAATTGCCTAAGCAGATACTACAAAGCCGCCTGACTGAGTACACCTGAGAAAATGTAGGTTCTCCTTAATTTCTGAGTATGTTCTTTCATGAACACACAAGTTATTTCCCATGAAAGGGACCCTTTAAAGAAAGTTCTTTAATCTTCACTAGCTATTAACAAGCTACAAAACCTATTCCTTAACCGAGACTCTTGTAATCCATTTATTTTTCATCTTTAATATACAAAGCTTGGTAGACAAGAGTTCTAGGTCTTTGGAGACTGTCCTATATTTGTGCGTCTGAAGTGGAAGCGGGAATGTGAGAACCAGCCGACAACTATTTAACCAGAAGAATTCTAAAAAAGTGAGAATTGTTGAAAGGTGCTCGTGGCTAGTGGTAGTTTCTGAAGAATATTGCACGGCTCTATTGCTTTCTGGATTTTCTTAGATGAACTGCATGTCATGGCGGGGTGGGGGGAGGGAGGGCGATGTAAAATCTTCAGTGTAAAAATGAGAAAAGACTGGAAGAAACAAGATATAATATAATGGCTACTGTGTCTGAATCCCAAACATATTGCATGAATTACATAATGAAATATTCTAAACAAGATCACAATCCTCCTCCCTGACATATCATATCATCGCATTTAAAATATGTGTAGTGCCGGAGGTTTTTTAAGGGGAGCCATTAAACTTCTGTCATTTTATTCTTCTTCTTCAGTATATTTTTTCATGACAAAAAGAAATCATTTCTGCAAAGAGGTTTGTGTATTGGATATTTTTTAAAGTGCTGGTATTGTTAGCCCTAAAAAGCATCTTCTGGCCTTGCTTTTAAACTGCCTATTGAAAAAGCACCTTATTATATTCTGTAGCCTTGAGACAGCCAGTCACCTTCTCTTCCTGCTCCCAAAAATGGAACATTAAAATGCCTTTCTTACATGGCACCGGCTTGACCCCCCTTTTAAAGATTTTTGTCATGAGATTGGAATAAGAGAGAGCTGGAGAGATATTTTTTTAAGGTATCACTTCCATGCACTTTAAACATTCCATTGTAG
The DNA here is from genome assembly GCA_900303285.1 of Rhinella marina. Classification (NCBI taxonomy): domain Eukaryota; kingdom Metazoa; phylum Chordata; class Amphibia; order Anura; family Bufonidae; genus Rhinella; species Rhinella marina. Next base: position 56,415 of record ONZH01017866.1, read on the forward strand.
ATGATTATATTCAAGAGATGAAAGATCGCAAGCAAAGCAGGAACTTCCATCTAATGAAATGTATTGTAGTGGAGACTGAAACTATACAAAAGATGGAATGCTGCCCTTGATAGACCCATTTTATGTAACTCCTCGCAGCGGGTGTAGACATTGTCAGGATTACAATGCCTTTCGCAGCGACATTCTAATCTGAGATACCTGGAGCACCCTGCAAGACTCAGCCCTGCGCTTTAATAGGGGCACATATGGAGCACAATTAAAAGATGACATATTGGAGGACAGGATCTAAACGCGGTTCTATGGCAATATTGTTTCTTCATTAACCCTCTAAAAAATTGCAAAATTTGTAATTGACTGACAAACAGATGAAGTCTCCACCTTTGCTGTTGCAGTCAGTGATCTGTGCTGACTGCACAGCCTCATCCATGCTGGAGTGTTTAAGTGTGAATACATGGGAACATGGGGGGTACTGTTAGCTGCATAAAAGACTCCTTGATATCTTAGCGCTCTTTGAAGAGTTTTATAGATTACTGCTCATAGTGAGGACTGTTCGAACCTTGTTAATTCAGTCCTCTGTCATCTATCTGAAATGCAATAGCCAGCTTAAGGGCGGGCTAAATCAACACAAAGAAAGGGCTTCACACGTCGATGGCTGATAGTCCATTTTCTGATTTTCTTCGTACATAGAGAACAGTTGCTTCTGGCCACATTTAATGTTAAATTGATAAGCTTTCAGATGTAAAAAATATATATATATTTTTTTCTCTCATATGGCTGATATTTAAATTTAGAAATAAAACTTAGCAGAAAAATGTAATTAATGCTTGATTTGCTAGTTCATTTTTAATGTCTAGTGCATATGATATGAGTATGGTATGATCCTTTTTAAAATCAACAGTAAAAAAGACAAACTTGTTACAATGTATGCAAAGCAAAAAGCAAAGTGAGGGAAGAGAAATTTGCCATTTTTTATAGGTTCTAGTTTAGTGGGTTTCTTTTTTAGACACTAATTAGATTTCAAGTCAATCATATATGTGTTTGTTTAACAAAGTATATGTATATGTATCACAAATTAAGTATCTACAGTCTGCATAAAAACAAAGTATAATGTTTTTTATTTAAAAAAAAATATATGTTTTAAAGCAGAATTTTGACATGTAATGTGTCTGAAGCATATGCCATGTGTTATATTTTATCCGTTATAATCAAATACTTTGTAAACATTTATATGAAATAAAATTGCTTTGTGATACAAAGGAAATCTAAATTTCCAAGAGAAAAATCTAATCTATCCATCCATTATCTACTATCTATTATCTATAGATCTTTCTATCTTCCCATGTCCTATCTACTATCTATCTATCTATCTATCTATCTATCTATCTATCTATCTATCTATCTATCTATCTCTCATATCAATCTACTATCTATCTATCTCATATCAATCTACAATCTATCTATCTATCTATCTATCTATCTATCTATCTATATTTCTTTCTTTCTATCTCATATTAATCTTTCTATTTCATATTAATCATCTATCTATCTCATATCTACTATCTATCTATCTCATATCTACTATCTATCTCATACCAATCTACTATGTATCTATCTCATATTAATCTACTATCTATCTATCTATCTATCTATCTATCTATCTATCTATATATATCATATCTATCTTTTTTCTTTCTTTCTTTCTATCTCCTATTAATCATCTATCTATCTCATATTAATCATCCATCTATCTATCTATGTATCTATCTATCCATCTCATATTAATCTATCTCATATTAATCTACTATCTATCTGTATATTATATTATATATATATATATATATATATATATATATATATATATATATCTTTCTATCCATGTCCTTTCTCTAATATATAAATCAATTACCTATCTTTTTCTAATATATTTCACCTAGTTTTCTAATATATGTCTATTTATTATCTGCCTGTATATTTTTCAATTATACATCACGTACTGTATCTATTATACATTTTTCTATCACACATACTGCATCATGGTAAATGTGTTACATCCATCTCAGTGGTGGAGGCACAGAATATAGAAAGTAGATGCCAGACGCTGCAATCAAATAATCTAAAAGAAAGACATTACTCTGGACACTGAAAATGGCCAGGATACAATGCTAGCTGATCTCCTGACATCAGCATCCAGCGAGGCTGCTTTTCTGGCACATTGTTCTCTATAGAAAGGACGCAGAGAATAATCGCTGTGTTGTAATGCCTTTTGAGAATAAAACTATACTTCATTCCCTTTGTATTTTTTAATTTTAATTATTTTATTTATTGCTTTGTATGTTGTCATCAATTTGCAGCCACAAATATGCTTGCAGTAATGAAATATGACATTTAGTAAGAGCTTTACATGATACAGTCTTCTAGAATTAGAATAGAACATGGCACATTTTTCTGCTTTGACTATTTTAACATCAGTCTCTGTGTATGAAAAGTGCCATAGCAGTTACTGTAAGGAATTCAGAACATCTACAATGAAGAACTCAGCCCCAGCCAAGAGACTTGAAGTGAAAAAGAATCATCTGACATGGTCATTTTTTTCATTCAAAGTACAATGGATAAGAGAGGCATCAAAGTGATAGAATCTGTTACATAGTACTACAACATAGTTCTACATGCAGAATTATTCACAAATCTCCTTTTACTAAATTAGCTAAAGAAAAATGATTCCTTGTCTTTTCGAATCTCTGTCATCTAATAGATAGATGGATAGATAGATAGATAGATAGATAGATAGATAGATAGATAGATAATATACTATGCAGCCAAGCTTCAGCTCCCCAAGTCTAATATAAAGTCCTCCTTATTAACCCATTTCATTTTGATACAATAGATGATACAATTACCTAACATAGATAGATAGATAGATAGATAGATAGATAGATAGATAGATACATAGATAGATAGATACATAGATAGATAATGAGACATATAGATATGAGATAGATGATAGATAGATAGATAGATAGATAGATAGATAGATAGATAGATAGATAGTAGATAGATATGAGACAGATGGATATGAGATAGATAATAGAAAGAGATACATGGATACATAGATAGATAGATAGATAGATAGATAGATAGATAGATAGATAGATAGAATACTAAAAACCCAAGAGAGGTTTCAGCTCCCCAGAAGTGTAATATAAAGTGTTTCTTATTAACCCATTTCATTTTGATGCAACAGAGATTGCTAGATAAAATATACAATGATATAGTAGTGAAACAGATAGCTAGATATTAGATACCTAACATAGATGATAGATAAAGAAGAGGTAGATAGATATGAGACAGATAGCTATGAGATAGATAGATAGATAGATAGATAGATAGATAGATAGATAGATAGATAGATAGATAATATACTATACATCCAAGCAAAGTTTCTGCTCCCCAGAAGTCTAATATAAAGTGTTTGCTAGATAAAAGATACAAAGATATACTAGAGAAACAGATAGCTCGATATTAGATACCTAACAAAGATAGATAGATAGATAGATAGATAGATAGATAGATAGATAGATAGATAGATGTGAAATAGTACCACAGATTATCTAATATAATGTCTGGCATAGAATCTAATGCTACATGCAGACAAGGGACACAGTTTTTGCCCCGAATAAAAATCTTATGAGACTTTTAACCCTCAATCAGTGAGCATAGTTTATTCAGTGTTTCAAGAGTGAACTTCACCTTCTGAGGTGTCACAATGTCAGACATGAAGATCTTACTGAATACGGTTATACTTGGGCTGACAAATTATTGTTTTAAATAATTAAATCCTCTCATTTTGATCAGAATCTAACAGGTAGGTTGAACTCAGCAGGCAGCTCCTGGGGTGCAGCAATCAAAAGGAACTACATTTCAAACATTATGGGGAAGAAATGGATTTTAGGGGTTTTACACTTACTTTCTGGGTCTAGAAAAAGTGGCATAGTTTATTGGATTCATAAAATGTGGCAAACACAGAACACTACTGATACATCCCCTCTGTCATTTTAAGAAATCAGGTTAAGTTATTATTATTATTCAGCTGACAAATCCAATAATTCTGAACCAACAGTATCTATAAAAGGTGAGGGATGGAGATAGGGGAAGAGTTCCAAGAGGCAGGGAACCCTACTACAGATTAAAGTAATGATTATTCATCCAGGGGTGAAAGGTGGAAGGGAACATTCTGCATCACCTGCCTTGTGCACTAAGGCATCTTGCCCCACCATTGCTTCATGCAAAACTAACAATAGCGAGGAGGGAATTGGGGGGGGGGGAGGATTTGTTTTAACTAGATGACAAAATCTCTTGACAGTGAAATCAACACATCCAATACTTAAATACATTCTCAGACCACATGAAATAATGTCTATCATTCTCTGCAGTCTTCAACTGGTAAGATCTTAAACAGAAACTTGTGACCCAAAGTTGGTCACAGTGGGATCATTTACTAACAGTCCGTGTGCCATTTGTTCATGTAAAAAATTTGTAAGACCCCATTTTGTGACTTTTGTGACTTTTTATCGCCCATGCACCAAAATTTTGACACTTGAAAACTACTCCAGTCAGACTGGTGCACCTACTTTATGCACCTCCTACAGCTAAGGGGGTATCAAATACCTACATAAAATCCTGGTCTTTGATAACTGACAACCAGTATATTAATTGACATTACTTAAATTAATTTATTATTATTATACTCAAAGGTCATAGATTTGACTTTAAGTTTATATGTGCTATCCAGAAGCCACAATCCAACTCACAAGTCTTAAAACAGTATCAAGCTTTGCTTCTATAGGACAACCAATGGTATTTTCCAGAACTAGAGGTAAGCCCATCATTGCTAGAAATATTATTGGGGTCAGTTATCATTTAAGGCTGTTTTTATGGCAGTTGTAGGTCCGGCTTTGCTTTCTGTGTCTGCACCAAATTTATGAACTGGTGCACCCTAATAATAGATCTGGTGAGAGTGTAATGTGGTTTATACCTTTAGGTGTAAAGTACACCAGGGGGTTGCCTGGAGTGGGTTGTTACTTTTTTCGACTTTTGGAAAAGTCAGACCTGGTAAATGAGACATAATCCAGGTCTAATCTAACTTTTAGTTCTTAAACATAGATCACTTTGAAAAATGGAGAGGATCAAGAAATCTCACAAAAATATTGCAGTTACCATGGAAATGTTGCAGTTGCCATGACTTGTGATTTTTTTATGCCACAAAAGTGTGAAATCTGGTTTAATAAATCACCCCATTTTCAAAAATGTTTTTTCAGACAAGGTAAAACTGAGGGTAGACGGAGTAAAGTGGCTTCCACGGGTCAGGTCTTACTTGGCTTAGGGCCACCTGGTGAAGAACACTGCTGCCCAATCTCATCATAGCACTGCTATACGCACATAGTCCTTGGGGTAATTTTGTATCATTTGTGTTTAGAGTAGCAGGATCTTGACATCTTAATGGTATTTTTGTGACCCTGACTTGGAAAATTTGTAAGATTGTTTTCTTTAAATTATGAACCTCCCTATAATACTATATGGTAGCAAAAAAATCAGCTTTTTTTCTGCTCTCTAAGAAAGCGGTCCATTTCTCACCCAAACCATTATAATATAGGCTCTCCATGTGTGAACGCCTAGATGATACAAACAGAAAGGTCCTGGAGAGAGATCCACATTTCAAATTACTTGTAAATCCATGTTCTCTACTGCAGGAGCAAAAAGTATTTCTTAGTTCAGCTGCCTGCAGCCATTATTACTGAGATTTTGCCAAAAACCAGATACTTTGTTAAACTCTTATTTAATGTATCCCAACAGAAGCGCACAAAGGCAAATACACGTCTGTGTGTAGATATATACCATTGCTGCCTTTGTATGAACATACAAAGGGATTGTGTGTTGAAAAGGAAAGTAGTTAATTGGAAAATGTCTTCTTTTAATGTCTTTGCAACCATGGAGAAAATGCTTGTTTTATTTTTTTTTCTCTTTGACTGCTTTATTTGTTTCTATTAGATTGACGACTTTCCTTACTTCCTACCAGTCACATAAGAGCGGATTTGATGCTAAATACAGTATAACCAGGGTACCAGTAATTCACCAGATCACTACAACACCATTTGATGTGTATGCTACACCATGAAAAGTTTCATTTTTCATGCTTCCTTTTTTTTCTTTCCTATATATTTTATTTTTATGCTGCTATAAAACGTTTGTATTTTTCTGTAAATGTTGCCGCAGTCTTATTGCCTTCATGTTAAAGTTTACATAAAGGGGATTTAAATTTAAAAAAAATACCTACAAAACTTTGAAGTAATATATTGTTTTTGTATCTCGCACACATCTCGAGCTGTCTTCCTGTGCACACCACCCTCTCAGCTGAGGGGAACTAAGTGACCTTGAGTTATATATTTCTGTGCAAATTACTACTGCTTCTAGGAATCTAAAAAGTATAAGGGAAATATGTATAACTTGACTGGAAGCATGCATTCCTTATAATACTGAGCAATTTCTTCTAAATGCTGAAATAAAACAATAGTGACACATCTCAGTTATTCTGAATTTGGCACCAGGGTCAAAAGCTGTTTATTATCTTCACAACTTCCCCCAGCTTTCGTGACTCTCAGCAAATCATCAGCTAAGATCGAACGGCAGCTTTTTAAGCTTCAGACAGATCTTCTGTTATAGCTGAAGGTCATTCCATCAAATTACAAAGGAAAGATGTTCCTGCAAATTTGAAGTGCAAAAAATTTGGGAGTTTATTAATGACATCATCTGTTCTGATATTTTATATATATTTTTCTTCTTTTGAAAAATATCCATTTATTTTTGTCACGCTTCTCTTGTTATCTCTGTAATGCTTCTTAAACTACTGAAACATATGTAGAGATGAAACTCTACTCGAATGTTCTCATGGGTGAACTCGCTTTGTATCTTCATCATTCCATTATGCCTCATCTCATCTTTGACCACTAGGGGAGTTGTTTCATTATAGTCTATGGATAAAGAGGGGTGTTACAAATCAATCCTTAAAGGACTAATTTTTTTTTTTAGGGTTGTATCCTCAAAGATTAATGCAAAGCAACCTGAACAATTATGTAATCAATTGTGTTGCTTCCATGCAACTGCATTTTACCATAGCTTATGCTGCGCAATTATCATAATGAGTGTTTACTGCTCAGTCCTAAACCCATTTATATTCTTGACCATGTATCTTTATACACAAGGCATATATATATATGTATATGTATATATATATATATATATATATATATTCTTAAGAACCTTACATGTATATTATTACTAGGAACCTGTCACATTGTCCATGGTATCTGACTGATCTGTAGACAGGAGGAGCTGAGCAGATTGATGTGTAATTTTGTGTTAAAAAAATTCAGTAAAATGCGTAATTTATTCATGTTAAGCCTCCACTATTTCTATGTGTAAGAGTCCAATCGAAGGTCCTACTCAGTGACTGACAGCTATTTCCATATGCATAGTCAAACATGGAAGTCTGTCAGTCACTGAGTGGGACCACCTACTGGACTGATAAGTAAAGATGAGCGAAGTTATCAAAAATTCAATTTGGCTGCTTCACCGAATTTTACGAAAGAAATTTGATTTGTAATAAATTTCTTCATCACAAATCTCATTCCATTGTATGTAGAGGGTGCAAGGACTGGGAACGGTGATGCCCCCTCCTTCCCCCCAGAGGCCACATAGAAAGAGCAGAAATTAAAGGGAAGCTATAGTGTTTCCATAACTCAAAAGTTACAGAAGCAATATAGCTTGTTTACTATGCTGTTTACATAGCTCCCATTTACTGCAATAAGCCCATTTGGCAGTTTTTGTAAGCCTGACCATATGTGGTTGGTGCTTAGTCCCTTTTATCAACCTTAAAAACTGTTAAGAACACCCCTTTAAATAAGTAAATAAAGTACAAGCTTTTCTAAGTTTTTCCCACAAACTTACAATGCATTTAGAAAGTTTTTGGACCCTTTCACTTTTTTCACATTTTGTTACGTTGTGGCCTTAAATACAAAATAAAATACAAATTTTCAGCATCATTCTTCATGCAATATCCCATAATGACAAAGTGAAAAAATGTTCAAAATCTTTGCATAAGTATTCAGACTCTTTACTAACTACTTGGTTGAGGCACATTTGGCAGTGATTACAGCCTCCAGTCTTGGATATGATGCCACAATGTTTGCACACCTGGTTTTGGGATCTTTGCCATTTTTATCAAGCTCTGTGAGTTTGGATGAGGTTTCTCCAGAGATGTTCAATTGGGTTCAAGTCATGGCTCTGGCTGGACCACTCAAGGACATTGACAGAGTTGTCCTTAAGTCGCTCCTGTGTTCTCTTAGTTAAGTGCTTAGGGTCATTGTCTTGTTGGAAGGTGAACATTTGGCTCAATCTGAGGTCCAGAGCACGCTTGATCAAGTTTTTATTAAAAATATCTCAGTACCTTGCTCCATTCAGCTTTCCCTCAACCCTGACTGGTCTGCCTGTCAAACCACTTAAAAACACCCCCACAGCATGATGCTGCCATCACCATGCTTGACTGTAAGTATGGGGCAGGTGATGAGAAGTGCCTAGTTTTCTCCAAACATGACCTTTATAATGGGGACAAAAAAGTTCAATCTTGGTTTCATCAGAGCAGATAATCATGTTTTTCACAGTCTAAGACTCTTTTAGGTGCTTTTTTTTGCAAACTCCAGATGGGCTTTTAAGTGTCTTTTCATGAGGAGAGGCTTCTTTCTGTTTATTTCTCTCATTTGCACAGAGCTGAGCTGAGCTAGAGTGACCATTAGGTTTTTGGTTACCACTCTTACCAAGGCACTCTTACCACTTCTCCCCAATTACTTAGTTTGGTGGAGCTGCTGGCTTTAGGAAGAGTCCTGGTTGTTCTAAACACCTTCCATTTAAAAATTATGGTGGTCAATGTGCTCTTGGGAACATTCAGTGCAGCAGGATTGCTTATGTCCGCTTCTCCAGATCTTTACCTGCACACAATCATGTCTCAGCTCTACAGACAGTTCTTTCCTCCTCATGGCTTAGTTTTTGTTCTGATATGTATGATCAGCTGTGAGACCTTATATATGCAGAATTTTTAGCAGATTTATTAATATATAGTACTTGTGCCCAATCATATTCAAATGTGTATTCATTTAATAAATATGACTCCAGTCTGATTAAAGTTCTCCACTTAATACAAAATCTAATAGGGAGTCTTGTTCCTGTGTTACAGGATGAATGGAGATCGAGCAGCATACTATCAATAACTGGGATTAAGGTGGCACACAACTGATAAGGAACGATCTAGCTTCCTCCTATGTATCAAACAAAAGCTGATGTAGCTGAAACATTGGACTCAGCAACAATATTGGATATTTCACTGTGTGCTGCCTTTCTTTCCATGTTGTCTATTATAGGACCATGTATTCCATTGAATTACTGGGCATTTGGCTAGTTCTCCTAGCTTGAAAGTACTATATCATATAATTATTCATAATATAAGTCATTTTAGATATTTTAATTAAAGCAAGGTGTCATTCTACCATTACAAACAAAGGAAAAGCTTTTGTACATCTATCTAAAAGCTCAAAACTTTGAAGAACCCCAATGAAACAATATACTTGATCTCATTTGTAATGCCCTCATTCACTGTAATTTGAATAGGAATGTTCATACATAGAACCACTGTAGGTGTTAGTTTTTATAAGATGACCGTCACACCATGTCATTGTCCTACTGGTTTCCAAACATCTGCTGTGGTGGCACTGGCTTTACTTGAAACAATCTTTGGAATTTTGTGTCTATCTAATCTAAGCTTTTCATGACGTCTACAATACTAGAGTAAAGGATACTTAGCAGATCTGAAAGGAAAAGTTTAACTTCCTTACATCTCCACAAAGCTATTTTATACTCAGTTGTAGTGTTTCCTGGCATCGGTTTCTTTGTTTAATCTTAAACTTTCCTAGATAGATTCTTACACCCCCCAAGTCTATATAATGAGATTTCTATAACACAAAGCCGCCTTTAGAAATCACACATGCTAAACTTGGGCTTGTATAATTATTTGCACCGGTTTTTTTTTTTCGCTCAGATGAGAGAGTACAATATTGTACAATGATTGACATGAGAAGTCATAAATCAAAGTCCGTATTTGAGAGCAGTGATTAATGGCTTGTCCATTTCAACCCCATGATTTATAAGAGGCGTGTGTGAAGGTTACACATGTTCGATACACATGTATCTCTTTGTGCTTCTATGCATGGTTCATCTTCCTCAGGCTCTTTTCTTGAATTAGACTTTATTACGTTTCTATATTAGCAGCATTTTGCCGTGCCTGACCCCTTGTGCATTTTCTGCATTACACTAATGTTCCCGAGTCTGGGGGGAATAAATGATTTGTGGGTTTGTGTCATATTGAACCCAACGCTTTCCCAGACATTATTTCCAAAGGATTGTCCTACTTATCTGGTGGTAACTGTGCTCAGCCTATCTCCATGATTTTAAATGAGCTCCTATTAACTATTGTGCAAGTCGCAGGAATTGAAATTGGGTGATTTAGGTTTTTCATAAATGTCTCTTTATCACAATCTTTCAAGTAGCTGGTTTACCTATGCAGTAAATACTATGGTCTGGATAATAAAATCTGTGAATAGTACTATAGTGAATGTATCATTTGTACAAGATATTTGACGGAAATAAAACTTCATTGCAGAGTTTATACTGATACTATAGGGCTAGTCAACAACTATACCATACAACTGTGGTGCTCAAGTGCTAGCATTGAATTTTACTAATAAAATATGAACTGATCAATAGTCATGCCTAATCACTCTAGCAGGAGGAAAGAGGTTCAGTGTAAATTTTCTACTTAAAGCGCTATTCCTGTTTTGTCTTTGGTCTTTTTTTAAATTTGTTTATATCATAAAAAGTCATACAATTTTCTAATTTAAATGCATTTAAAATTCTGTAAATATATCTTTCTTATATCAGGCAGTTGACCCCTATATGAACAGTAGAGTAGTATAGCCAAGTATCAGTCCTATGTAATTATTCCATGGCCTAACTGAAACATGCATTAGTCATGTGACACTTTTCACATCATATACTCCTGGACATTCAGAAAACGGCAGTTTTACATGGCGTACATGTAGGTCAGCACATACGACACAACCACATGATAACTAAATAGGACTAGTGGTGGAATCATGATTTTATTTTATTGTGGATATTACAGTAACTACAGCACTATGTGTCTTCACTTGGCTGCTTGTCTTTAGGTTGTGCTGTAAAATGGTTGTCTGTCTCTAAGTAAAGTAGTAAAACACAACACAACAAACACAGAAATCTGTGTTTACACAGACACTAGCTAGTAGTAGTAGTGTATATACTCTATGAGATAGATTTATTAAAACTGGTGTAAAGGAAAAGCGACTTAATTATCCATAGCAACCAATCCGATTCCACTTTTCATTTTCTAAAGGAGCGCTGTAAAGTGAAAGATATAATCTGATTGGGCAACTAAGCCAGTTTTCCATTACACCAGTTTTGACAAATCCCCTATATTTTCTGCTTCTCAGTACACAACTATTCACCTGTTAGATATCTGGACTGTTAACAGAAATCCAGATCAAATGACACATGTAATTGTCCCATGATTGACACCATGTTTAGTCTTATTCAGCCCCCCTTTAGATGCATTTTACAGGCTGGCCCAAGCTGGGCCATATCATTTTTTTCTTTATAGAGAATACTATGCAGATATAAAAAAAAATGTAAATACATGCATATTGTATGTTAGAAAATTGTTCAACATCCTATTGTCTAAACAAATAAATGTAGTCATTGAAACTAGAATGCCTCTTGAAGTGAAAATGTCAATTACTCATTACACTATAAACAATAATGTACTGATGACGTACACATGGCTAGCACTCTGATTGCTCTGCCAAGTTCCCAAAGTTCATAACAGATTGAGTGACAGTTATTAATACTGCCTTAAAATGTCACAAGATAGGCAGAAGCTGTGCCACATTTATGACATTGGTTTACGCTGTGTGGTAGATTTGACACATCTTACTAGACATGTTACACACTTTTCCCTTCGGTTACACCAATACTTTGTGCCAAAATAATGACATTTATAAATGTCACGCATTTTATGATTCCTTTTTGCTGTAACCCCTTTTCTAGATATTTTTTAAACTAGTAAGGATCAACAATGTGTAAAATACATAATAATATGCTCCAAGCAGGGCTGCTTCTGCCATGGGGCGAAATGAGAATCTCGCCTCAGGTGGCAGTTTTCTGTATTTTTGAGGGGGCGGCATCCAGACAGCAGTTAAACACTGCTGGTGGATGCCGCCTGTGTTCCCTGTAAGCTGCGCTGCCCCCCTCCCCTTGTGCAGCGTAGGGAGCTGGGTCCCATCACTCACCCACAGCTCAGCTCCCTGAGCTCCTCCCCTTCTTCAGGCCGGCAGACACTGAATGGTGAATTCAGCCTGCAGCCACAGATCGCGCCACAAGCCTATGTGTCATGCGGAGCCATCTTTGTCTGCAGCAGGGGAGAGAAGACTGTGAGGAACGGGACAAGGTGAGTAGGTACTGTGTTAGGTACATAGGAGGCACAGATGGCATTTCTCCTACAAAGGGGACACATAGGAGAGGGCATTAATACTACAAAGGGGGCACAGTGGAGAGGGCAATAATACTACAAAGGGGGCACAGTGTGTATTACTATTACAAAAGGGGGCACAGTGGGCATTACTACTAGAAAGGGGGACACACAGGGCATTACTACTGCAAAGCGGGCACAGAGGGCATTACTACCATAAGCGGGGCACAGTGGGCCTTACTACTACAAAGGTGGCACAGAGGGCATTATTACCATAAAGGGGCACAGAGGGCTTTTCTACTAGAAAAAGGGGCACAGAGGGCTTTTCTACTATAAAGGGGAGCAGAGATGGCACTACTACTATAAAGGGGCCACAGAGGGCTTTGCCACTATAAAGGGGGCACAGAGGGCATTACTACTATAAAGGGGACACAAAGAGCATTACTGCTATAAAGGGGACACAGAGGGCATTACTACTATGAAGGGGGCACAATAGGCATTATTACTATGAAGAGGGCACAATAGGCCTTACTACTATGAAGGGGCACAATGGGCATTACTACTGTGCAGGGACACAGTGGGCATTACTACTATGAAGGGGGAACAATGGGCATTACTACTGTGAAGGGGGCCCAGAGTGCATTACTACTGTGAAGATGGCACAAAGAGGGCATAACTACTGTGAAGGATCATAACTATTATGGGGGCACACTGGGCATTACTACTGTGAAGGCGGCACAATGGGCATTACTACTCTGAAGGGGGCACAGAGAGGGCACAGCTACTGTGAGGGGCACAAAGAGAGTATTACCACTGTGAAAGGGGCACAGATATGTCTACCCCTGTGTGTGTCTGTCCCTGTGTGTATCACCATCACCATGCCCACAGTGTTCCTATGTCTTGACACAGCTGCATCAGGACGTTCTGTGTGGGGCAAGAAGAAGAAGAAGGAAGAGGAGGCAGCGCCGCCAGCATGGAGTCCATGGGAGAGGCACCGGGAGGCACACTAAGGACGCAGGTAACACTACCATATGACCTACACTAGTGTTATCTGTGGTTTAACATAGGACTGCAGGTAACACTACCACACGATCTACACTAGTGTTATCTGTGGTTTTACATAGGACTGAAGGTAACACTACCACATTATCAGCACTAGTGTTAACTGTAGTTTTACATAGGACTGCAGGTAACACTATCACATGATCTACACTAGTGTTATCTGTGGTTTTATATAGGACTGCAGGTAACACTACCGCATTATCAGCACTAGTGTTATCTGTGCTGTTACATAGGACTGCAGGTAACATCTCGTATTCTGTACTCAGAGATTTATCATTGTGCTACCTGTGGTGTTACATAGGACTGCAGGGAATATCTACTATATTATCTGTACTTGTACTGCCCCAGATCTGGCAGGACAGTCTTGGAGTTCGTTGGTTACTTGACTTCCATACTATTTTTTTAATGGGGGTGACGCCACTTAAATTTTTGCCTCAGGCAGCAGATGAGCTAGAATCGGCCCTGGTTCCAAGGTGGTGTCACGGACATTCCTGTGACAGGTAACAGGAGGTCTGTCAGATTGGCAACACGTGGTATAATCTGACATGTTTTCCTTTTTTGTTGTTGGTATTTACCATACCCTTTTCCCTCAGGTGTTTTCGGTGTGGTAATTGTCCCTCCCCTATTTATTGCTTCTTCTCCCACTATTCCTTGCGGGTTATAGCTTCAGTTGTTGTTGTGATGAGCAGTAGTTTGGTTCTCAGCTGAGATCCTGGAGCCTCTATTTCTTCATTGAAAGATAAGTTTCCTTTTCCCTTCTGTGTGTTTTGTTACTTTTCCCCGTTGTTTTGTTATTAGGCCTAAGGGAGACTCCTGTTCGTCCTTCCTTTTGGAGGAACAGGTAGACTCATTCCTGTCATTAGTTCCAGGGTCCTATAGGGTCAGTTCGGTGTTTAGGTTCCTGTGTATGAACTTGCCTACATTTGAGGCCTGTTCATACTGGTAGATAGACAGGAATTGAGCCAGGGTTTCCTGTAGGAGGTGTCCATCTTCCTTCCTTAGTTTCTAGGCCTAATTTCCTTTCCCTCCTACGCTCAGTTTGGTTGCCCCCCCCCCCCCAAGGGTGACAGGTGGTCTACAAAAGTGGATTAAAATTAAAATTCTGTTAGTAAGAAGCCATGTGGTGCAATGCATCATAAATAAGCATCTTGTGGTATATTTCACTGCAACATTTTTCCTTCAGAATGCCTGGAAAAGAAAAAACACTACTTTTTAAAGGCAGTGACACAGATTTAGACACATTTAGCAATCCACCATACGCTGGTCATAAAGTTGACATGAAATAAAAATGGCACAGGCACAATATTTTGAGTTAGAATAAACTTATCTTAATATAGTCATGACCAAATCTTTTGAGACTAACACAAATTTTAGTTATTATGGTGGCAATTAGAATTAACTGTACATTGTTATGAAGACGGTTAAGATGAATTACAATTAATTGCAAAGTGATTTGTTGAAATGAAAGTTACCTTAATTACAAAAAAACATGTCCACTGCATTTCAGCCCTAACACAAAATGACCTGCTAACACAATTTCAGTGATCTCCTTGTTAGCTCAGGAGAAGCTGTTAACAAAGACAAGGCATCTGATATTGCTCTGATTAAATTAGAAAAGCAGACTGGTTGCTTTAAAAGGGGTTGGCACTTGAAATTATTGTTTTCTCCTGTTAACTATGGTTACCTCCAAGGAAACATGTACAGTCATCATTGATTTGCATCAAAAGAGCTTCATAGGCAAGGACATTGTTGCACCTAAATCAATCATCTATCGGATCATCAAGAACTTGAGATGTTCAATTTCTGTGAAGAAGGTATCAGGGTGTACACCCATTAGTCTGAGACTACTCTTTCTGTTTTATAGCCATTATTAAAATATAACTTTTATTAGTCTGCTTTAATACATTTAACAAAAATAAATCCCCCAGAAATAGTTTGTTAAAATTAACAAGCCACACTTAGTTTATGGGATTTTATAAGTGTAGCACAGTCTGGTGTAGTATGTAATCGGGGAATATTATCTCCATATCCCCCTTGTAGGGTGCTGAGTATTGAGAGGCATCTCTTATTGTGTATTATTTTAAACCTCTCTGTGAGCTTAAAGGGAATCTATCACAAAAACCTGTTCTATATTTTATTTATGCTAAAAAAATCTATTATCTATTTGTAAGAAATAATAAATAAATAAATAAAAGTTCCAATGTGTGAAATATTATAAATAAATATTAGATTTTACCATATTTACCATCTTTGGTCACCAGGGGGAGCTCTGCTGGCCAAATGAGGCTTTGAGCAACCTGTAAGTAGGCATGCTGCAAAAAAGTGGGTGGTACCAATGACATCACCAATTCACCTTCAGCGGTGACATCACTGCTTCAGCAAGATAAGATGAGACAATGGCTTCGTTACAAAAACACAGATCTCTGCTCCTCAGGCTCCTCTCTCACTGGTCACATGGCGATTACATCACTAAGGTCCTACAGCCCCAAGAACCTCCATCTACTCTGTTTCTGAGTCCTGGGCCGCTCACCCCAGCAGTACACTCAGCAAAAATTGTCTGCACTGCTGGGGTGAGCTGCCATAGAATTTAGAACAGGCAGCCTAATGAAGACAAGGACGCTGCTGCAGGAGTGAGGAGCAGGCACAGTGGGCTTCCCCCAGCAGCAAGGAGGGAGGACCTGGCTGTGTGTTACTGGTGTCATCACAGGGGTGGGCTCACGTCTTCCATTCATTCTCTATAGGGTCGGCAGCGACTGAGGAAACCTATGTACATGCCTGCCGTAAGTGAGGTGCCATTGTGTTGTAAACCCAGACTGTCACACTTTACTTCCAACATGGCTGCCCCCATGTAAGGCAAGAAAACTGAATAAAAAAAACATTTACACAATTTGAAAAATACATTATGTTAAAACCTGCTTTTGTTATGTTGTAAAACATATCAAAATTTTTTTCTTCGCAATAGTGTCCCTTTAAGTGCTCCTATAATACTCCAGCTGACTTATCCCTATCACCTGGCTATGCTACTTATACAATTCTCATATATATATGTATATCTTTTAGACTGTGTCCCTCCCTGCCTGGATCCTTCTTTTGGAACGTCTGCAGTGCGTTCCGGCGATCCTTTTAAACTAATTTGCGGCTTGAATTTAAAATTAAAAAAAAAAAAACAAGATTAGCTCCCCCGACATGTTTCACCGTGACACAGCGTCTTCAGGGGTAACGGAGCTATTGATAGCTCCGTTATCCCGGAAGACGCCGTGTGACGGCAAAACATGTCGGGGGAGCTAATCTTGTTTTTTGTTTGTTTTTTTTTCTTTTATTCTCACTCACTCACAGACTCCTCACTGATAGTATTGCATAATTGATAAGTATCTGCCTTTATTTCTCAGCATTGAAGACACCATTAATCCTGACCAAAGACCAAACTCAATTTGCTGAAATGTATGTTTGCCCCAAACTTTCAGGGAACCTCCACCTTGCTGCACTGTTGCCTGCAGATACTCATCATTTTACTGCTCTCCAGCCCTTCGGGGAACAAACTGACTTCTGTTACAGTCAAATACTTCAAATTTTAACTCATCATTCCAAAGCATGTGCTGCCATTTTACTGCACCCCAGTTGCTATGTTTTCATGCATAGTTGATTGGAAAAAAGCCCAAGTGACTCAACTATGCACAAAAACCTACGACATGTAGCGCGGAAAAAAGGCAGCAGGTGCTCTGGTGTCGAAATTTGAAAATATTTGACTATAACAGAAGCAGCTTGTTTGCTGGAGGTTTGGACAGTGGTAAATTAATAAGTTTCTGCAGGCAAAAGTGAAGCATGGTGGAGGTTTCTTTTAAGTTTGAGGTTGCATTTCGGCAAATGGAGTTGGGTAGTTGGGGAATTAGTTCATGACTAATGGCATCCTCAATGCTGAGAAATACAAGCATATACTTATCCATCTTGCAACACCATTAGGGAAGCTTCTGAGTGGCTCGAAATGTATTCTACTGCTAGACAACGATTCTAAACACAGAGCCAATGGAAAATGTCAAAACAAATGTTTTTTTGTTATTGTATGGGTTAATGAGGGATTTTATATGGAATATGAAATTGACATTAATCAAACTAGACATGTTGTATTTACCAATTTCAAAAGGAGGAATGGCACTGCCTAAATTTCAATATTATTTCTTTGCATCACAATTGTATCACGTCCAAAGTGGGCAATGGGATGTTGCCAACAGATTATATGTTAAAGAAGGTTTGGTATACGTGTCAAAAAGAGGTGGATGATAAAAGGGTATTGGGAACAAACTCCTACATAGCTTGAAAGGCAATACACATGTGGGCCAAACGAGAACTCAGAAGGGTGAAGAAAACATAATATAACGTATGTGCAATAATTAAGTATGACAACTTTTGAGGAACTAATGGGCAATTTTTCTTGAACATACAGGATCTGTATTACTAGTAACAGAGTTACTGTGCAAAGGTACCACATTTTAAAGATGTGGGATTTAGAAGGGTAAAGCACAGTATCTTAGATAGTTGTAACAAACTTACCTGTCCGGGCTCCAGTGGTACAATCCTCAGTCTTAGCACAGCTGCCTCAGGAGAGATGCGCTGCTGAGCCACATTCTCTGGTGGAACGACCGCATCCTTAGTACATGCCCTGCAGCGGGCATGTGCTAGGAGACATTAGCAGTGGTCTGATTAGCTCAGCTGCTCTTTTACTGTGTAATAGTGTTTCTGACTATGGAGCGTCAATCAGGTTCTGATCCAGAAACTAGGCGCTCTATCTTAATCTCTTACTGGCTGTACACCATTGCCAGTGATAGGCTTGTTTGGATCACCAGCTAGGTTCCTTGTTCCTCGTTCCAGTGTCGCTTATCCATATCTTGTGTTTCTGACCTCGGCTTGTCTCCTGACCACTCTCCGTCTCCCCTTCTGGTACTGCGTAGCCTGTCTGGTTCTCATCTATTTGTGATGAGGCTGGTATTGTGTTTGTTTGTCTGTGTTGTTTGTCTCTAGGCACGGTCAAGTTGCATTCTAGCCATCTAGGGATTTTACTGCAAGTAGGTAGGGACTGTGGGGGTTACAGTCCAGGGTCTTACTGTACTGTCTTTATCTACTGACGTGACAATAGTGTTAAGAACATAATCCAGAATAAAGTTTTTTGTCCAGACTATAGAGCATAATATATTGAATAATGAGGGACCTTCAAGGTTATGGTGAATCAAGTTATGTAAGATGGAGTTCTGATGCAATATATTGAACCAATATATTGGATAAAGCATTCAAAGTGAAGGTGCCAAGAAATGTAATAATTTGTCTATGGGGAAGTAATATGGCACTTGAATGGTTAAAGATGAGCCAGAAAAATCTACTTAAAGGGATGATGGTGCTAAGGAATTAATACATTTAAATTGGAAGGAAGAAATTCTACCCATTGTGCACCTTTAGTAACACCATATGGATCATTTAATGTATTTAAAAAAAGCCCAAGCCATATGAAAAAGTTTGGTGGATGTGGTTAATGATTATTAGGATGCATGTTTGGATCGAGCTCCATCGATAGCAAATGCAGATGATTAAGGGATTAGGAGGAGTATTTTTTATTTAATTTTATTTTTATTCCATTATTTTTTTACTGCAAGGAGGTGGGAGGCGGGTTTGGGTAAAAAAAAGTTAAGTGCTTATATGGAATGTGAACTGTTAATTTTTATTTCTTGTGTATTGCATAAAATAAAAATGGGAAAAGTGCATGTGTTTTTAGTATGTCACTGATCTGTGCCACAATAATATGTGAATATTGGCATGGTTCCATAAGCTTGACAGTGACTTGAGTTTGCTAGAGTGGCTGCTTCAATCAGCAGATCCTTATCCAGTAGAACACACAGGACACACAGGGACAACCTATTAACTGTAGACCCCTACATCAGCTAACCTGTGACATTTATTGAGCATTGGAGGCACTGGTAACATTACCAGCATCACTCTTAAATCTGACCCCCAGTTCATATAAGGATTCTTCAATGTATTTTTTTCATCTCTACAGCCATTGTTTGATTATGTAAGGAAAAATATTCTTTAGTTGGAAAGTTTAAAGGGTTATTCCCATCTCGGACAATGGGGGCATACCGCACCTATATCGAGAAACGGGGCCCCGAAAGTCAAGGAGGGCGCACTGCGCATGCGCGGCCGCCCTCCATTCATTTGTATGGGGCCGGATAAAATAGCCGAGCGCTGGCTCGGCTATTTCCGTCGGCTCTATACAAATGAATGGGAGCTGGGCCGCGCATGCGCCGTGCTCTCCCATTCATTTCTATGGAGCCAACGGAAATAGCCGAGCCGGTGCTCGGCTATTTTCGGCGGCCCCATACAAATGAATGGAGGGTGGCCACGCATGCGCGGTGCACCCTCCTTGACTTTCGGGGCCCCGTTCTCGATATAGGTGCATTTCCCAATGGTGGGACCCGCACCTATAGGACAATGGGGGCATATCCTAGCGATATGCCCCCATTGTCCGAGATGGGAATAACCCTTTAAAGCTTGGCTTTATTTGAAGGTTAAGTATGCCTCTTTTCTAAGTATTTCTCCTTTCTACACTGTGGAGAAGATGTGACATATGGAAAACTCTAGCTACTTTACAATATCTGGAGTCCATTGATTGGGTGCAGGGTTCTTGGTGAACCCTATCCATTTACAAATGTGCTTTTAGCACCTCAGTGACCTGTGCCACAAGAATTTGCGAATATTGGAATGGTTCCAGAAACATGACAGTGACCTAAAGGAGTTTCCTCATCTCAGACATTGGTGGCATATATATATATATATATATATATATATATATATATATACAGTACAGACCAGAAGTTTGGACACACCTTCTCATTCAAAGAGTTTTCTGTATTTTCATGACTATGAAAATTGTAGATTCACACTGAAGGCATCAAAACTATGAATTAACACATGTGGAATTATATACTTAACAAAAAAGTGTGAAACAACTGAAAATATGTCTTATATTCTAGGTTCTTCAAAGTAGCCACCTTTTGCTTTGATTACTGCTCTGCATACTCTTGGCATTCTCTTGATAAGCTTCAAGAGGTAGTCACCTGAAATGGTTTTCACTTCACAGATGTGCCCTGTCAGGTTTAATAAGTGGGATTTCTTGCCTTATAAATGGGGTTGGGACCATGAGTTGTGTTGGGCAGAAGTCAGGTGGATACACAGCTGATAGTCCTACTGAATAGACTGTTAGAATTTGTATTATGGCAAGAAAAAAGCAGCTAAGTAAAGAAAAACGAATGGCCATCATTGCTTTAAGAAATGAAGGTCAGTCAGTCCAAAAAATTGGGAAAACTTTGAAAGTGTCCCCAAGTGCATTCGCAAAAACCATCAAGCACTACAAAGAAACTGGCTCACATGAGGACCGCCCCAGGAAAGATTAGAGTTCTAGCAGCAGACACATCGCTACAACAACTGTTAAGAGGAGACTGTGTGCAGCAGGCCTTCATGGTAAAATAGCTGCTAGGAAACCACTGCTAAGGACAGGCAACAGCAGAAGAGACTTGTTTGGGCTAAAGAACACAAGGAATGGACATTAGACCAGTGGAAATCTGTGCTTTGGTCTGATGAGTCCAAATTTGAGATCTTTGGTTCCAACCACCGTGTCTTTGTGCGATGCAGAAAAGGTGAACGGATGGACTCTACATGCCTGGTTCCCACAGTGAAGCATGGAGGAGGAGGTGTGATGGTGTGGGGGTGCTTTACTGGTGACATTGTTGGGGATTTATTCAAAATTGAAGGCATACTGAACCAGCATGGCTACCACAGCATCTTGCAGCGGCATGCTATTCCATCCGGTTTGCGTTTAATTGGACCATCATTTATTTATCAACAGGACAATGGCCCCAAACACATCTCCAGGCTGTGTAAGGGCTATTTGACCAAGAAGGAGAGTGATGGGGTGCTACGCCAGATGACCTGGCCTCCACAGTCTCCAGACCTGAACCCAATCGAGATGGTTTGGGGTGAGCTGGACCACAGAGTGAAGGCAAAAGGGCCAACAAGTGCTAAGCATCTCTGGGAACTCCTTTAAGACTGTTGGAATACCATTTCAAGTGACTACCTCTTGAAGCTCATCAAGAGAATGCCAAGAGTGTGCAAAGCAGTAATCAAAGCAAAAGGTGGCTACTTTGAAGAACCTAGAATATAAGTATATAGTATTATAAGTATATAATTCCACATGTGTTAATTCATAGTTTTGATGCCTTCAGTGTGAATCTACAATTTTCATAGTCATGAAAATACAAAAAACTCTTTGAATGAGGTGTCCAAACTTTTGGTCTGTACTGTATATATATATATATATATATATATATATATATATATATATATAGGATATGCCACCAATGTCACCTCTGGGACCCACTTCTGTCTCCAGGGGGAAAGTGCGCCACATAAGCGGTGGCCATAAATGTGCAGTGCATTCTCTATTTATCGCTATGGGAATTCTGAAAACAGCCAATCAAGCTCCCTCAGTTGTTTCCGGAACTTTAGTAGCAGTGAATGGAGAATGTGCTGTGCATGCATGATGTGCTCTACTTCAAATCGATGGCCCCATTCTTCCATAGTGGGCCCTCTTGCCTACTACAAATGCTGCACATATGGCATGCCCCTTCTGCTGGGGGCCAAAGCTCTTATCTATAGATACCAGTGAAGGGCTGCTAGGGAAGGCTATTTTTGAGTATTCATTCTTAGAAATCTTTTACGTAAGCAGAAAATGCCTTAAAGAGGTTCTCCAAGTTATATTTATTGATGACCTATCTTCAGGATAGGTCATCAATATCAGATCTGTGGTGTAATTACACCTGCTCACCGCTACCCATGTTACGGCTAGGATGTAAACAATGAAGAGGAGGCAGCGCTGGTACAAAACAGCTGATCGGCGGGGGTGCCGGGTGTCGGATCCCCGCTGATCTGATATTGATGACCTATCCTGAGGATAGATCATCAATAAATATAACTTGGAGAACCCCCTTAAATGCCTTATTGTACATACAATTTCTGAAAATTATAGATGATAAGAAACATATGGAGTTTTACATTGCATACATTTACATTGGTGTTCTACATTGCATACTTCATTATGGAGAAATTACAAATATAAACTTTCTACATAACAGTTTCCATGAAATCTATAACAAATTTGCAGCTAAATCAGGAGAAATCGCTTTTATAGGTCGGTTATCTCAGTCCTTGTACAATGTTATTTAATTACTTAGTTAGGAATTAGTTTCATGCAGATCAAACACCTTGCCGCACTCTGAGATAAATTCCAGCCAGTGACAGTCACTTACCCACAGTCGGAAAGTATCTTACATTGCATTTACTAAGAGCATACACAAATAAACATCCTGACAAGTGGTGTAAAGTGTAAATGTTGGCATAATTCCTGCACAGCATTTGCTGCCTTCCTTAAGCTCCTCTTTAGCCAGATTACATCCTGCAGATTTTACAGGTCAATAGTTCAGACTGCAGATATTTTTAGTCTGGTTTCTTTTAGCAATACGCTGATTTGCTGCTATTTCTTCGGCTTTCGCTGATGGAAATGTGCAGAGTGCTGGCATGATCTGTACAGAGCCTGCTGAATGCAAATCTGTACTCTGTAGTATGTTGTCTTCTTGTGTACCTCTGCTAATTTATCTCAAACATTTTCCATATTCATTGGTTGTAAATTATTTTATGCACAAAATGTATGCTTTAATGGAAAAAAAATAACCAGACCTATATGTGCTTCCACAGAAGTACTCAGTTTTGTCCATTGGTTGTATGGTGGCTCGGCACTCCAGGACCATGGATTGGAAACATCTCTGTATAAGATGTCAGGAGTTTATCACAGTCATGGAAGTAGCTGTAGTGTATGACTATACATAGGGTAAATGCTGCGGATTTTCCTAATTCCACACAGTTTGGTGTAGATTTTGCCACTGCAGATTTCAGCCAGATTCAACTGTAGAAAATCCATGCTAGATGTGGTCATACCCTTACAGAAACACACAGGGTTTCTACACCTTGCGCTATGGAGCCACAGGCACCCTGGTCAGATGATGTATGGTGCCTCAGCAAAGTGCTAGAATATAAAAATATTCTCCCTATGGGTTTGACCATATGGCCAGGTTTCCTGATGCAAGTTGGGAAGTCACAATCAGGAGTGGATCATAAAAGGTGAGAAAGTATAAAGGACAGGTACAACTTCTCTTTTTAGAATTCATTCCTGATTTTGTCTTCCAAAACTGCATCAGAAAACATGACCATGTGGCCATACTCTATAAAGAATACTTGCCAGGATTCCTTCATAGTAATATAGTTTAGTAACATAGTTTATAAGGCTAAAAAAGACATCTGTCCATCCAGTTCGGCCTGTTAATCAAAAGACTACAAGAATGGCACTATATAGTTCTTCATGAGTTGTATTATAGAGCTGCACAACTCAGAAGTTGTAATCTCCTGAATGATGTGGTCACCAATAATAGCATTTAGCAGTAGCCAATGAGGAGAAGATCCTGTCTTTCCAAAGAGAAGTGGATTTTGGGATTTGAATGGTTTTCACATAAATAGCCATGATTAGTGATGAGCGGTTATGAAAATGTTTGCCAAATTTCACATCGAAATTTGATTTGTGACTAATTACTTTATCACGAGGCACATTCCTTTGTATGTAGTGGGCGCAATGATGGGGAACGTGATTGCGTCGTCCCCCTGTCATTGAACCCCTCAGATGCCATGTTCATCACTGATCGTGACATCTGAGATTAAAATTAACCCATCTGGTTTAAAAAAAATAATAAATACATACTCACCTTTTCCATTTGCTCACGAAGAGGCCGCTGTGGCCATTTTTGACACTGTACGAAATCCCTTCAATCAAGGTGACCACGATGGTCTCTCCACAAGCAAATGGATGAGGTGAGTATGTTTTTTTTTTTTTTTTTTGCTGCCATTTCAGAAAAAAATTGATTCGTTACCACGAAATGTGAGGAAATTCGGCTTCGCAGCAAATCGAATTTTCCCTGAAATTTGTTTGGCTTTGATTCGTTCAACACTAGCCATGATGTTCACAGACTCACAGGAGCACAATGGGCTTGTGGTACAGTGAAGCTCCACCCTGGAGCTGCCTAAAATGTGTTGTCAGCTATTTTCTTTTGTGTTATTTGTTCACTAAGGCCTGAATGGAACAAAGATGTCAGTGGGATGGAACAAAGTCTGTACTATGGTCTCTACAGTTCCATACTACAAGGCTGTAGGCTTGTAGGATTTCTCTATTGCCTCTATCTGAAATTGGAGGCATAAAGAAGTACAGTTTGAGTTCATAGATTATGGGAGCCAACTTATTGCTCAGTACAACTCAGAACTTTCATGGAACTGTAATACAGCCATATGTATGCTTTCTTACATGCCATTTCATAGCATATCATGACCACACAGTTAAGGTGGTTGACCACTTCTTTCATGTGGATACCTATGAATGTTAATGGGAATTATATTACTAAGACATTTTAACTTCTGGGATGTATCCTAGATTGTTTAAGTCACTATCCCCAACCCCCACAACCCCGTCTCTGCTAACCATGCTCAGTATTGTCCTGTCTGGATGACACTGTCATCCATAAGATGGCTGCAGATAGAAGGCTAAGTGATGAAACAAGTCACTGTGTCTCCTAGATTGAAACACATGAGGCTTCATGATGTGTTTGATCATATGCCTATATCTTGCGAATAGGAGCACCATCCAAGTGTGATAGGAGACTAAATGGGGGGACTTCAATAATCTAGAAATGTACAAAACTGTCTAGAAGTTGAAATAAAGATGCATTAGTAAGTGATGTATAAACCCCATTATGTTATGGTTGAAACAAATGGTCGACCCTTTTAAATGTAATGTTCAGTTTCCTGTGACTTCTTCAAATAAACTGTCAACAGAATGCAAGTGCCACATATAGCTGCCTGTACTGTATCAATGGGTCGTCCGTGTTGTGCTGAGGAGCATCTAAAAGTAAATGTAATATAATTCACAGAAGTCATTTTAAACTGACTATCCCTATTAAAATTTAATTTAATTTAGCTCAAGAAGGAGATAATTGTGATCAATTTATTGAACTTATTATTAGCTTACATATAAACAGCAGCACAGTAGATCAGTGGTTAGCTCTGGTGCCTTGCAGTTCTGGGGTCCTGGAGTTGAATCCGGCCAAGGGCAACATCTTCATGGAGTCTTCTTTGTGTGTTTTCCTCTTAGTGGTGCAGTTTCTTCCCATACTCCAATGACATACTAATAGGTTAACCAATTCCATATGAAATTGGTCCTATTGTGCAAACATACACTACTCACAAGAAGTTAGGGATATTTGGCTTTCGTGTGAAATTTATGGAAAACATAAAAAGCATTATGAAAGTAGGGCATTTAATGGGAATCTGTCAGCTCTGAAACACCCTCCAAACTAGAGTAAGCAGTGAATAGTGTAAGTGACGTTGAGTCCAGTTATGTAATTTTTATGTTTATGCTCACTTGCATTCTGACTCTGTGCACTGACAAACCAGCAGTAAAATGCACTCAGAGGACTCCGGTCCTCAAAGAAGAGTCCTCTCAATGTATTTTACTGATGGTTTGTGGGAGCACAGCGTCAGAATGGAAGTGAGTATGAAGATAAAACTTACATAATCGGATTCAGCATCACTTACACTATACACCGCTTACTCTAGTTCAGGGGGTGTTTCGGAACTGTTTCGGTTCCCTTTAAGTAGAAGCATGCAACTAGAGATGAGCGAATCATTGAAAAAATTATTCGCCGAACATTCGCCGAACTTTTCCTAAAATTCGTGTATTCGACGAATAGATTCGTTGTATTTGCGTACAAAATATACGTTATTATGTGCTATTAGTGAACATTCGCTCACTAATAACGATCGTTCATTTACAAAATGTACGCAACTTCTTAGAAGACATACGCATGAGCGTACAAATAGCTTACGAATCTCAGCGTACTATTGTCTAAGCGATTACGTAATACGCAGGCACGTACGAGGAGAGGCCGCGGCGTGCACTCCTCAGAGGCAGAGCGAATATTCGAGACACATATATGGTAAATAGTGCAAATACATTATTATAAGTATAATATAAACATTTTAAATATCACCTACCTAGTATGCTCACGGACATGTTTAAGTCTCTTTTCTTCTGACGCTTGTCATAGAACTGGAGCAGAGTCCCAAACTCAGTCGCAATTTGTAATCCACATAGGCAAAATTGTATACCAAATGGGTAAAAAAATAGCAGCAAAGGTTCCCTTTAAAAAAACCTCTTTCGAGGGGCTCCCCAAATAACCTAAAAAGGGGGAAAAAGGGATGAGGCGCATGTATGCGCAACTTGGATAAAAAAAACTTTTTTTTGATGGGGGGAGTCCTAACAATCCATGGCCATCTGGGTGAGGACAAACGCGGGGCAACAAAACTAAAAACAAGGGCCAACTAGTGCCCACCCTTCAGGATAAGTCCATGTTGTGGCTCCCATAAAAACTGCAGGAATTACTTAAAGGCCAGCAGGTCCTCTTCACTGCTGCTGGAGCTAAAGGACATGAGAGGGCGCTCCTGCCTCACCATGAAAGTGGCCCTGGCTGTGGCAGCAGACCCCCGCTGACCTCTCAAGGATGGTCTTCTTGGTGACTGGGCTGTCACACTGGCAAAGGCAGTGGTAACTTTGGCTCTGCCCATCACTCTGTAGTGGCCAGATCCTCCTGCCAGCATACCAGGTGACAGAATCTCCAGCTGTAACGGTAATGGTAACGGTCTTCCACGAGCGGCGGACTGTGCGGCCTGCAACTGCCATGGGCATGGCAGTTGGTAGTGGTACTGTACCACAGTTGGATGGTACACGAAAGTGTTCGTGGTCATCTGTCCCACATGAAGGATCGGTGGTATCGTTGGCGGCAAATCAGGAATCAGGGGTTCCGGCTGATCCTGACCTTGGGATTTCTCTTCAAATCTCAAGGTCTCAAGTTCACAAGCCTCTTCTGCAGCCTGGGCCTCCTCACTCCAGTCTTCCGGGGGCGCTGCAGGAGTAGGTGGTCGCTTTAAGACTTTCACCCCAGTAGCAAAGGGGCCTTGGAGGCTCTTCATGGGGGTATACTCCACATAATCCCCTGCATGGAGATTGTGGCGTATGGGCGGATGATACAGCCGCTTAACCGAACGGCGGTTAAATTCAAATTCTGGCGTAAGGAGTAGTCCTTGCGCGGCGGAGCGGGAACTCCTGCCGCCTCCACCTTGTCAGCCAGTGGAGTCACCACCTCAGCAGGCACCTCATCCAACTTCCTGTTGAGCTGTGAGAGATAGATCTCCTCCGGTTCCTTCTCCTCATAGGGGTCGTCTGCCCACAACATGCTTCCCCAGTCAGGACCTCGCTGTCTCGCCGCCATCTTACTCTGCTGACTTGCCACGTCTTCCTCGCACGCAGGAGAAGTGGGCGGAACTACCAGGGAGGAGTCTGCATCGCTGAATAGAATTCGTACGCAACAGCGTGTAGAGTAACTACCAGGGAGGAGTCTGTGCAACAGCATATAGAGTAACTAAATTATACGTAGAATAGCCTTAAGGTCATTGAGGTTCTGGGGTACAGAGCTACGAGCATCTACACAGCTGATGTTATAGGTTTTCAATGGGATTCAGGTCTGGAGAAAGTGCAGACCACTCCATTTGAGGTACCCCAGTTTCCAGCAGCTGTTCCCTAATAATGTGACCTCATCCATGACGATGAAATTAGGCCTGTGTTGTTCATGAAGAGGCATAATAAAAATGATTAATGATGTTTTTCAAGTAGTATGGGCTTGTCACTGTACCATTCACAAAGTGTAGGGCTGTTCTGTATTGTCTAGACACACCTACCCACACTGTAACCACCACCACCAAAGGCTCTTCTGGTAACAATAGTGGTTGATGCATAGTACTCTCCTTGATATCTCCAATGTCGTTGACGACCGCCATTTCTGCACAGCATGAATTAATTAGTAAAAAGCACTGAGGCCCACTGGTCCCTCATCCAGTGTAGATGCTCCCTGGCCCATGCAAGACAATGACGACTTGTTTTTCACAATAAAAAGAATCCCTTAATAGCACAAGAGTTGATGTGGTCCTTTGTGCCTGGCAGTCCATGATTCTCAACTCGAATGGTCTCATGTGACACTTGGGTGCCTCTCACCTCCCTTAAATGTGCCTGGGGTTGTGTGGCATTCATCACCCAGTTCTGAAGGTCAATGTTCACAATGAAGCGGTCATCAGTGTGGGATGTGGCCAAAGTACGTCCACCTCTATGCCTTTCTGTGACTCTTCCAGTCTCTCTGTATCTCTGTTGCAACCTGCTGATGACACTCTGCGATTCCTGGATCAAACACCTGTTGTGAATTTTGATTTAATTTCCTTGTTAGAGAACAGCAAGTTGTACAAAAAGTACTGAAACATTGAACAGTTGGAGATATACATTCCAAAGTTTAGAGAAGTTGACCTGTAAAGGTTAGAGTGCATTTCAGGTACCTCTTGAAATTTCACCCACAAGCCAAATATCACTAACTTGTTGTGAGTAGTGTATATGTATATATTTGACAATTTAGGGACTAATAACCTGTGTATGGTGCTGCAGTATATTTAAGCTGTTGAAAAGGGAGCAGGTATAGTGCTAAACAGTGGAAGTTTTATTCATTTTGATGTAAAATAAATAATAATTTCTCACAGTCATTCATTTATATACTGCCTGATTTTTGGTCAGCCAATAACAATATTACTGCTATAATACTTGTCTTTTATAACACAAAAGTATTTAACATCACATAGACGTAAAAGATAAGAATATCCTTCAGCTGATACATTTTTCTTGTTGTCATATGGTGTAGTAGCCACTTTCTGTGTGTTTAGCAAAGGAGAATGATGTCTCATTTCAACTGTAATAAGAAGAGATTTAGGGAATGACCACTTTAATTGTAGAGGGAGCCTGACATTTACTGATCATATTAGCTCAATGTGGAATGGCCTTTACTGTATGCGGATATCATTTTTCACAAATACACTGCACAGAATGACTGATGTGCCATATTAGCCAGCAGAACAGGCTCAATAACTTCTGAGTTTGTGATAATATTGGAGGAGAGAGTCGTGGTATATAATTGCCATTAACATTAGCATTGTGTACAGTCATCAGGCTTAATAAGCTGTAAACGCTGCGAAGAAGATGTAATATATGCCATCCAGACCATCATGCCATCATTTTTTTCTACTTCCATAGAGCTCATGTTAAACCACTTGACAGTAATCAATGAACACACAATGAACCTGATAAATACTCCATATCATAATTTTCCTAAGTGCATTATTAAAAAAGGACTAACCTGATGAAAATATCAATGCCACATTTGCCTAATGATCATAAAGTCATACATAAATACAAGGATCTTTCCATATAATCATATCTTCAAGTAACATCCTTCAAGCCGATATTTACATAGCTGAGATATTGTGTCATCAGCACGTACATGTGTCAAAATAGGATAGATAGGTAGCTAAGAAGGTAAGATTGATAGATAGATAGATAGATAGATAGATAGATAGATAGATAGATAGAAAGAAAAAAATAATTCCACGGCACTCCCAAAGCTGTGATCAAAGTAGGTGTTCTTTATTCACCAGAGCGACGTTTCAGTCCTCTTACTGGGACTTTTTTCAAGCAGCAGTTTTTCCTTTTAGATAGATAGATAGATAGATAGATAGACAGATAATATATAGATAGATAATAGATAGATTTATTCTAGTTACTCATTTGAAGCTGTTATATGGCTTTTTGATTACTTTTTATTATTATTTTTTTAGGGGAACAAGGTTGTTCAGAAAATTGGCCATTTTTATTTTTTCCGTTAAGGCATTCACTGTGCATTATAAATTGTATATTTGAAACTGATATTTTTGACATGATGATACTAATTTATTGTTTATTTTTTTACTGGTTACTTGTTTTAAATGTAAAATTGAGAATTGTTTATGTTTTTGTGTTTCTTAATTTATTTACTTTTGTCATTGTAATTTGTATTCCCCTTGGGGGACCTATCATCTGATCACTTGTACCATACACTTCAATAATACATTGAATGCAATTCTGACAGGCTGCTTACTAAGCTATGCCTCAAGCAGAGCTTAACAGGGAATTTCCTATGACATGCCAGTGAGTGGCTTGAAATGGTGCAGTGGCCAGCATGTGGTGTTAGGAGACTCAGTAGCCAGGCCTGATTAACCAAACAAAAGTCTCTCTTTACTGTGTACAAAATAGGAATTGTAGTACACTCTGCAATTATCTATACACAGTGCACATTCTTTCCATATGTTCAAGCAAGAGCTAAGCAAGTGGATTGCAGCAATAGCCCTCTGATTACTCCTTCTCTCGCTAAAGTCTCTCTGACTGCAATCTCTGTCTGACAACTGCAATCTGGCAACCATGGTTGTAGTGTCCAGAAGCGGGCCTGGAACACTTTATGGTAGGTTACCTTGCTAACTGTCATGCAGTAACCATGCAAATCCTCCTTCAGATCTTCCTCTCTTTCATTCCCTGGAGCTCATGAAGATACAGAAGGCTCCTGGCCTGAAACTGGAGTCCTGAGAAGGCTCCCTGCTTCCTCCCTCTCTACAGCTATTCTTACTAGAATCCTCTGGAACTAGGGGGTGGAGCCAGCCCACACCTTAAGCTCCAAAAAGGGCTGGATCAGAATGGTTAACTCTGTCTATATCTGGCTCATGCTGGAAAAACTGAGTGCGCACTACAGTGCATTACATTAGCATTACAAACAGTACATAACAAACCAAACTTTGCAGATAGCTCCTGGTCTGGGGTATTGAATTTTCAGAGACATCATGGTGCCTGTAAGCATTTATGTTAACTGTGGTTTTTTGTCATTATAAACTTGAGAACTCTCTCCTGTGCCTGGTTTGTAAAAGGTATCATAACTGCAGGACTCTTATTTTCTTTCTGTAAATGAGAGCGATAAAACAGGTTTGTACAATGATACTATCTGCCAAAAAACACAAGGTGACATTTTAATTTACGATGATAACAAACAATTGCAAAGGCCTGAATCTGAACATGGTGCTGACAATTATATTTTTTTCACTCTAGTGTCTCATTTTTTGCAGCAATCCTTGTGCAATCCAAATTAAATATACTTAACCCCTTTTAGATGCTCCACAGTATGAAAATAATTGCAATAATGAAAGAGATGTACACCTATTAGCCTGCCATTTTAATTATATTTAATTAACATATTATCATTTCTGTTGGCTTACTTTGTGTGGCTTTTATTTTTTAAATCTATCTACTTTAAACTGCGTTGACAATATATTTTTAATATCGGCTCAGGATTCCTTTTTGTTTCTTTTGAGAAGAAATAACCCTAGCACATAATTTAAAGGGATTCTGTCACCACCATTTTGCATATTAAGTTATTTATACCACTGGATTTCTCTTATCATAAGGATCCCCAAATGGTTATTGTTATAGGGCCCAGATGAAGATTTGTGGTGTAAAAATCCTTTTTTATCTACTGTCAATCACTTACATTAAGGGGCCCAAGGGGAGGTGACCATGTTTGCTGGAGCCCGGGCTCGGCGATTCCGTTGGAGCCCCGGACCGCCCACCTAATTAATATTCACTTCACTCAGTGAAGCTCCGACGCGGCAATTGATGTACTGCGCCTGCGCAGCCCAGGACCGCACACCTAATTAATATTCACTTCACTGAGTCAGTGAAGTGAATATTAATTAGCTGTGCGGTCCGGGGCTGCGCAGGCGCAGTACATCAATTGCCGCGTCGGAGCTTCACTGAGTGAAGTGAATATTAATTAGGTGGGCGGTCCGGGGCTCCAACGGAATCGCCGAGCCCGGGCTCCAGCAAACATGGTCACCTCCCCTTGGGCCCCTTAATGTAAGTGATTGACAGTAGATAAAAAAGGATTTTTACACCACAAATCTTCATCTGGGCCCTATAACAATAACCATTTGGGGATCCTTATGATAAGAGAAATCCAGTGGTATAAATAACTTAATATGCAAAATGGTGGTGACAGAATCCCTTTAAGTTTTAATACTGCAATTGGACTAAATGGGACCTTGACTGGTGTTTTTATAGTCTTTTTAATCTTCAATGAACAGGGTAGGTAGATGCCAAGAGCTGGGAGCTCTAAAGAATGTATAGGTCTATTGTGTTTTTGCACAATGAAGGGTATCATATGTATCAGATTGCCAAAAAAAACTAAAGATTTCATACACAGGTGTCCATTGCTGCCTTCTTCGAATAGGGAAACCAGGATCTAACCAGGAAAAAAGAAGAATTAGACGGAGCATGTCGTATACTAGGATTGTCAACAGTAAAAAGATAACTCCAAGCCACAAGGAGCAAGAAAAAGTGGCAAAAATAGTTACAGTGGGAAAAAGAACCTAGACATTTGATGACGAATGACTGGAAACAAGTTTAAGGATCAAAGAGGAGAACATGTATGAAGTGTAGACAGGCTTGGGTTGGCCAACCAGAATATGAGAAGATTCTCCATGCGAACCAGGCTCGATCAAAATGTTGAGCCCCAAATGTCCAGCAAGAGATAACCAAAAAAAGAAGAGTAAGGCTCTCAAGGCAAAAATTACCCTCAATATAGAATATTTTGTATATGTAATAAATAAAAATTCTAATAAAAAATCCATTAACACCATACGCAAGTTAATCAACCGGAAAATAAACCAAAAACAATATCAATAATGCCAATATGATCAAATAAAATAAAATTGTTGAAATTGTTATTGGCATTATTGACAGTTTTTTTTTTTATTTGGCATTTTATTTATTAAATATACAAATTATTCTATGTTGAGAGTAGTTTTTGCCTTGAGAGCCTTACTCTTCTAAACTACTTTTTTTCTATTAGCACTAGACCTTCTAAGTGCCCTCGGCATTCATATACCTATTTATACACTGGTTGCCATACCATTATCTTTACTTTTTCTTATCCACATTGAGAAGTGAGCTTTTTTTTCAATTGTGATTTTACCAAATGAGATAACCAAACTTGGAGTGTTGTAGTCCAAAGGTCTCCATGTGTGCTTTCTTTGACTGTGCCTAAGGATCTACTGACCCTCACATCTAGATGCTACCTGATCAACATAGTTCGGTAACATGACATGCTAATTTAATATATTAAGACTTGGTGTTGCCTACCAAATTTAGACATAGGGCCCCATTTTTCTTACAAAACACACTGTAGCTTAAAAATAGATTATTTTTGTTTTGTATGCATTTTTTGCTAAAAAAATATATATACTTGAGATTTCACATACCTGAGGCTGCAAGAAGAACAAGGTTAATATCTGTAATATATTCCAGAGTGATTTATTGCTAGGTGGCATTCTAATCTAGTTTGTCCAACGGTGGAGATGAAATCATCCAAAGGAATAAAAATCAATTCTCTGCTTTTTAACAATTTTATTATGAGCTGAACTGCTTGTTTACCACCAGTCATTACATTACCATGCTCTTCAATAGTCTAAATGGCTAAATAGGGACAATTAAGACTCGATGTCAGTATGCCTAATCTCATATACATAGGTGACCACATATGTGGTACAATTGATATGGTTCTTGGTAGTAGCTGTTATGGTTTCCTAAAGACATCTATAAATACTATGTAGATAAATAGACTTTACTGGGTAGACTTCAAATACTAAAGTTCAAGTTAAATATTTAACATCCAGGTGTCTCAATTTTTTCCCCCCAACATATATGTTAAACGGATGTCAATAAAGAGATGTGAAACCATCCTTACCCTTCCCATATAATTTTGTACAGTGTGAAACTACATGATGGGGTATGTAGTTCATAAAAGAGAATGCTAACACCCATTATCAGCTACAGGTGACTACAGCACTCATCATAGTCAGTATCAGAATGAACATTTCCATTTCGTGACTCACAGGTGACATCTTCTCCTGTGTTCTTCTCCATCCGGTTCAGACCACCATCATCTTCTCTCGGGCACAACTTGTCTCTGCAGATTTTGCTGCCCAGATGCCTTCAGCTTCTCACTTTACAAACACATCGGACCCTGTATGCTAAGACAAACTCCTATTAGTGCCACATGCTGTACCCTGAATATAATGGCAACATACACTGTGTCCCTGAATTTCACATATTATACTTACGTGCCCTTATATAAATATCCTCTTCTGTGCCTCCCTTTATATCGATAGTGCCTTTTCTTTCCCCTCCTTTATATTTAGTTCCTTTTCTGTGCCCCCTTATATATATATATATATATATATATATATATACTTATTTTCACCACTGTAAATATATATATATATATATATATATATATATATATATATATACAGTGGTGAAAATAATTATGTGATACACTGGCGATTTTGCAAGTTTTCCTACCTACAAAGAATGGAGAGGTCTGTAATTTTTATCATAGGTACACCTTAACTATGAGAGACAGAATCTAAAAAAAATCCAGAAAATCACATAATATTTGATACAGAAACCTTTGTTTGCAATTACAGAGGTCAGACGTTTCCTGTAGTTCTTGACCAAGTTTGCACACACTGCAGCAGGTATTTTGGCCTCCATACACATCTTCTCCAGATCTTTCAGGTCTCAGGGCTGTCACTGGGCTACACTGAGTTTCAGCTTCATCCAAAGATTTTTGATTGGGTTCAGGTCTGGAGACTGGCTAGGCCACTCCAGGACCTTGAAATGCTTTTTACGGAATACTCCAACCAGGGGCAATCCAACCTGGCTGCGTGTTTGGGTCATCGTCGGTGGTGATTGACACTTTTTGTCGGTAGTCATGGAGGGGCCTTCATTCTTTCAGTGCAATTATATCACATTCCTACATATTACCTCTGGTCGAATTCAAAGCCAGGAAATACTGTGTTCTGCTGCCCAGTGTAAAATTACTGATAAATATACATTTCTATTGTATATATTGTATGAAAACATAAACAGTAATTTCAGATTTTTTTTTTTTATGGTGAGCACGGAGCTTGACTACTTTGATTTTGTACTGATGGGGAAATCCTTCCTAACCTTCATTTTCATATGTCCCCTTGCATTGAAGTTTAATCCTTGTTGATCTTTCACCCTGTGATAGAGTGGTCATATGAACTTGCAAGAGTGAGCAAGATCGTTTGGCTGTGGGTTGTGTCAGCCCCGGCTCTTAGCAGCAAATAAATTCTTTCACAGAGTTCCCCACCAGCCCACATTTCAGAAAATGAAGCATAAGACCCAGACCTTCAAATACAGGCTTTCAAGCTGAGAAGCTAGTGAGGAGAAAAGAATGCTAATGATCAGCAGGAAAATAGCCAGCAACTATAGACAACAGGGTGCCTTTCAGATGCAGAAACAATAGGATGTGTGGTCTTCTCATTAAATTCTAATTTGTTATTTCAGTGGTATGACTTGCACGTTCTACAACGTCTCAAAGTCTTTAAGGCGGCCGGCTTGTGTTTCCAAGATGTTTATCAAACATAAAATTGTAAATGTTTTAATGAGTCCTTGGTATACCCCACCTATGAACAAGGACTGGCATTGACTCTTGAAAAACATACTCTATAACGATGCAAGGCTCGTGATTAAACCTCAAAAAGAGATATCAGGATGCAATAAAGATGACGGTCATGCAGTAAGAATAAGTGCAAAGTAATAGCAATACTATTACAGATGATAATCCATCCATTTTTTACACCTCTGCATTTTCTAAGTGCTGAAAAGGATACGTGGAAGAGGACAGGAACATGCAGCATAGTCTTCCTTTTGCAGGGTCTGTTACTAATAAGAGGCTTTTTATCACTAATCAGCCAAAAAAAAATATTCTGCACATGTAATAACAGGTAATATGCAGAGCCAGGCAGCTGACATGGAGCTTTACATTTTAGGAAAACCATACCATTACAGTCTGTTTCGGAAAGCAATTCAAATCTTACATGCCTATCTAGATAGACAGGCAACACAGAAGTTAATGCTGAGGGTTTTGTATAACACATGCTGAATGTACGACACGTTTGTCTTATGGAACTGTGGTATCCGTGACATAAAATAAAATGTCTGCCGGCATTCCAGAAATTTGTTGTAATGTGAACAGAAGCGGAAACCTAAACCTATACCTCCAAGGGTTGTCACAGAGGTTGTGATCACATTATGGAAAGTAAACTTGACTGTTTCAGTGGTGTAGGTAAGAACGTGGTCTGAGAATAGAAAATGTTCTCACACCAGCTACAGGTGTCTGTAAGACATATTAATGTTTAGGAACAGTTCTGCACACCCTATCTAGAAGATTGGGCAACTCTTACACCTTTCCTTAGCATCAGTTTTAAAGAAGAATCAGAAACAAAGCTTTCATCATTGTACTCCCTCCCTAGAGATGAGAGAATCGACTCTAAAATTCAGGAATCCAAGTCGCATTTTCTAGAAAGTTCAGGTTTGAGAAGATTTGAATTTTGAGTGATTCATTTTCAGGAGATTCGAGAGATGAGAGAGAAAAGAAGAGAAGGAGATACAACCAATTTGGCCGAATCTGAACAAAATCCAATTTAAAAAAATTCACTCATCCATTCT
Organism: Rhinella marina; assembly: GCA_900303285.1. Lineage (NCBI taxonomy): Eukaryota > Metazoa > Chordata > Amphibia > Anura > Bufonidae > Rhinella > Rhinella marina. The sequence continues at coordinate 93,821 of ONZH01017866.1, forward strand.
CCCTACCTGTCTACCAAGCACCAGTCTCCTGTCTGCCTCTAATCAGATACATTTCCAAAATTGTTGTCTTCCATTGTACTATACTAACAATTCCTATTGTATATAGGCAGCTACAGCCAGTGCTATCTCTGCCAGCTGGAAGGACATTATAATTATCTCCCCCCCTTAAACTCTCTGAAATAAGCTAGGTATACAGTAAAGAAGCTGTACTGCCATTGTCATTATAACTGTGTGCAACAGTGTATGCAGTTTCACCCTACGTGTAACTCTGGTGCCTGAGGGACCAATGGTTATCCCCATTGACTCGAGTCGAAAAAGTGTTTTATTGAAGCCTTATTCACACTGTTGCTTTTTAGTCATGCAACATAAAAATGAAGAGATGATAGCAAAGGAATCGGATGCTGAATTTAACATACCCAATCCTTCTTGTCAGGTCGAGCTGGGAGTCCCAACACATTAGAGGTATGGCTAACTTTTCAGTAATTTCCTTCTCATAATATTGACCCCGGCATGTACGTAGGATTGTGATTTCTCATGACACGTTTATCGGCAAGGTACAGTATAGAAGAAAAATGTTTCATTGCTAAGGTTTCCTGCACTTGAACCACCACAATCGTCAAGCTGGTGTCCATAGTCCCCACCGTTCATTGCCATTCTATTTAGCCTTATGAGAGTTATGGAAACAACAGTGAGCTAACATCATTCACCTATTCTGTGGACAGTTGGTAAAAACTTGTAGGAAGACATCTTAGAGGAGTTTTCCAAGTGTTTTTTGCTGATGATCTATCCTCTGGATAGGTCACCAGTATCTGATCAGTGGGAGTCCCACACCCAGGACTCCCGCCGATCAGCTGTTGGGGAGCAAGTGGTGCTCACAGTAGTGCTGTGTCCTTCACCAGCTTTTCCTAGGCTGTATCATCTGTCACATGGCCTAGGCGGAGCTACAATGCCAAGCAAAGCCGCTATACCATGTACGGCGCTGTGCTTGGTGAGCTGGGAGAAGGCCGCTGCTCTAATGCAAGCACCAGAGCCTTCTCCAACATCTGATCGGAGGAGGTCCCAGGTGTCAAACCTCCACCGATCAAATTCTGATGCTCTATCTAGAGGCTAGGTCATCAGTAAAAAAGCACTTGGAAAACCCCTTTAGGCCTCTTTCACACAAGCGTGATGGATTAGGTCTGGATGCGTTCAGGGTGCGTTCAGGAAAACTCACACCATTTTGCAAGCAAGTTCAGTCAGTTTTGCCTGCGATTGCATTCAGTTGTTCAGTTTTTTATGCGCGTGATAAAAAACTGAAGGTTTACGAACAACATCTATTAGCAACCATCAGTGAAAAATGCATTGCATCTGCACTTGCTTAAGGATGCAATGCGTTTTTCACGCAGCACCATTCACTTCTATGGGGCCAGGGCTGGGTGAAAAACGCAGAATAGAGAACATGCTGCGATTTTCACGCAACGGCGAACTGATGCGTGAAAAAATACGCTCATGTGCACAGACCCATTGAAATGAATGGGTCAGGATTCAGTGCGGGAGCTATGCGTTCACGACACGCATCGCACCCGCGCGGAATACTCGCTCGTGTGAAAGGGGCCTTAAACTGTAAACCCTATGACATTGTTCATTTGTAGCATGTCAAAAAAACAAGCTGACCACTGAAATCTTTATAGATTACAAGTGACGGCAGAATACCCCATATATACATCTTAGAAATTATTTATAACATATTAATATCAATAAATACATTCCAGTAAATTGGATGCATATCACTTTAATATGTAAAGAGTAAATATGAACTGTTGCATGTACATTGCGTTTCTGGAGTCTTACAGTTTAGTGCAGGGTTTAGTTGCCTTACACTGTTTACATTTAATTAGATAAAGCTCGATTATCCCATACATTCTGGCAAAACATATGTTAAACCTGTGTACAGCAATTAAAACAAAAGCTGTAATTCCGCATCAGTTAACATGCCACAACCCCCCTGAGACCACTGAGAGGGACTGTGAAGTCCTGCAGCTTCCAGTTCTCATGTCTCGGGTTATTCATGGCACCAGTTAGTGCACTTGGATATATTGATCAATATTGATTTCTCAATGTGAAGAGACAAAGCTGGGTGAGATCTCATGTCCTGTTACTGACACACAGCCCTGGCAGTCTGGCTAACCTCTGTCTCACCTCATGCTGTCCAGTCTGTTACAGATGCTTTGGTCCCTCTTAGCACTGTCACTAGAGACTATAAAGAACAATTCTCTTTAGGTCACATCTAAAGAACATTGAGAGACATTTATCAAGACTGGAGTTCCCATAAGCCACTCTTGATTCCTGTGCACCAGAGTGAGATGCATCTTATTTATTAAGAAGCAGATGCCTCTTAATAAATTAGGTGCACCCACTGGCGTAGCTATAGGGATCGCAGAGGTCACAGTAGTGACCGGGCCCCTAAGCCTGGGGGGCCCACAGGGCCCCCTTGCCAGTAGTGCTCTGCTAATTACCTATTTTTCGTTTTATAAGATGCAGTGCATCTTATAAAGCGAACAGTAGTGAGCGCTTCCATATTGGAAGCGCACACTAGCCTGCAGGAGGAGGGGGAGAAGAGCTGCCAGCACTCACCTTTCCTCTTTGGTCTCCTCCAGGCTGTGCTAAGGTCTGTGCCTTTCCTTCTGCACAGGATGCCTGTAGTCCAGAGCTAGCAACAAGTCCCGGCCCCAAGCTATTCAGCAGTAAGCTGAGGACCTGTGTGTGGCTGGGGCTACAAGCTGTTTTACAGCAGAAACATGTAGGACCTTTGGTGATGTCACAGTCACCTGATCAAGGTCTTTCAGACAAGCAGGGCACAGGAGGAGGACTGAACTCGGCATGGAGAGGGTAAGTGTCATCTATGTGTGTGTGTGTATGTGTATAGGGATTATCTCTATGTGTGTGATGTGTGTATAGGGTTCATCTATACAGTGTGTGATGTGTCGATAGGGGTCATCTATACTGTGTATGTATATAGGGGGTCATCTCTGTGTGTGTGATGTGTGTATAGGGGTCATCTATACAGTGTGTGATATGTCTATAGGGTGTCATCTATATAGTGTGATGTGTATAGGGGTCATCTATATAGTGCGGTGTGTATAGGGATCATCTATATAGTGTGGTGTGTGTATAGGGGTCATCTATACAGTGTGTGATGTGTCTATAGGGTGGCATCTATATAGTGCGGTGTGTGTATAGGGGTCATCTATATAGTGTGGTGTGTATAGGGGTCATCTATATAGTGCGGTGTGTGTATAGAGTGTCATCTATATAGTGCGGTGTGTGTGTATAGGGGTCATTTATATAGTGTGTCAGTATATAGGGTGTCATCTACATAGTGCGGTGTGTGTATAGGGGTCATCTATATTGTACGGTGTGTGTGTATAGGGTGTCATCTATATAGTGGGGTGTGTGTATAGGGTGTCATCTATATAGTGATGGGTGCAATTATTTTTTATGGCACTCTGTGCCAATAATTATTGAAGGGGGCACTATCTGCAAGGTACTAGTATTTTCAGGGGGTCTGTTTCAGCAGTATAGTATTGGGGAGCACAGTGGGCACAGTATTGGGGTGGTAGAATGGGATGTTAAGAAGATGTGAGGAGGAAAAAAGTAGAAAACTAAGATGTCTGTTTGTCAAACTCTGCAGAGACAAGACACTGCTGAAAGAAGTCATCATGGCGGTCTGAATACAGAAGATGAGGAATGAGAACATCTACATCAGAGGAGACATCACTGGATGTGAGAGGTACATATGCGGGGCTGTATTCTTCTGTATGTTCTGTAGAGCTGTATGTAATGTTTTCCACCTATGTTTTTAAAGGGTTAAAAATGCCCGTGCCTCTCCTATAGATTATACTTACTTACTCCATACCCCGGCAAGCACTGCAATAGCAGGCTGCGATGTGGATGAGCTTGCCTACGATGCTAGGGAGGCTCCCCCCCTTCCCCCCAACGTCACCGGATGTTTTGATCCACGTGACGGTGAAATACAGTGGCAACCATGCGGGGATCAGGAGCAATGCAGGTGCCAGAGAGTGGGGTAAGTATAATCCATTTGAGGGGCCTGAGCATTGGGGGTCATGTTTTAGATGTTGGATAACCCCTTTAACAGTAGGGTTTGAAGGAAGGGGTTAGGTTGAGAATTTGGTATGGGGGGGTGGGGGCGCCATTTCCATTTTTTGCCTCAGGCAGCAGAAAGGCTAGGTGCACCCCTGTCCCTTGCCACAAAGCGCTGAGGGAAGGAGAGGGGGGGCCCAAGCTGAACTCTTGGACCAGGGCCCATGAGCATTTAGCTATGCCCCTGGGTGCACCCCTGGCAATCTGTGAGGCAGATAATCTGTGTTTACCAAACTTGTGAGTTTTTATAATAAAATGTCAGGAAAATGGAAGAGTGCAAAGTGAAAGATCCATGCCTCGTCCTCCCGGAGTCAGGATGTGGGTAGTAGCAGCAATAGCAGCAGCACCAGTCATCCAGCCAGTAATGGTAGTAGGCCACGGTTCTCCCTGGGTTCCAAAAAGTGAAACATTATTATTGAGGACAAAGAGAAGGAGATTGTGGACCAGATGGCTCACTCCTCCTCTCAATTGAGGGAAATAACATATACTCCCTACATGTTACACCTGATAACTTTAGTCGTGCAACAAATTTTAGGAAAGTACAGTGGCTTGCAGAGGGTATTGGCCACGTCCAGAAAACTGTCCTCACATTTCATCCATGCTAATGTGGCAAGTAATGTCCTCCTGGACTTTGTGCAACAGAACAGTCTGCTGATGCTCCGCTTGATCCACAATGAATCAACACATGAAATTCTATGTTGGATATGCTAGATCGTCGGTATGAAGAGCATAAAGCTGTGAATGATTTCGGCATGCACCAGACTGCTTTAGCGGTGAGCATGTGTTGTTTCAAGGTCAGGCAGTTGCAGCTTATCAGAGACCCTTGTTGAGTACTCAGCCTTTTAGAAGATACCACCAGATTTGTCCCTACTAACAAGTGCAGCATCAATGATGCCATCCTTTGATTATTTATCTTAGTTCAGATGCTTAAGCAACAAAGGACAGTGGAAGAACAGCATACACATTTTGCTGGCTGCCCTATTGTTGGTGGAGACACAGAAAAAGTTCCATGGAGGAGGAGGAGGATGAGACGCTACCACTGGAGGAGGAGGAGTCAGTGGTGGAGGAAGTCAGAGGAAGAACAAGAGGCTGGTGATGATGATGATGATGACACTGGCCATGATGACAAATCATCTCAATGGGGTCAGAGTCGGAAAGAACTGGGTCGTTGGGTGCACTCACCTAAATGGCAAGCTGTATGCTTAATATCAAGCAATATGATGATTACTGGATAACCATGCTTTTAGAACATCGCTATCAATGCAAAATGGGGGAATGTTTTCCTGTTGCCGAAAGGAGGTCAAATTAATTTATTACCAGGAAACATTGTGTACGTTACGTGCTGCAGCTTTCGGTGAGCAAGTGCTTCCTGCTTGCATGTCTGAACAGGAGGCTCCTCTCTGTTTCCTACAGAGTCACCTACCCCCCACAATCTCTGCTTCCACAAGCAGCAGAATCCACGGCAGCCCATCCAGTATCATCAATATGATGGAGCAATTTTTTGATGTGCAGCACCAGGTTGATACAAATCCCATACCACCTCAACACCCAAGTTCAGTCCTATCTGGATTCTGGCCTTTTTTTGGTGCTGACCCCATTGACTTCCGGAAAGGCATATTGGAACAGTGGTTTGAGCTGGCCCAGAACCATGTCTCTGTTCTCTCTTGCCCAGCTTCCAGTGTAATCTCCTTGAGGGTTTTCAGCTCGACAGTGGGCATTGTGACCCCCAAACGGACAAAGTTGTCCTGCCAGTGTACAAAACATCAATTTGGTCAAAATTCTTGAACTGTGGGGATTTCACTCTACTCCAGATAAGGCCAATGAAAAGAATTGCCCTTGTTGGCAGTGCCTCATCATGCTATTGTTGCTGTCTGCCTGCCTACCATCATGTTCCATGTTCCCCTCTTTCTACACTTTTGCATGTATAAATATGAACAGGTATTCTGTTCCTGTTAGTGCATAATTTTTGGACTCTTGTGCAAAACAAGCCACTGTTTTTTATGATGATACCATGTGTGTGTATTTTGGGTGCTTGGTCCCAACAAGTAATTTTTTTCCATAACACCCTGTGTGTTTAAACACCATCTGCCTCATATAAGGAACAATTTTTAGAAGCTTTCTATTATGAATGTAATTGTCAGCGGTAGAGATGAGCGAATCATTCAAAATTTTATTCACTGAACATTTGCTGAACTTTTCCTAAGATTCGTACATTTGACGAATAGATTCGTTTAATTTGCGTACAAAATATACATTGTTATGTGCTATTAGCGAACTTTCGCGCACTAATAGCGAACACTCTTTTAAAAAATGTACGCAACTTCTTAGAAGACATACGTATGAACTTACAAATAGCTTACGAATCCTCAGCGTACTATTGTCTACGCGATTACGTAATATGCAGGCACGTACGACGAGAGGCCGCGGCAAGCACTCCTCAGAGGCAGAGCGAATTTTAGAAAATGGCATCCAGGCGATCCTCATCATTTAGCTCTGCTGCACAGCTGAAATACATAGTCCGGCTGATGGACCGCCAGGATTACGATTTACGATGGCACACACCGCCACCCAAACCAGCATAAAAAGGAGGTGATCCAGCAGGTGATCCGAGGCTTGCGCCATCGTTTTGACACCTTGCGGACCCCGGGCCAGATCCAGCGTAAATGGTCAGATCTGAAATCGCCCTCAGAGGCAGTATGTATATTTGCGGTAGAACAAGTAAGGTGCTGTCTATTCGGCTAAGTGCATAGTACAACCATCCACCATACAATAAAGTGAATATGAGGACAAATTGCGGTACCTGTAAAGAAATACACACAATGGGCAACATACTTGAAAATGTTGCTGAAAGGTAAAAACATTAGTGCAAACAATCCAGTGCAAACAATATAGTGCAAATACATTATAGGTATACTGTAAACATTTTAAATATCACCTACCTAGTATGATCCTTACTTAAGGGCCAGCAGGTCCTCTTCACTGCTGCTGGAGCTAAAAGACATGAGAGGGGGCTCTTGCCTCATGAAAGAGAGACTGGCTGCGGAAGCAGACCCCCATTGACCTCTCAGAGATGGTCTTGGTAGTGACCGGGCTGTCACACCGGCAAGCGCCGTGGCAACTTGGGCCTTGCCCATTACCTTGTAGTGCGGCAAAAACACAGATTACTATGGGAAAGATAATACTACAAAATCCAATATATTAAAAATAAAACAGCTTTATTTATAAATACATATACAATCTTAGTAGAAAAAGATCCCAATCTTTCTCTTCATTAACATCTGAAGAAGAATGTGGGGCACCTTTTTTAGGCGGGCGTTTGGCGCCCGGACGGGCGTCAGATATAGAAGATCCAGGCTACAACCTACGTACTCCTGCCCAAAAACGAAAAATTGGGAGATTGAACAACAGGGAGAAAAGACTGAAAAACTAAAGGTAATTAATCTGTCTCATATTAATCTATCTGTTTCTCAACAACAAGTATTAGACAAGGGTTTGTCCTTCTCCCCTATAGGAAAATTTGATTTATTTGAAACCATTAAAGATCTTGAGTTGCACCGGCGGTCACAACATTTCCCCCCGAGAACACTCTCACCAGCGGTTGACATCTTTGTGAAATTGGTCCAACAAGATCTGTGTGAGATTGTGCCCAAGATGGGCAACCATAATCTAACTGGGGCACAGAGACGAGCTTTGATTGAACTCAGAGAATTAAAAGAGGTGGTAATTAAACCTTCAGATAAAGGGGGAAATGTTGTGATCTGGCCGGTGCACATGTACGAGAAAGAAGCATTCTGTCAACTTAACGATAAAAAATGCTATATGCGATTAGGCAAAGACCCCGCGAACCAATATAAAAAAGAACTAGATGACATTCTTTTGGAAGGCCATCAATTGGGGATCATTAGTACCAAGATGCTGGAGGGCCTGATTGTAGAACATCCAATTAGACCTACATTATACTTGCTTCCAAAAGTGCACAAAAATCCTTCCAATCCCCCAGGACGTCCTATCGTCTCGGGGATTGGGGGATTGTGCACTAAGATAGGTAGCTTCATTGATTTCTTCTTACAAAAATGCGTTGAGACCCTTCCCTCTTTTGTCAAAGACACGACTGATATGCTACAGCGACTTAATGGGATGAGTCTTGATGAAGACACATTCCTGGTGACTTGTGACGTTGAGTCACTTCATACATCTATATACCATGACCAAGGAGTACGGGCATCAAGATTCTATTTATCTATTATGGATTATAGTAATGATTTGGTGGAATTTATTTTGACCCTTTTAGAATTTTTGTTGACCCATAATTATTTTCTATTTAAGGACCGCCTCTTCCTACAGCTCCAGGGTACAGCAATGGGGGCGTCTTGTGCGCCCTCATATGCAAATTTGTTCCTGGGGCTGTGGGAAAGAGACACGGTCCTTAATACCCCGGGTCATGATGCCGTACTCCTTTGGTCTAGGTATATAGATGACATTTTCTTTATTTGGCAGGGATCTGCTTTACAATTAGAGGGTTTTTTGAGTAACCTTAATAAGAATGATGAAAACATTAGGTTAACATTGAAATATAGTAAAACAGAGGTTGATTTTTTGGACATAAAAATTAGGAAAAATCCTGATGGAGATGTCTCGACTGATGTTTTTAGGAAGGAAACGGTGGTCAATTCGCTGCTCCATGCAACATCTTCTCATTATCCAAAAACCATCCAAGCAATCCCAGTGGGTCAATTTTTAAGAATGCGGCGCATTTGTTCAGAAAAGAAAGATTTCGAGAGACAATCCCAGTCCTTGATGAGACGTTTTCGGGAGAGAGGATACGGATGGAAGATAATAAACCAGGGTTATGAAAGAGCAAAAGAGGCGTCTCGAGATGGCTTGTTGGTAAGTAAAAAGAAACAAAAAACACATAAAGAGGAGTTGAATGTGCGGTTTATTACACCATTCAATGAGGAGTGGCGCACTATCCGTGATATTCTAGCGAGGCATTGGTCGGTCCTTCAGACTGACAGAGATCTCGCTGGAATTTTACCACCGTATCCACAGGTCACATGGAAAAGGTCTAAGAACCTTCGTGATTTGTTGACCAGTAGCCATTACACATCAGTCTCCATTGTGGGAATGTTTGGTAGTAGGGGACCCAAATGGGGATCTTATTCATGTGGGACCTGTGCTGCCTGTAAGTATGTTACCCGTTCCACCACTTTTTGGGATTCTGGAAAAGTAAAAGAATACAAGATCGTTCACAATATTACATGCAATACAGAGGCGGTAATATACCTCATCTCATGTCCATGTGAATTGATGTATGTGGGCATGACGACACGAACTTTAAAAGTGAGAATTCTAGAACATGCTAGTAAAATACGTGCGGCGAAAGAAGTTCAAGAGAGGGACTTAGAGGAATTACAATCTGTCCCCAAACATTTTCGATTATTTCATGCCTGTGACCCAAGCGTCCTTAGTGTAAAAGGAATTGATAGAATCAGATTGGGTTCCAGGGGTGGAGATATTAAGAAGGCTCTGTTGCGGAGGGAGGCCAAATGGATAGTACTGTTGAATACCATGAGTCCCAGGGGATTAAATGAAACAAATAGCTTCAAACCTTTTCTGTAAAATGTGCGCGATTTTAATGCAGGATATATATCTTTTTGGTTTGTTTTTACTAATTATGTGTTTTTTACTATTATTATTTTTTGAGGTTTATTGTGCCTTTGGGAACATTGTTTGCAATCTGGGAATATGTACATCGTGGATGGAAATGAAAATACGGCGTCATGGAAGATCATGTGGAGGAATAAGAAGAAGAATGGGAGGGTGATTGTGTTATTATGAGCACTATAATCATGTTTTGAGGACACTATGTATTTATATATATGACTTTTACACATATATTTACTGTAATTTTTATGGCAATTTTTCATTGGTATAGGATCATGTATTGAAATTGGAGATTTTTTGCACACATTTATATTATTTTTTATTTAATATGTTTATCACATTATGAATTGATAATTTATAATATATATTTTTTTTTTTTTTTTGCTCTGGTTTTTTTGTATTTTGTAATTTTTGTTTCTGTCTATGCACTTGTCACTTTATAATATAATAACAAACAAACAAACAAACAATTAGGCACAAACATGTTTCTTTTTATGTAATTGTATGGAGCCCATTCTCTTTTCCTTCTTTAAAAGGATGCTGCAGTCATTTCCACATTTACCATTACATTGGTCCTCCCTGGCATACCCACAGGGACGCGGTCCGCGCATGCTCTGACCTCCGTGCTCCAGACGTGCTCCAATATCGCGAGACTTACTGCGGTCATGCGCAGTGGCCTCGTGAGGATGCGCGGATGGATTGCGGCAGCCATCATGGCGGACTCGCTCCTGAGATGGTGGCGAACCAGGTGAGGACTATTATCTAACAATGCTCCCAGTATATATATCCTGCTTTTTAATATACACCTACCTCCTGACGAAGCCTGGCGGTGAAACGCGCGTCGAGGTTTGGGTGTAGGCAGAGAGTCCTTATTGCGGCACACATGTCTCAGGGTAAGCTATTGGGCTGATAATACTGAGCCACTACAATACCCTTTAGGGTGGTAGAATTGTACCTTATAGACTGTTAGGATATCCCTGAGGTATATTGACTTGTTTTGTGTGGTATATCTTGCAATAATCGGAGATGTAACATGGATAGAACCACTTCATAATGCTATACAACCAGCCAGTGTACATACTTTTTGTACATTTGTGCATGACTGCCTCATTATTTATGTGGTTGCCCATGATTGCATCCCTGATAAATTGACTCTCTCCCTGCAGCTTTCTCATGTCTTGTTTTTGAGTCATCTGGCCATATCTCCATGTGTACTATTTTCTACTAAGATTGTATATGTATTTATAAATAAAGCTGTTTTATTTTTAATATATTGGATTTTGTGGTATTATCTTTCCCATAGTAATCTGTGTTTTTGCTGTTTACGTATTATGTTCTATGGGCTTTTCCTGAGTATTGCACCAGGAGTCAAGGTATTAATAGGTTTTTCATTACCTTGCAGTGGCCAGATCCTCCCGCCGGCATACAAGGTGACAGAATTTCCGGCTGTAAGGGCTCTGGTAACGGTCTTCCGCGAGCGGCGGACTGTGTGGCCTGCACCTGCCATGGCAGTTGGTATAGTACCACCGATGGCTGGTACACAAAACTGTTGGTGGTCATCTGTCCCACATGAAGGATTGGCGGCGGTGGCAAATCTGGTATCAGGGGTTCCAGCTGAGCTTGGGATTTCTCTTCAGATCGCAAAGTCCCATCATTGGTCTCATGGGAACACCAAGCCTCTTCTGTGGCCTGGGCCTCCTCACTCCAGACTTCCGGGGGCGCTGCAGAAGTAGCTGGTCGCTTAAGGAGTTTCACCACAGTAGCAAAGGGGCCTTGGAGGCTCTTCATAGGGGTATACTCCACGTAATCCTCTGCATGGAGATTGTGGCGGACGGGTGGAAGATACGGCCGCTTTACAGAATGGCGGTTTATGTACAATCCTTCTGCTGTCTCCTCATCGTTCCACACTGAACCAAATAACGATACCCCTTCGGAGCTCCAGCTTGGGGTCACCGGACCGTGGGTGCTCCAACACCTGCACAACCTACTCCTCTACCAACTTTTTGTATTCCCAGAGGGTCAGGGCGTTCCGGGTGACAGCCTCGAGGACCATTGAATTTTTGCCGAAGGGAGTAGTCCTTCCGCGGCGGAGCGGGAACTCCTGCCGCCTCCCCTGTGTCAGCCGGCGGAGTGATCACCTCAGCGGGCACCTCAACCGACTTCTTAGGCTCTCCTCCGGTTCCTTCTCCTCATAGGGATCGGTGCCCCACACCATGCCTCCCCAGTCGCTGTGTCGCCATCTTAATTGCCTGAGTTGCCTCGTCTTCCTCACGCACTGGAGAAGGGGGCGGAGCTACCAGGGAGGAGTCTGCATCGCTAATGAATTGAATTCATATGCAAAAGCATATAGAGTAATTTATACGTAGCAATAGCGTATAATTTATATGACAAACTACGTAGCGAATGCGTACAAAGCCGAAGCGAATCACCTAATATTCGGATTCGATTTGCAGCTAAAAATTCCCAAGATTCGATACGAATCAACGAATCCACTAATTGATTCGCTGATCTTTAGTCAGTGGGTGGGAACCCACTGGCCCACGTAATCAACCTCCTCAGACTAAGTGTACCCCTCATTCTTCACAATACCTCTGATGGTGAGGATAGACTTTCCCAAGGGGTACACCATGCCCTACCTCTGAGAACCTGTGTGTGGACCAACTGGACTGGTCTCCAGATGGTATGGGACACCCAGAGGGTGCTAGGTGGCCAGAGGCTGACCAAACAGAGGCAAGGCAAGGTATGGATACAGTGTCCAAGGTCAGGGCAGGCAGCAATATGGTAATGTCCGTATACTAGGTCCGAGGTCATAGCAAGCAGCAGTAAGGCATGGTCCGTTAAAAAAGATGCAGGGTCCAGTACACAGTAATGGCAGAAATCACAGAAACACCTTGACTCACAGGAACTAGACAAGGCTAGGAATCAAAGTTGCTCAGGATTTTAGATATCTTTTCCTCTGTATTGCTAAGGCTGGGCTCACAAACATCAGTTATGTCTGGCCAGTTCTTCATACTGGAGCCAGACCCTACTGACGTATGTCCATGTTTTGTTTTGCATAGGTCTCGAATTCATAGATCCAAAGCACCAGATGAAAACGTTGTGTACTACACTTTTCTATCCAGCTATATTATAATGATGCACTGGATGATATAATCAATCCCATAGAACATTATGGCATTGGTTCTGGAATCAGTTTTCCTCTGAGTTTTCTGAACCACACTGGAGTGAATATATGTGAAGCCAGCCTAGCCCTTGCGCCAGTATTTCTCACCAAACTCACCTTTACTAGACATTTCTAACAGCTTTTTAGTTATGCTAGCCATATATTAGCAGTATATAATTTGGACACAATGTTAGATTCTCTTTCTATAGTAGGATGCATTTTTAGTTGTCTATTGTCCACTATATCTGTCTTTAAAGAGGACCTTTCATGCGTCCTCACACTGCTAACTAACTAGCAGTTTTTACAGGGCATGAGCCGGGGAGTTGTGAATGGACAGCGCTACAGCCAGGGAGAAGGAGACGCCCATTGAGAATCCCTGGCGTCTCGTCCTCCCTGTACCGATGCTATGCAATTTGCATAGCGCGCGCCGGATCTTCACAGGGGCGCAGCGGGCCAACAGAGCTGTGCCCCGAAAAAATTGTAAGTGCCCCCAACTCCCCGGCCCATGCCCTGTAAAAACTGCTAGTTAGTTAGCAGTGTGAGGACGCATGAAAGGTCCTCTTTAATCAACTGTGTGTGGGTGTGATTTTTTATATTCAAAATTATATCATTTTGACAGGCATCTCCACAATTGTACTTGGATGTGTTATTATGTAATCTATTTGTAATAGTCTATAATATGTGTGACTGTAAAATCAAATCTATGTATGTATCTATCATCTATTTATTATCTATCAATTATCTACTATCTATTTATCTCTCTATTATCTATCTATAAATCATCTATGTATCTATTTATTTATCTATCATATCTATCATATCTATTTTATATCTATCCTCTATCTAATATCTATCCTTTATCTAATATCTATCAATTATCTACTATCAATTTATCTCTCTATTATCTATCTATCTATCTATCTATTATCTATCTATCATCTATATATCTTTTTTATATCTATCATTTGTTTATCTAATATCTATCGATTATCAACTATCTATTAATTTATTATCTGTCTATCTATCTATCTATCTATCTATCATCCATTTATCCAATATGTATTATCTACTATCTATTTATCTCTCTATTATCTATCATATATTTTGTCTAATATCTATCTATCCAATATGCATCAATTAAATATTATCTATCTATTTACCTCTCTATTACATATTTATCTTTTATGTATTATCTATTTCTATAGTACCTATTTATCTAATATCTGTCAATTATCAACTATCTATTTATCTATTATCTATGTATTTATTTACATGTCTATCTATCTACCTATCATTTATTTATCCAATGTCTATCAATTATCTATCACTCTATTATCTATCATCTATTTATCTAATCTATATATCTATTTATCCAATATTTATCAATTAAATATTATCTATCTATTTATCTTTTATGTATTATCTATTTTTATAATATCTACATATCTAATATCTGTCAATTTTCTATTTATCTATCTTTTATTTATCTACCCTTGTGATATCTATCGATCTAATATCTATCTATTTCTCCATCCTTCTCATATTAATCTAATCTATCTATCCATCGACCTATCAGATATTGCCTTACACAAAGGTCATTTTTATTGGACAATCAGACAGTATGGTGACAGGGGACTTCCCCTAAATACAAAGTCAGCGGCTTCTAATGAGGCTTGTTAGTGATGCTAATCTATGTAAATGTTATTAATTGAGAACATCTATCTTTTATCTCCAACATTTGGTAATCAGGCAATTAAAAAACAATGACATTCCCGGGGGTTGTTCTCCCAGCAAAAAAACTGATCAAAGAGTTTAGCAGAAGGAAAGCGAAAGTCCCTTATCAAGTCGCAGGCCTTGCCTTGGGCAAGCGGGCCTCATTAGAGCCAGAAAATCTCTGTTGATCACCAATTAACCTGATTTGCAGAAACTCTGATAAAGACCTCAAACAACATGAGTTTTCTTACTCCCTTAAATGACACAGTTTATTGACAAAAATAAAAGCTTTCACTTTGAAAAGGAACATAAAGGCAGCCGTTCACTGATGATGGTCCTACCATGTGTTATGGAAATAGAGATGCTCTCATTTCTAGCGGTGACACCTTCGTATAATCTCACAGTGGTCAGTGCCTGAAAGTCAGCCATTCTTTCTAACCAAGGTATGCAGTATATATCTGGATGCTCTCGGACTGTAGGTGTGACAAAGCATTCCTCTCAGGGTAACCTCAACAGCCTTTAAGACATGGCTCTGCATAGCTGGAAGAACACCCAAGACATTGCAACAGTTACAAAATCACAAAAGTGGCTGCCAGTTTTGTTTTTTTGATCAAGTGACATTTTCAGATATTGATTTGTCATGGAAGCAAATATTGACACTGAATAATTATAATAAATTTTTATAATGGGAATAATAAAATATGTAATACATAAGTCATAGAAGGCTTGAAAATGCTCATAGTGTTATTATGTTCGACTACAGCTCTCATCGGTACCATGAGTGCAGTCTGACTATGAAGTCATTTTATGCCTCCGCTGAGTGTGCATTTGTATTTCAAAGGATAGAGGTGAATAAGCTGCTGCCAGTGGCTTATCGCCCACAGTCCCCTGACCTTGGGGGAGATTCTGTGGGGACCCATACACATAAGGCTGACCAAACTTGTCAGAATCTTTAAGTGCAGACAACTTTTATCTGGTGAGTTTGTCAGGCTGTAGAAATGTTTTTTGCCTTATCACAGACACATATACTGTAATTATATATTTCCTATTTGTCAATGATATTATCTTCTAAATCAGGGACCAGCAACCTTTGGCACTCCAGCTGCTGTGAAACTACAACTCCCAGCAAGCAAACATGCTCCAACGGTTCATCTAACTCCCATAGAAGCACTCTGGGAGTTGTAGTTTCAGAACACCTAGAGTGCCAGAGGTTGCTGATCCCTACTCTAAATATTCTTGCCATCGGCTGTGCCACATTTTGTTGACTTTTCATCAATAGAAAGTACTACCTTCAGCTCATGTGTTCTGATTATAGAACTTTTTACTGCAACTGTCTTAGGCCTCTGTGATGTGATGTGTTTGTGTATATGTGTAAAGCCCATAGGTAGGAACAGACATAGACATTGAGTCCTAACCTAAAACCAGCCTGCTAAAGTAAACCTGATTCCTCTAAAATAAGAGCAATGAGTGATGACAAGCTCTGGAGTGTAGGTAAAATGGTGCCTTCTCAAGTGCACTCTGCCCGTTGATGATGAATTCAGCACATGGGTTGATGTATGTGTCAGGAGGAGAGATGGTGGGAATTCCAGGGGTCCAGCAGCACTGCCACCAGGTTTGTCCAAGGTTACATGTGTGCCGGTAATAATGTTAGAAGAACCTTGAGAGTTCCAGAAAGGCATATACCTAGGCCATCTTGCCTATTTCAGAGATTGCAGATGGACTGAATTAAGTTTCCAAAGGTGGGGCAGTATGAATATGTCCTTGTCTATGTTGATCTATATTTTAGGAAACACCTGGCCTGTAGTAAAAGCAAGAGTAAAAGAAGATACTGGCTGAGGTAGTAAGTAGATAAATACTGGGTGCAAAACAAGCCTTTTGACACTTTTTGTCTTTCCCAAAGTGGTAGGAGCCCTTACAGGTCAGCTCTGAGTGTAGAACATAAACATATGTGTGATTCCTTTTCAGATCTGGACTCAAAGACTAGTACCTAGTTCATATAAATGAAAAGTTTGGATCCCAGATTTTATGGTCCCTACTGAGTGCTGTGTTAACCATTCCAACATTGGTCACTGCATTGACACTATCTACTTGCAGTGTAAGCCCTAGGTAGAAAAACCGCAACTGGTCGACAGTCCCTATGCCAAGAGGCAAAATAACACAAAAGCAAACAGGGTCATGTGTAAATGGGTCAGAAACAGACAGGCTATGCAGTACGAAACGAGAGACAGAGAGTGGTCTGAAGACAAGCCAAGATTAGAAGCAGGTGGACAACGCAGTACCAAATGAGAGACAGAGAGTGGTCAGAAGACAAGCTGGGGTCATAGGAATGAGCAATCCAATATGCACAAGAACCAGTAACACAGCTAGTGAGTCAGACTATCACTGGCACTGGTATATGGCCAGGACGGGGTTTAAATAGAGCATTGAGTTCCAGGATCAGAACCTGATAGGTCATGAACCATCACTCCATTAGTCAGAAACACTAGCACATAGGAATAGAGCCTGTTGGAGCCCAGACAGGGTAAGTTTGTGACAATATGTCTGTGATTATTTGTTTGTATGTGTATGCATGTGTATGGGGGAATATTTATGTGTGTATGTGTATGCACGTGTATGGGTTTATGTGGTTGGATATATGTGTATGCATGTGTGTTTGTTATAAATGTGGTCATTCTTTCAGCCACATCAATTAGATTTCTTAATGATTCATTAATCTATTGTTTTTTTTGTGCCTTTGACATAGTAGAAGGGAGCATAATTAGGGATTACCACACAACACAGCAGAGCTTTAAAGGTCCACAGCAGAAATGGGTATAGAGTAGACCTTCATCACCAGATTTCTATGAGGACCATATTACATAGCCCCATTTCACATCAACAGCTTTAGCCACATAGTAAAACCCCCTGACCCCATTATTTCATTGTAAAAGTGTGGCCAAGCAAGCATAATCCATGCATCTTTGTTTGGTTTTCACACAAATACAATGGAGGTCATTTACTTTGCACAAATAACAAGGCATAATGTATAATCTTTTTTCAGATGTCTAGTGCGTCCATTTGTAAAGAGGAGAATGGTCACCTAGGCTGGTGAAGAGGAGCATGGGTACAGAGGGCAATTTCAAGCCTTTGTTAAAAGTTTGAAGGTAATAAGGGAATGGTTAATGGGAAGCCAAAAAGAATAAGGTACATGATTGTCTCATTGCATCCAATCAGACCTTCAAAGTGCATCACACTATAGCGCACGGCAGTGCAAACATGAAATAAGCCCCCTGACTGCCATCAGTAATGTTCGAGAAATGGAAACAGTATAATTAGAGATGAGCAAAGTTTTGTAAAATTCGATTCGGCTGCTTTGCTGAATTTTACAAAAAAAAAATCAGCTTCATGACGAATTACTTTGTCATTAATCGCATTTGTTTTTAAGTAGTTTGTGCGAACACCCAAATGCCCCCCGTCATTGAACCCCTCAGATGCCACAGTCACAGCTGATCGCAGCATCTGATAGGAATAAAACAGTGTAAAATAAAAAAAAGTAATAATACTTACCTCAATCGTTTGTTAGCAAAGGGGCGGCCGCCGCCATCTTGCCTGAAGGTCTGGCTTGGTGATGTATGACAGGATTTTGGCCGAGATCTTCAAGCAACATGGCGTCAGCTGGTCCATCTCGAGCAAATGCATCAGGTAAGTATGATTTTTTTGTTGTTGTTGTTTTTTACACTATTTTAGCATCAATTTGATACTGTAAAGCGCAAGGAAGTTTGTGGACTCCGATTCGCTCATCACTAGTTATCACCATTCTCATAATGTCTCCTATGTCCTCCCTTTCTAAGGCTCTCAGAGGTCTCTTTCTCGCTTATCTTCCCTAGTTCCTTTAACTTTGGTGGTTCCGGCATCTATACACTGATAGTGAAAGACAGAAAAACGTAGCGTGCAGCATTTTTCTGTCGGACGCTATTTGACATCCAGCATCATAAGCATATGCCCTGGATGTATGTGAACGATCCCACAGAAAAGTATGGGATCATTTCTGGCTTCAGTTCCCCTCCGCCGTTTTGTGCTTCATTCCAGAGGGAAATTGAATCGGATCACCGGATTCTAGCTGTGCCTAACACTGTTCCTTGTCCCTTCGTGCCTCGTCTTTCAGTTGTATTCATTTCTGAAAATGTTACTGTATTAGATATCTATGTACTGTCTCCCCCAATGGCATCACCATATGTCTGCACTTCCCTGCACTTTGTGATTTGGAGGACATAGCTATTCTCTTATAGTGTGGCTTTTGCTTGTTTCTGTCTCTGCACATATACAAGCTGAGGTCGCACTGTTTACAGTATTATTTTATGCACTTATATAGTGCTACTATATTCCGCAGTGCTTTACAGACATTGCCACTCACTTTCCCCAATGGGGCTCCCAATCTAAGTTCCCTATCAGTATGAATTGGAGTGTAGGAGAAAACCGGAGTACCTGGAGGAAAACCATGCAAACATGGGTAGAACATACAAACTCCATGTAAATGTTGTCGTTGGTCGGATTTGAACCTAGGGCCCCAGCACTGCAAGACACCAGTGCTAACCACTGACCCACTGTTTACAAATTTCTAATAAAATGACCACTCTGATCCTGAAAAATCCATTAAAATTATTAAAGGGGGGTTGGTTTGGATTTTCATATTGATGACCTATCCTGAGGACCCCAACTCCGGGCACCCCCGTTGTATGAAGAGCCTGTGGCATTCCTTGAGCACTTAGGTCTCCTCCTAGGCCCTGTGATATAACATTCATGGGTCACATGGCCTAGGCGCAGTTCAGTCCCATTCAAGTGAGTGGGGATGAGCTTCAATACCAAGCACAGCCAGTGGTTAGCATTGGAACCTTGCAGCACTGGGGTCCTGGGTTCGAATCCGACCAAGGACAAAATCTGCACGGAGTTTGCATGTTCTTCCTGTGTTTGTGTGGGTTTCCTCCGGGTACTCTGGTTTCCTCCCACACTTCAAAGACATACTGATAGGGAACTTAGATTGTGAGCCCCATTGAGGACAGTTGGATGTTAATGTCTGTAAAGCGCTGGGGAATATGTGAGTGCTATATAAGTGCATAAATATCCAATGGACTTCACTGATCTCATATTGATGACCTATCCTCTAAGCCATCAATATGGAAATCCCTGTAAAACCCCTTTAATATGATGTGCCATATGAAATAGTTCACTATGAGATACAATAAACTCGCTCATGGTAGATTTGCAGACAAAAAATGCAGAATTATCTATTATCTATGTATGGCTTCATGTCTCCAAGGGAAAATCTTCACTATGTTATGACCCTGTTTTTCCTACACAGTTGTACATCATTTTGGCAGATTCATTGTAAGCAGCACTATTCACCTGTAGACAGACAGGTTACCGGCCCCTGCTGTGCACACGTATGTAGGAGCAGCGTGTAAGACAAGCAGGAGTCATATGCTGCTCCTTGACTACAACAGAGGGAAATATCTCCCAGTCAAAGCCTCAGTGCGTAAAGTGTATGGGAGGGAGCAGGGCAGAAAATCAAAGAGATTAGTAACTCATCACATTAGTTATGGGTTATCATGGATAAGGAAGGTAATGAAACCGAGACCTAGATCACCGATCAATAAGAGTTTGACTGCATTTCTAGTTCATTTTCTCCTGCAGTGAAATAGACAGTAAGTTTATTATTGATCTACCCCGTTAATCCATAAGGAGTCAGAGCTAAAGTCTACTGGAAGAATCAAGAAAAATAACATAATAAGCAAGAACTCTTGGTCTTTCATTATGAAGAGCAAAATAAATAGAAAGACTGCTTGTGAGAGAGCACTAGAGGCTAACCCTTCCCCTGCAGGCCAGGCATCCCACCCCCTTGGATCACAGTGTGAGCTCAGTCACCGACTACATTACACCATCAAGAGAGGGAGGAAAACTCCAAACATCCTCATTATTATTTGTCAGGGGAAGCATAATGGTTCATGTATAACTGTGAAATGCTGGGGGTTTAAGGTTGGGTCATTTTATAATTCTTTGTAAAAGAAAAAAAAAGGCAAACCTAGAAAATTATGGGTGCTGTGAATCTAATATTCTTGGTTGCTTTGTCTATCTTTCATTATGTGTTTGTTTTTTATATAATGGAGAGATAGAGAATACAGATATTTATAGAGACATACAGTTTAATTAAATAAGCAATAGGTACATTGGATAGAAAAATATGTACAGGGACATATAGAGAGGTGGGATATTGGTGAATCTAATAAAAAATGACATATAGATAGAGAAAAAAATAATAATTATGGAATATTTATCACATATATCAATAGATAATAGGTGGAATGAAGAAAGAAAGAAAGAAAGAAAGAAAGAAAGAAAGAAAGAAAGAAAGAAAGAAAGAAAACTCGATTGATAGATCGAATCAGAAAGCAAATTCATAAGAGATAGATAGATAGATAGATAGATAGATAGATAGATAGATAGATATTGGATAAATTGATAGATTGATAGATTGATAGTAGATTGATGATAGATAGATAGATAGATAGATAGATAGATAGATAATAAATAGATAATAAATAGATAGATAGATAAGAGATGGATACAAAGATAGATAGATAGATAGATAATAAATAGATAGATAGATAGATAGATAGATAGATAGATAGATAGATAGATAGATAATAGAAAGATAAATAGATAGATGATAATTAATAAATGTAGATAGACAGACAGATATATAGATTATAGATAGATGATTGATAAGATAGATAGATAGATAGATAGATAGATAGATAGATAGATAGATAGATAGATAATAGAAAGATAAATAAATAGATAGATAGATAATAGAAAGATAAATAAATAGATAGATAGATAGTAGATTGATAATAGATAGATAGATAGATAGATAGATAGATAGATAGATAGATAGATAGATAGATACTGAACACTGTGAGCAGCACTGCTGAAGATTATAGGTGTTGTGCCAGCGGCTGAAGAGTTGATCCAAAATATCCCAAAAAAATAAAGAAAGCAATTCCACGGCACTCCCAAAGTAGTATTAAAAAAAGTTGTGTTCTTTAATCACCAAAACGCGACGTTTCAGTCCTCTTACTGGGGCTTTTCACTGCTTGAGAAAAGTCCCAGTAAGAGGACTGCTTGAGAAAAGTCCCAGTAAGAGGACTGAAACGTCGCGTTTGGTGATTAAAGAACACAACTTTTTTTTATATTACTTTGGGAGTGTCATGGAATTGCTTTCTTTATGATAGATAGATAGATAGATAGATAGATAGATAGATAGAGAGATAGACTAAATTTGTACATTATGTGATTTTATTATCTTCCTGTCGCAGAATATAAGACCACAGAGCACTTTTATGTCTTCATTCTTCCATGGTTGGAGCAGCAGAAGGCATATTATGACATCAGACACATTTTCTCCAGTTGTCAGAGGATACAATGGAGGGGGAAGCTGAGAACAATCGATTTATTGATAAGGACCGTTAGAGATATTTGCCTTTCTATTCTCGGCAGCAGTCTCACATTAAATACATTCTGATTGAGATGTATGGGGGGCGTCCAGGGAATCAGAAAATCAAAGGTACAATGTATATGTGAACCATTATTTGTAGAGCAAGCATAATCTCAGGTTTAATTACTGCAGGGACCTGAAGATTCACTAATAGTTCAAGATGCCAGGAGTAAATGATATACATCTCTCTCAGGGAGGCTGGGAATGACGATCCTGTGTTCAGACTGTTCACATCTGAGAGGAGAACGTGCCACATGTCAGGATAATGAGAACCTGGTCATGGTCACCACACTTCTGACTACTCAGGAATCTCCGGCAATGTGAGCACATGGGCATCCCAGTCACAGCCTCTGAGTGTGCAGCACATGAGCATCCCAGTCTCAGTCTCTGTGTGTGCAGCACATGAGCATCCCAGTCACAGCCTCTGTGTGTGCAGCACATGAGCATCCCAGTCACAGCCTCTGTGTGTGCAGCACATGAGCACCCCAGTCACAGCCTGTGTGTGTGTGGCACATGAGCATCCCAGTCACAGCCTGTGTGTGTGTGGCACATGAGCATCCCAGTCACAGCCTCTGTGTGTGCAGCACATGAGCACCCCAGTCACAGCCTGTGTGTGGCCCCCCCTGTGTGCAGCACATGAGCACCCCAGTCACAGCCTGTGTGTGTGCAGCACATGAGCTTCCCAGTCACAGCCTCTGTGTGTGCAGCACATGAGCATCCCAGTCACCGCCTGTGTGTGTGCAGTACATGAGCACCCCAGTCACCGCCTGTGTGTGTGCAGCACATGAGCACCCCATTGACATTTAATGTACAGTCATGGCCAAAAGTTTTGAGAATGACACAAATATTATATTTTCACATGATCTGCTGCCCTCTGGTTTTTATGTGTGTTTGTCAGATGTTTTTATCACATACAGAAATATAATTGCAATCATATTATGAGTAACAAAAGCTTATATTGACAGTTAGAATGAGTTAATGCAGCAAGTCAATATTTGCAGTGTTGACCCTTCTTCTTCAGGACCTCTGCAATTCTCCCTGGCATGCTCTCAATCAACTTCTGGACCAAATCCTGACTGATGAGCAGTCCATTCTTGCACAATTAATGCTTGCATTTTGTCAGAATTTGTAGGTTTTTGTTTGTCCACCCGTCTCTTGATGATTGACCACAAGTTCTCAATGGGATTAAGATCTGGGGAGTTTCCAGGCCATGGACCCAAAATCTCTATGTTTTGTTCCCTGAGCCATTTAGTTATCACCTTTTGCTTTATGGCAAGGTGCTCCATCATGCTGGAAAAGGCATTGTTGATCGCCAAACTGCTCTTGGACGGTTGGGAGAAGTTGCTCTCGGAGGACATTCTGGTACCATTCTTTATTCATGGCTGTGTTTTTAGGCAAGACTGTGAGAGAGCCGATTTCCTTGGCTGAGAAGCAACCCCACACATGAATGGTTTCAGGATGCTTTACAGTTGGCATGAGACAAGACTGGTGGTAGCGCTCACCTCGTCTTCTCCGAATAAGCTGTTTTCCAGATGTCCCAAACAATCGAAAAGGGGATTCATCAGAGAAAATGACTTTACCCCAGTCCTCAGCAGTCCACTCCCTGTACCTTTTGCAGAATATCAGTCTGTCCCTGATGTTTTTTCTGGAGAGAAGTGGCTTCTTTGCTGCCCTCCTTGAGACCAGACCTTGCTCCAAGAGTCTCCGCCTCACAGTGCTGCAATGATGTTGAAATGTGTTTTGGGGGATAAAGTTCATTTTCTAGGCAAATATTGACTTTGCAAGTAATTGCTGTTAAGCTGTCACTCTTTATAACATTCTGGAGTATATGCAAATTGCCATTATAAAAACTGAAGCAGTAGACTTTGTAAAAATTAATATTTGTATCATTCTCAAAACTTTTGGCCATGACTGTATGTGCAGCAAGAGCAGACGCTGTGGCAGATCTGCCAACATGGTCCTCAGAGGTCCTATCGCCATGCTCTGCACTGGCACATTGTGACGAACAGCTGCCAGGTGCTACTGTAATGGATACTGGTGTCTTCATTACTTGCCATTATGGGGGTAGTGTTGAGGTTCCATTACCTTCTAACACAATGCATTTATCATATAGTAGTGATAGAAGTTGCTGACTGAGGAGGAGGAGTGCTGTAGTCACCCGCAAATCTTATAACTCTTTACAATGCTTTCTTTTTATCTGTTTTCTTTTGTTCCCTTTTCTTTCTTTTTCTTCCTATATGTTTCTCTTTTTTTTTCTCCTTTCTTTCTTACTTTTCTTTCTTTCCTTTTTTTGTTTCTTTGTTTCAGTCTGTCTTTCTTTCTTGTTCTGTATACATATGACTTTATTTCCTTTATTTCTTCTCATTTCTCTTTCTCTATACTTTATTTCTCTATCAATGTTTCTCTCCCATTTTTACTCTCCATGTTCTGATTCTGTATCTCTCTTTTTGTCCTCTCTCCAGTATCCCTATGTGTCATTCTCTTTTTTTCTCTTATCTAGTTTATGTACATGATAAATATATATATATATATATATATATATATATATATATATATTCATGTTCTTTTCTTTCAGACCTCTCTGCTTTCTCTCTCTGTCTCTCATGTCCTTGTTATAGAAAGATAAGACTATGAGGCAGAAAAATCATATATATATATATATATATATATATATATATATATATATATATAAATAATATATATATATATGATTTTTCTGCTCATAGTCTTATCTTTCTATTCTATCTAGAAGTAATTGAGGAAATCTTCTAAAGAACCGGAAAAATCAGGATATGTATGTATATATATATATATATATATATATACACATACATATCCTGATTTTTCCGGTTCTTTAGAAGATTTCCTCAATTACTTCTAGATAGAACAGAAGCATATATTTTTACTGCTATCACACCCCACTAGTTCTCCATTATGCAGTCTTCCAACCTCCAGAGAAAACTGTGGTCATTGTATAAGTGATTATAAGGTGGAAAAGTTGGTAGATGACGTTAAAATTATATATCATATACTCTATATGTACGTCGTATAAGATATAAGATGTAATTATTATATTCAGTAAGAAATATATATATATTTACAAACACAAAAGAACAGCAGCACAAGTCACAGATGTGGCAATGGGTGCAATTCCTCCAGGCAAAGGATAATACGCCAATCTAGTAAAAAACGAAAACGAGGCAGCACTCCGATGTAAAAATTGAAGGATACTTTATTCCCCAAAAAAGTGTCCTTCAATTTTTACATCGGAGTGCTGCCTTGTTTTCTTTTTTATATATATATATTTAGATACATTCATTCTAATTTAGATAGTAATAGAATCAGTGTTACGTACACTACTGTAAATGTGGACAGAACTTGTATGGAAGATATCAGTTACAATAGATAGATATGTGATAGAGAGAGATACATTAACTGATATAGATAATAGATAGATAAATAGATACAATATAGATGATATAGATAGATAGATAGATAGATAGATAGATAGATAGATAGATAGATAGATAGATATCCACTCTATATCTATTTATTATCTATCATTTATTTTTCCATGCTTTACATATATATATTCATTTGCACATTTGATCAGGTTTCTCAACCTAACATCTGTGTCCCCAGTTTCCCAGCACAGGATTGTAGCTCCTGGCGCAGTTATTGTTACCTGCTAATAAGAAAGGCATCACAAGATAATTTATCTCCAATGGCTGCTGCTGGTGGATCTTCTTTCACTGTGATCTTCCCCTAATTAGTGTGACTCTCAGGGTGATGAGGACAATGGGAAGCCTCCATCCCTGTGATCAGGGCTCTCCATAGATATATATTCCAGATCAGCAAGGTCATGGATTCCAATTGTTTAAGCGTTCTTTAGAATAGACAATATAGGGGATGGGTCAAGGTATAGCCTCTGACACGGGTCATCCCTATATTCCTGGATTAAAAATCTCATCACAAGAGTCAGAGAACAATCTTATCTCTCCAATCCTCAATCAACACAAGAACTAATCCACAGAGATGGGGGCATAACGTAACTGCAATCACTTCTCATGTAGTCTGATAAAATAATAATAATAAGTATATTGTTAGAATAGGTTACAAAGAGAAAATAGTCTTTTGTTACAATCAGTCAGTCAGTGCTTCATATTCTGCTGATACTTACTTTGTTCTTTATTCTTTATTTTAACCTTCCATTTTTTTCTTTCCCTATATGCACAAGTGGTTCAGAACTAAGACATTAAGAATCTGCTAAGAGCAAAGCTTTCACTTGAGTCTTCAGAAACAGACTTGATGCTTGGTGTCTATTCACATGAAACAAAGCAGTGCACATATTGGGTTTAGACTTTTAAGGTCAGTACCCCACCTGCTACCAGTCTAGCATACAAAGAAATGCAAATTTCCCCCAAGTCTGACATAGAGAGGTTTTTTTTTTTTTTTTTTGCTTTTTTGATGCATTTTAAACATTTAAACAATTATGTTAAGTGAATATATTTATACAGTGATCCCTAAAGATACAATATTAATTTGTTCCAGTGTGACCACTGTATGTTGAAACCATTGTAAGTTCCAAAGCCCCAAAATGTCATCCAAGATAAGAGAAAATGAAGATTTAAGAAAAATAAGCAGATAACTAAGACAGATAAAACAAGTTATTACACACAGCAGTCAGGAATAGCTGATAACCAGCAACTAGTACAGCTATTTTACCAGAGAAGTGGCCTGGATTGGTTGGATCTGAGTCTGAGACTTTGTATGTTACATAGTAACATAGTAACATAGTTTATAAGGCCGAAAAAAGACATCTGTCCATCCAGTTCGGCCTGTTATCCTGCAAGTTGATCGGGTCTGGTTGAGTCTGGTTTCAACTTACGATGGGTCAGAAAAGACCATTTCATGTGGAAAATATTGTATCCTGGGGCCATTGTGAGGGTTTTTTTTCTCTTCCTCTGGATCAACTAGATGAACTGGATCAACATATGTCTTTTTATCTTTTTTAGGGCGGGTCCACATCAGCGTTATTGAATTCCGTTATTGCTTTCCATTATAACATGGTTATAACAGAACATAACAGAATCCATAAGACAGAATTCAATATGGAAACCTTTAGAGGCATTCCGTTTTGAATCTGTCATAATAGAAGTCTATGGGCAGCATAATGGATCCGTCTGGTTTCCGTTATGCAGGACGGAAAACAAAGTCGACAGGACTATTTTTTTCCGTCGTGTATAACAGAAACAAACAGAACTGTTATGTGCCCCCATAGACATGTATTTGGACGGAGCAAAACGGAATGCCTCTTAAAGGCTTCCGTTTAGCATTTCGTCCTAGAATTCCGTTATATAACGGAATTCAATAGCGCCAATGCGAACCCGCCCTTACTGTCACTATGTTCTGTATCATTTACACTCATTTAGACTCATGTATCACCCAGAGTACAAAACAAAATGTCTCAATGTGGTAAGTGAAACATGCATAATCTATGATGAACCCACCTATAGTGCTGCAGAATATATACCTATATATATTTATACATATATGTATAGAGAGAGAGAGACATAATTTAATTATTTTTCATACAATTACCAATAAGGCCATCTTCACATATATGCGGCAGTCCAGTGAAGCTAGATGTGATCCCATAGGTTTCTTCAGGATCATTCACATTCATCCAGCACATCACTGATGACGTCGGATGACAAATAGCGCAGGACAGAAAATCTCTGCACGCAGCGTTTTTCAGAGCGAGACACCAGGTCTCTGCAATGAAGTACAGTGTATATATATCAGTTGTGTCCAGTATGAAGTAGCTTGCTGGACACAACTGATATATGTGAAGGGGACCTAACACTATACCGCGCAGGTTTACATGTGTCTGAAACTAAAATCTTTCTTCCCTTTCATATAATTCAAAAACCCCAGAAGGAAAATAATGAGTGGATAGTTTCCCAGTTCTGTGTTAGGAGGCATGGGTTGCGATGTCCATGAACGTTGCATGCAGCATTTCTATGTTCAGTGATGGACTCCAGATGGGTGCACAACTTTTGGTCTGTTCTGGCAAACCAGACCTTACAGGTTCCTTCTTTCTTTAAAGGGATTGTATACTTATAATACTTATATACAGTACTTTATTATATACTTACATTTGGTGTATGTGCCAAGTGTTTGCCTGCCTAAAGGTACCTTTACACTGACTGATTGTCTGGAACAACTAAATGCTCCTTCCAGGAGTGCACCTAGCCTTTCAGCTGCCTGAGGCAAAAACTGAAATGAACCCCCCCCATGCCAATTTTTTAACCTAAACCCTTTGCCACAATGAAAGTGCTCATTGCCCATGGCCCTTCTGCTGCCCCCCTCTTGCCCCTACCTGGTGCTGCCTTAGGCGATTGCCTCACCTGGCCTCATTGGTGGTGCACCCCTGGCTCCTTCCCAATAATTTCTCTGTGTAAAGATGCCCACGACCACCCAACAAATCAACAAACAGTCATTCATAGGGTGAAAGTGAGTCTCAGGACACTCTTTTATTTCAATGACCCTTAATCCAATATGGCATCCATGTTCCAGACATAACCTAAAAGATAGGCCCCCTCACCCATTGCCTGCTGGGTAGAGATGAGCGAACGTGCTCGAAACGAGCACTGTACCGCTCGGCTCCCCTGCGCTTGCATGGGCACAGGCAGCCGCTTCCGTCCTCCTCAGGATGTCCTCGTTTCGAGCACATTCGCTCATCTCTACTGCTGGGGTATTCAGATATTTCATTTTCCCTTTAGTTTCTAAAATAAAAGGGTGTCCTGACTTTTTACTCACCCTGTACAATCATTATGCCAGCTCGGATTGATGCCTGGGCACAAGGATGATGAGACTCAGTTGTATTGACGGCCAGTATTGGAATAAGACTTGAATCTAGTTTAGGGTGGAATTAGAGGCACGTTAAATGCTGTGTCTAAGGATTGATAGATAATAGGCTGTGTAAATTACATATATTAAGCCGGCTGCAGGTTTTAAGCCGAAGTTCTAATTTAATAAATTTCTTGGAGCAGAAATACAGGGAAATTAATATAATATGCTTAAGCGCTTCGTCTTGGGTACGTAACAGTATATTTATGTTGAAAAGAAAATACACATAAGCAGTTAAAAGCCTTATTAAGATCATCTGTATTAAAAATAAATCCGTTTCTGCTCATTAGGGAAGTTACAGTCAATTTAATTAATACACATTAATCCATAGCTGACATTAAAATCGCCTATAAACCAACATTGATATAGATTATTTCGGCTCTCTGGATGCCAGAGGTGACTGGAGCATAATGTGTGCGGGGGAGGGGGGTGGCTCAGAATGAACAGCTGTATTGGTTACCTGCAGTGAACGAAGGAATTCATATTAGAGGTATTCAGCATCAATTAATGCATATTAGATATAGACAGTGCTGTTGTACATGGCCACTGCCTGTTATAGCGCTTCATGTGACAGTACTTCTTAGGGTGAATTCACATCACCATTTAGCTTTCCGTTCTTCTGATGCGTCAGAAGAAGAGAGAGGGGAAAAAAACTGGATCCTGTTGCATCAGTTGTCATCCGTTTTTTTTTCCCCACTCTCTTCTTCTGATGGATCAGAAGAACAGAACGCTAAATTCACCCTTAGCAGTGCTATATTGGAACAGCAGAGATGACGATGAAGCTCAATTGCTGTATAGGATAAGCCATAAATATTAGACTTGTGGGGATCTGACTTCCAGCATTGGTATCTATATGCTATTTAAAGGGGCCACGCTGCTTTAGCGAGCATCACATGCCCTTCCTTGTTTGCCAGGCATAGTCCCATATGTTTAGTAGTGATTGTACCTTTTAATGTAGTACAAAGCAATGCCTGGAAGAGGACATGTCGCCTGACGTAGCACATGTATCTCCCTTTAGCAGCCAAGATGTATCTGAGAGTACCGTGTGAGGTGGCAGGGCATTGGCGGCTGTTTCAGGGTGTTGAAAGGGACTTTGAGCATAGTGATTGAATTCAGTAGCTGCAAGGACTCCATGTGCTGCTGTACAATGCTTAGTTGGGTGCAGTATGTGCAGAGCAATGCTTCTAGGGGGAAATGCCACAATTAGATGACTGATGCACTTTATAGGTGCATTGTTACCACTCCTTCCAAAAGGGGGCTGTAATAAGGCTATGTGTATAAACACTAGAGATGAGCGAATCAATCAAAAAATTATTCGCCGAACATTCGCCGAACTTTTCCTAAGATTCGTATATTCGACGAATAGATTCGTTGTATTTGCGTACAAAATATACGTTATTAATTGTACTATTAGCGAACATGCGCACACTAATAACGAACGTTCATTTAAAAAATTTACGCAACTTCTTAGAAGACGTACGCATGAGCGTACAAATAGCTTACGAATCCTCAGCGTACTATTGTCTGCGCGATTACGTAATGCACAGGCCGCGGCGTGCACTCCTCAGAGGCAGAGCGAATATTCTAAAATGGCATCCAGACGATCCTCATCATTTAGCTCTGCTGCACAGCTAAAATACATAGTCCGGCTGATGGACCACCAGGATTACGATTTACGATGGCACACATCGCCACCCGAACCAGCATAAAAAGGAGGTGATCCAGCAGGTGATCCAACGCTTGCACCATCGTTTCGACACCTTGCGGACCCCGGGCCAGATCCAGCGTAAATGGTCAGATCTGAAATCGCCCTCAGAGGCAGTATGTATATTTGAGGTAGAACAAGTAAAGTGCAGTCTATCAGGCTAAGTGCATAGTACAACCATCCACCATACAATAAAGTGAATATGAGGACACATTGCGGTACCTGTAAAGAAATACACACAATGGGCAACATACTTGAAAATGTTGCTGAAAGGTAAAAACATTAGTGCAAACAATCCAGTGCAAACAATATAGTGCAAATACATTATAGGTATAATGTAAACATTTTAAATATCACCTACCTAGTATGC
The DNA here is from genome assembly GCA_900303285.1 of Rhinella marina. Lineage (NCBI taxonomy): Eukaryota > Metazoa > Chordata > Amphibia > Anura > Bufonidae > Rhinella > Rhinella marina. Next base: position 125,019 of record ONZH01017866.1, read on the forward strand.
TCACGGACACGTTTAAGTCTCTTTTCTTTTGACGCTTGTCAAACAACTGGAACAGAGTCCCAAACTCAGTTGCAATTTGTAATCCACATAGGTAAAATTGTAATCCAAATGGGTAAAAAAATAGCAGCAAAGGTTCCTTAAAAAACTCTCTTTCAAGGGGCTCCCCAATAACCTGATAAGGGGGAAGAAAGGGATGAGGCGCACGTATGCGCAACTTGGTTAAAACCTTTTTTTTATGGGGGAGTCCTGACAATCCATGTCCATCTGGGTGAGGACAAACGCAGGGCAACAAAAATAAAAACAAACGCCAACTAGTGCTCACCCTTCAGGTTAAGTCCACGTTGTGGCTCCCATAAAAGCTGCAGGATCCGATTCCTTACTTAAGGGCCAGCAGGTCCTCTTCACTGCTGCTGGAGCTAAAAGACATGAGAGGGCGCTCCTGCCTCATGAAAGCGAGACTGACTGCGGCAGCAGAACCCCACGACCTCTCAGGGATGGTCTTGGTAGTGACCAGGCGGTCACACTGGCAAGGGCCGTGGCAACTTGGGCCTTGCCCATTACCTTGTAGTGGCCAGATCCTCCCGCCGGCATACAAGGCTGTAAGGGCTCTGGTAAAGGTCTTCCGCGAGCGGCGGACTGTGCGGCCTGCACCTGCCATGGTAGTTGGTATTGTACCACCAATGGCTGGTATACAAAACTGTTGGTGGTCATCTGTCCCACATGAAGGATCGGCGGCGGTGGCAAATCTGGTATCAGGGGTTCCAGCTGAGCTTGTGATTTCTCCTCAGATTGCAGAGTCCCATCATTGGTCTCATGGAAACACCGAGCCTCTTCTGTGGCCTGGGCCTCCTCAGTCCAGTCTTCCAGGGCGCTGCAGGAGTAGCTGGTCGCTTAAGGAGTTTCACTCCAGTAACAAAGGGGCCTTGGAGGCTCTTCATGGGGGTATACTCCATGTAATCCCCTGCGTGGAGATTGTGGCGGACGGCGGAAGATATGGTCGCTTTACAGAACGGCGGTTTACATATAATTCTTCCGGCATCTCCTCATCGCCGATAAAACCTACTCCCCGTTCCACACTGAACCAAATAAGGGTACCCCTTCGGCGCTCCAACATGGGGTCACCGGACCGTGGGTTCTCCAAAACCTGCACAACCCACTCCTCTACCAACTTTCTGTATTCCCAGAGGGTCAGGGCGTTCCGGGTGACAGCCTCGGGGACCATTGAATTTTGCCGAAGGGAGTAGTCCTTCCGCGGCGGAGCGGGAACTCCTGCCGCCTCCGCCATGTCAGCCAGCGAAATGAACACCTCAGCGGGCACCTCAACCGACTTCTTAGGCTGCCGGACATATTGAGAGACGTATATCTCCTCCGGTTCCTTCTCATCATAGGGGTCGGTGCCCCACACCATGCCTCCCCAGTCAGGGCCTCGCTGTCTCGCCATCTTAATTTCCTGAGTTGCCTCGTCTTCCTCGCGCGCTGGAGAAGGGGGCGGAGCTACCAGGGAGGAGTCTGCACCGCTAATGAATTGAATACGTACAGCGTATAGAGTAACTTATATGTAGCAATAGCGTATAATTTATAGGACAAACTACGTAGCGAATGCGTACAAAGCCGAAGCGAATCACCTAATATTCGGATTTGCTTCGCAGCTAAAAATTCCCAAGATTCAATACGAATCAACGAATCGATTCGCTCATCTCTAATAAACACTAAAATGGAAAATATAAAATAAACACGAAAGCCACAACTTATTTATAAATTTTCCCGGAAAATTTCCTTTTGTAAAGATTGCTTTTCACATAGGTTCACCATGGTCAGGTTCATAAAAGGAGAGAAAGGATCATAAAAGGAGAGAGAATATAAAGGACAGACGCGACTTCTCCTCATTTTTTGAATTCACTCCTGATTCTGGCTTCCAAAGCTGAATGCAGAAACCAGACCTTTTGGCCATACCCTACGAAATATTAGGGTATGTTCACGTGTAAAATCCAATGTATACTCTGGCATTTCTGCCGTGCATGTGCTGAGGGTGTACAACAAAGCCATATGTTATTTAAAGCTTCAATTTCTGAATTTATGCTGAAAATAAATGGCATGCTAATTACTTTTGCAGCAGATATTTAAAAACCAGCCTGGAATTTTTTTATTAAATGTGAATAGAGTTGTGCGAATACCATGCACAGATTGTTGTCGGATCTGCTGTAGATCTTGGCACATCCGTATCAAGTCTGCCGCATCTGAACATAACCTTATTTTTATTATTACCCTCATCAAGTTGCTTATGCTTGTTTACAGACTCATAAGTTTGATTGTTCTAGAATATCCTGCCTACAGTTTGGGTATTCAGGATTGCCCACTGAGATGGAAGAGAAATTGGAAGTGAAGTATCAGAAATTTCATTTATTGCTTATTGTTTCCATTTCTGGGTAATCAACGATAGCCTTGAAACGTGCATCCGAGTGTAAATGAGAAATCTTCTGATAGGTCAGCGTAATATAGGAACATGGCAAGAAGGGTTTACCTCTGGAGAAAGAGGTAAACCAATCATTGGAAGCTCCTGAGCAGATAGATCTTCTGCAATAAAAAATACATTTTAGAAAATCAATACTTGAGACCAAAAATAGGCAGGAATATAGTTTTCCAGGAGGCAGTCCTGCATGTAAGGATATACAGAGACATCTATACATGAAAATGCAATATTCTCAATCTATTCCATAAGCTACTATCAAATGATTGACATGATGGAGCTCTGCAGCAGCTAGGACAGTCAACTGTAAAAAAAAACAGCCAGGATCTACTTCTGAAGAAGGAGAAGCTTATGTCTTAATTCCCTTATATAGCACCAAGATATTCCACAGAGCTGTGCAGAGATTGTCATCATTTACATCAGGCCTACCACCAGTTGAGCTCACAATGTTATCTGAAGTATGCACGCACACACTATAGTCAGTGTCATAGGAAGCTAATTATTCTATTAGTATGATTTTTGGGGTGTGGAAGGAAACTGGACACCCAGATGAAACCCATAGTAATGCGGTGCCCCAGACCAGAGGGAATCTGCAATATTTTATATTTATTGTTGTCTAATGTAATGCTATGTCATCTTTTGGCTGTTCTTTTCCATCAAGATGAAGAATGGTTGGCAATGGTTAACTACCCTTTTCCTCCCCTCTTGGCAGGAGTGGGTTAATCCCACTTTCTCCCAGCAAGGGGATTTCCAGTCCAGAGAGGGAAGGGAGAGGAAGCACATGTCAGAGCTTCTTCTTCTTCTAGGAACCATATCCTATTCTCCTGTGAGACCAGCACTACTTGAGAATTCAGAACACAGCTTCCAGAAAGCATCATTGTGCCAAAACAGAGGAGTGATCAGCAAAATTACAGCTGTACAGACACTGCTGCGGGTGAGGGACTACAGCTCAGATACCCATCACTTATTACAACCACTAGGCCAGACCAACATCAAGTCTGTATCACACAGTGGAAACCTATCTCCACAAGTGTCAGCAAGTGCTATTAAATTGCCATTCAAAAAGTCATCATACCTTCTCATCCAGAAACTGTACTTTGTACTTAAAACTGCTGGGTGTGCTCTCCACATCTGCTATAACATTAACAAGCAAGAAAGAGAAACATCTACTTGAGTAAAAAAAAAATGGGATAGCTTTCAAAAGAGGCAAAAAGACAGAGCTTCATTTATCAGGAGTAGTGTGAATATGAACTTTTATTCTGCCAGATTCTGCTCCTTAAATACACTGGAGGTTGAGCTTTACTGTAAATTGCTCTCTTCACAGTCCGTCTCCTCTGCTCTGATCGACAGCTGTAGCATCCAACCAAGAGACCACTACTCAGAGTGGAGGGGCTGTGATATAACGCAAAGCAGAGAACACTTCCTTGTAAAGTTCCACCTGAAGTGCACTTAAAGCAGAATTTGGCAGAATAAAAATTTACACTTCTCCTGATGATAAAAGTGCAACAAACGGTCTGTTTATGAATGAACCACCAGCAGTCTGCAGTAAAGGTCCATGTGTGTTATCAGTTGAGGGTGTGCCCCTGTCTCCACAGTCTGAGACTAGCACAACTGAATGGACAGATGATGCAGGGACACCCCCCCAACTAGAAACATATCTCTGGGCCTCCATTACACTGCTCTCGAAGCCCCTACCTAGTGTTGTCAGCTGTCCAACATGGTCAAAACTCCCTATAAAACTTTATCATAATTAAAAACTTTTTGGATTTTGTGATTAGTTTCAGTGACAATCCCTCTTTTTATTTCTTCTATTTAAATAAAAATGGGAAGAGGCCCCACCAGGTCTTCCTGTCCTTGGTGAGTAGGGATGTAGTGGTCCCGGAAGGGTGCCTAATTTTTATCTTGCCGTGGCGCTCCCTCTTGTATGCATGCCACTGCCTGTATGTTGTGTTTGCATACGTCTCCTCTCTGACTACACATACATCTACAACTATAATTTACAGTAGAGGCTATATTATCCCATTTTGAATGCTAATAATACATTTAAGCACTTTCCGGGCAGAAGTCACAACCCACAGCCTTAGAGTTCATGTGCACCGAGTAAAATGTGTGAGCACAGAGATAAGGCACACAATTTCTTCTATTTAAATGAAAATGGGAAGAGGCCCCACCAGGTCTTCCTGTCCTTGGTGAGTAGGGATGTAGTGGTCCCGGAAGGGTGCCTAATTTTTATCTTGCCGTGGCGCTCCCTCTTGTATGCATGCCACTGCCTGTATGTTGTGTTTGCATACGTCTCCTCTCTGACTACACGTACATCTACAACTATAATTTACAGTAGAGGCTATATTATCCCATTTTGAATGCTAATAATACATTTAAGCACTTTCCGGGCAGAAGTCACAACCCACAGCCTTAGAGTTCATGTGCACCGAGTAAAATGTGTGAGCTCAGAGATAAGGCACACAAGTACAGACTAGTTCACACACACGCACTGTACCCTGCGCTCACCTGCCTGTCACTTTATGTATTTGCCTTGTAACGAAATACAGGCGGAGGTGAAAGGGTGGGAAAAGAGAGATTGCAAACACTGAAGAGTAATGATGATACCTAAACATTTTAGCCTGTGCAGAACAATAAGCTACATTACAGATTAACATGATCTGTCAACAATCCTTTGACCCACATGATTATGAGAGATCTATTAAGTGCCACCTACAATGCTCTCCTGCTCACCTTGGTACGACTTTGTACCCCCAGCCGCAGCTGAGTCATAAGTAAATATTGTCTATGCCAGGCCGCCCTCTCTCTTTGGACCCTGTGTGTACTCACGCCGATAACACGTGTTTTCTTAGTGCAAAGATGGACCCCATGGAGCCTTGCAAACATTTTTGTCATCTAGCTGCAGTACAAACAACTAGTGCACTGAATCAAATGGCCAACAATGATTTATCGGCCAAGGGGACGTGCCTTTATGGAGGCTGCGTTTGCCAACCATTAGTGTATTTATGATAGAAAATGACCTTTGGATGTATTTATTTTTCTTTAAAAGCACCCAGACTTTCTACCTTTGAAATGAATACTTTAACTCGGGACACGCCAGTTCCCTTTTTATTTTTTTATCTTTATTTTTTATGGAATTTTAGACCACATTGTAACTAATTTGTGCTGCCCGTTCTTCCTATGTTTGTCGGTTTTCTTCTTATTGGCCTCGTGTAGGCAACCTTGTATAGAATCCACCAACCACAAGTCCATGAGACTAGGTAAACTTGGATCCAGTGTCAGACTGGCGTTCTGTTGGCCCACCACAGGAAATGATTCTTGAGGCCCAACACCTCATCAATAAAGTTATAATAGTTTTGAAATCAAAGAAATAGACCCTAGTGGCAAGTGATTGACTCAAAAGGCAGCCAAATGCATTATTTCTCCTGGATCTTTGAGGTCCATTATGGTAACAGAGCTTGGGCCCACCGGAGATCCTCTGGCCATTTCGACCGTGAATGGAGCAAACAAATTATGAAACGGAACCTCCACACGTAAATCCTGAATGTGTGCATTTATCCTAAAATACCTGAGAAAAAAGTCCTGCAAACAAGACATTTTTCTCCACTGAAATTCCATACACCCAAACGGAGATTGAATAGAACCCATTATAGTCAATGGTTTCTAATCGGCACCATTGAGGTCAGTTATGTGCCAAATCCGGCACTTCTATTATTTTTATTTTATTGCTCTTAGATTAGAAGAACAATGAAAATAAATGGCGGTGGTGTGAACACAAGGCAATAAAGAGATGAAGAAATGGAACTACAAATGCATGCTATGTAAGAAACAGCAAGCCTTTGTAGATCTGAGATGTAGGAATGCTGATACTTAAAGGAGTTGTCCCACGAAGAATGTTCTACAGTTTTCAAGCCAGCACCTGGATCTAAATACTTTTGTAATTGCATGTAACATAGTAACATAGTTTATAAGGCCGAAAAAAGACATCTGTCCATCCAGTTCGGCCTGTTTTCCTACAAGTTGATCCAGAGGAAGGCAAAAAACCCCTGTGAGGTAGAAGCCCATTCTCCACACTTTAAGGAAAAAAATTCCTTCCCGACTACAATTAGGCAATCAGAATTACTCCCTGGATCAACGACCCCTCTCTAGTAACTATAACCTGTAATATTATTACCCTCCAGAAATACATCCAGGCCCTTCTTGTACTCTTTTAGTGAACTTACCATCACCACCTCCTCAGGCAGAGAGTTCCATAGTCTGACTGCTCTTACTGTAAAGAATCCTCTTCTATGTTTGTGTACAAACCTTCTTTCCTCCAGACGCAGAGGATGTCCCCTTGTCACAGTCACAGTCCTGGGGATAAATAGATCATGGGAGAGATCTCTGTACTGACCCCTGATATATTTATACATTGTTATTAGATCTTCCCTCAGTCGTCTTTTTTCTAAAGTGAATAAGCCTAATTTAGATAATCTTTCTGGGTACTGTAGTCCACCCATTCCAGTTAATACTTTAGTTGCCCTCCTCTGAACCCTCTCCAGCTCTGCTATGTCTGCCTTGTTCACAGGAGTCCAGAACTGTACACAGTACTCCATGTGTGGTCCGACTAGTGATTTGTAAAGTGGCAGGACTATGTTCTTTTCATGGGCATCTATGCCTCTTTTGATGCCACCCATTATCTTATTGACCTTGGCAGCAGCTGTCTGACACTGGTTTCTACAGCTTAGTTTGCTGTTCACTAAAATACCTAGGTCCTTTTCCATGTCAGAGTTACCCAATATTTTACCATTTAGTATGTACTGGTGACTTGCATTATTCCATCCCATATGCATAACCTTAAATTTGTCAGTGTTAAACCTCATCTGCCACTTCTCTGCCCAAGCCTCCAGTCTATCCAGATCCATCTGTAGCAGTGTACTGTCCTTCTTCTGTGTTAATTACTTTACACAGTTTAGTGTCATCTTCAAAAATTGATATTTTACTTTTACTTTGTGCAAGTCTTCTACAAGATCATTAATAAATATATTGAAGAGAATAGGGCCCAATACTGACCCATGTGGTACCCCACTAGTGACAGTGACCCAATCTGAATATGCGCCGTTAATAACCACCCTCTGTTTTCTATTACTGAGCCAGTTACTTACCCACATACAGACATTTTCTCCCAGGCCAAGCATTCTCATTTTATATACTAACCTTTTATGTGGTACCGTGTCAAATGCTTTGGAGAAGTCCAGATATATGACATCCATTGATTCGCCGCAGTCCAGTCTAGAACTTACCTCCTCATAGAAACTGATTAAATTAGTTTGACATGACCAATCCCTTATGAAGCCATGCTGATATGGAGTTATTTGCTTATTTTCATTGAGGAACTCCAAGATAGCATCTCTTAGAAAACCTTCAAACAGTTTACCCACGACAGATGTTAAACTTACCGGCCTATAGTTTCCAAGCTCTGTTTTTGGACCCTTTTTGAATATTGGCACCACATTTGCTATGCACCAATCCTGTGGAACACTCCCTGTCAGTATAGAGACCTTAAATATCAGAAATAAGGGTCTGGCGATGACATTACTTAATTCTCTTAGGATACGGGGGTGTATGCCATCCGGTCCTGGCGATTTGTCTATTTTAATCTTTTTAAGACGCCGCTCTACTTCTTCCTGGGTCAGACAGGGCACTTTTAAAGGGGAATTTACTTTTATATTCTGCATTTCATCTGACAGTTTATTTTCCTCAGTGAATACAGTGGAGAAAAAGATATTTAGTAGCTTTGCTTTCTTCTCATCACTCTCTGCAACTCCCCCCTCATTACTCTGTAAGGGGCCAACAACTTCAGGTTTATACTTTTTTACCATTTAAATTAAAGAACATTTTAGGGTTAGTTTTACTCTCTTTGGCGATTTATCTCTCAGTCTCTAGTTTGGATGTTTTTATTTGTCTTTTACATATTCTATTTTTCTTCTTATAGTTTTTCAATGCTTCCTCGCTCCCCTCCTGTTTTAGTGATTTAAATGCTTTCTGTTTGTCATTTATTGCTTTCTTTACAGTTCTGTTTATCCACATTGTTTTTTCTTGTTCCTTAACCTTTTATTCCCATAAGGTATGTACCTCTCACAATTAGATATTAGGATGCTTTTAAAAATATCCCATTTTGTGGCTGTATTTTTATTTTTCAGGACTTTGTCCCAGTTAGTTAGGCCTATGGCCTCTCTTAGTTGACTAAATTTAGCTTTTTTGAAGTTTGGTATTTTTGTTCCTCCCTTCCTCTTTTGAATGACAATTGGAAGGTTATTACTTTATGGTCACTATTTCCCAGGTGTCCCCCAACCTGCACATCTGTTGTTCTGTCAGGTCTATTGGTTAATACTAAGTCCAGTATGGCCGTCCCTCTAGTCGGGTCCTGAACCATTTGGGAAAGGTAATTGTCTTTGGTTATTTCCAAGAACCTGTTTCCTTTATGAGATATACAGGTTTCAGTTTCCCAGTCTATATCTGGGTAGTTAAAATCCCCCATAATAAAGACCTCATTATGTTTTGCCGCCTCGTCTATTTCATTTAGAAGCAGAAAAATTAAAGATCTAGTATAGCCACTGAGTTATACAATAAAATGTATCTGTATAGTGCCAATTAATTTCTTTGTCCTGCTCACTGAGATGGCCACACATGCTCAGTTTCATCCTTCAACTGCCTCCCGAGCTGTGATAGGGAGAGCTGAGACATGCCCCCTTAGCTTCAGCAGAAATGACATTCCCCTTGAGCTCAAAAAAAGAAAGATGTGTACAGCAACTGTTAGAAGTCCATAAATGTCTGAGGGATGCACGTCTATTTAGGGGTCCAGTCCAAAGACTCCAAAATATCCACATAGAAACCAGAGAAATGAAGACAGCATCCTCTTCTTGCTGAAAGTGTTCTTTAATCCATCAAGGAACCCATACCACGTGCAACGTTTCGGCTGCCACTCAGCCTTTATCAAGCATGCATAAAACCATGTGCACCGAACATTTATAGCCCCAAATCTTAGTGACATCATTGGGGTTAACCCGGAACCACAAACTCAAATTAATATACTTCATCAAAAGAGCATTCATTTGTACTATAGGCTCCCTCTCATAAGGGGTAATACATGAGAGCCAATGTAAGTCTAATGTATTACCCCTTATGAGAGGGAGGTTATAGTACAAATTAATGTTCTTTTGATGAAGTATATTAATTTGAGTTTGTGGTTCCGCGTTAACCCCAATGATGTCTCTAAGATTTGGGGCTATAAATGTTTGGTGCACATGGTTTTATGCATGCTTGATAAAGGCTGAGTGGCAGCTGAAACGTTGCACTCCCCTTGAGCTGCCAGCTTGATTTAAATCTAGCAGAGCAATGAATGGAGAGATCTTTGGATCCATATGAGGTACAGGGCTGGTTGTCGTGTACTATATGATGTCTGATTTTCATTTTTTTACATTAGTCATGGGATAACCCCTTTAAGGAGCATGGTGGAAAATATTATCGTGCTAGAGCTGTAGTACCCAAGGCTGTGCATTCCTTTCATAGCCATTTTATCATTTTCCAGTACTGAACAGTTGTTGATGTCCCCATGCAGATTCCATTCCTCCCAGCTTCCCTGCACAAGCTCTTGTAGAAGTTGTCATCACTTTTAATATGGTTCCTCTATCACTAAATCCCACCACTGCTTTGCAATTTCATTTTTTTTTTTGCCTTCCTTCCAATGAAACTCCTTTACCCGAGTTTTTTGAAATTGAGCTTGTGATGTAGAACCTGCTGCGTTAAATTATGATCCAAAGGCTTTGGGTGGTGACAATCAATCAGAATACCTGGGGTAGTGTGTAATGTGTGTGCTCTAAACAGCATGAGAGGACTGACCCAGGACATGGTCCCCCAGCAGGTTAAATAAATATGATACCATAGACAAGCAGGGAGGATCACATAGCCGCTTCAATCAGCTGTTGATAAAATACAATCTTGCTTTAATGCACGCTGGGCAAGTTATTTAACACTTACAAAACCTGCGTCCCTTTTATTTCTCCCAGTGACAAAAAAAAATAAAAAATCTTTGAAAGAAATGGCCTTTCAAGTGATAGGAAAGAAATGGCTTTCTGCGCTTTGATGCTGGGTGCAATAGTCGGTTTAAATTAAGTCATACAAACTGTAAAAGTACATCTGGAAAGGGACACCGAGCCTTGCCAGAGCTGTTGGAAATCAGGAGACATGTTAAGAACTTAAGTGGTATCAAATTGAGGAAGGTCTCTCTTCTCATACAATTCAGCAAGTCTCCAGCATCAGGCTCTCTGTATGCTGCGCTGCTTTGATCACCAGATGAATATATGGGATGCAAAAATGTGCAGAGCGGAGGCTGGATCATTTATTGCCTTGTTTGTTCAGGTGAGCACATACTTATACCTGCTGATATTACTCATAGCAAACAGAAGGAACATCTCCATTGAGTCTCTGAAATGAATTGGGTTGGCTGCGAAGCTCAGATCGAGCGAATCCATGATGTCACTTCTACTGACAAACCAAGAAGCTGGAGAACATAAAGGGCTATATACACATACAGAGGTCACTGGTGGAAGGGTGCACAGCCCATTTTTATATTTGATTTATTTGATTATATTAGATTTTTTTGGCAGTGGAAGGATTCTTCAAACAGTAGGAATGGTCCATGGCACACAATGCTCAGTGATTCCTCTTGGCTCGAGATATGCTAAGATGGTAAGTAAGTAGCACAAGATGGCCAGCTTTGAAAAAAAAAATTGTGTTACTCTGCTGGGACTTTGTAACACAGATGGTTATGTTGCACCACTTGGGATATTTCGAACCAAGAGGAAAGGTAAAGATACTTCAACCAATTGCTGTATCCTTAAATTAAAGGGGTTGTCTACATTTAGGGGCCTTTTGGCCTGACCTCCTCCAACTCTCCTCCCCCACATTGCCAGACATGCAGAGGGAAAAATAACAACCTACTTCTCACAGCTGGGTTCCAGTTCCTTCAGTCTCCTGATGCCTCTGACATGCTCTGGTCCCACGTGTCAACATCTGTTTTGATGGGAGTCATGTGTGCCGCCAGTCATTGGTGATCTGAGTCACATGATGCTTTGATGGGTCACATGATGCTTTGATGTAAAACAAACAATATGATGCTTTGGGGACACATCGTTGCTGCAGCCAGTCATTGGCTGCAGCGGCACAGGTGACCCTTGTCAAACCAGATGTTAACACAATAATAAAAATTAAAATGCATATAGAGGCGTAGCTAGATGCCTGAGGGGGATAAAGGCTTCTTTGGCATATAAGAAGAAAACATTATTATAAAGGACACATGGTAGGTAGAAGACCCTGATACAGATTATTTACCTAAAGCATCATGTTATATCTGCCCATCTCCATATGTTTATTCTTGTTTAGTGCAACATGAAATATTGTAAAACCTATAGACAAATAACAATGTAGAATTTTTTTTCAAACATTTTTTTCCCATTTCCAATACATGACATGGTAAATTAATTGGTGTTAATAAAAAAACATAGAACTTTTCCTGCGAAAAACAAGCCCTCAACTGGTGATGTGAATGGAAAAGTAAAAAAGTTATGACTCTTGGATGATGAGAAGAAAAGAAAAACATGAAAACTGATCGCATCCTTGATTGTTAATTGGCATGTGACTGCACGTTGGGGACGCTTTCATTTATGGAACATGACCACTGAGGCCAGAAATTGGAGATGTACAGCCTTAGAAAAATACACACAAATCAGCAGGGACCTCTGGATCATTAAGCTGATCGATCTTTATTTTTTATTTAATTTCCTGCAGCAAATTTCATTTCTTTAATGTCAACATGAAGAACTGATTCTGTCCCATAAAGCAGAGCTGAGATGGTATGTTTATATCAGGACGTGTTAGTACTTTATTTCAGTTGTGTCCAGCCGGTGGCCCAAACGCAACAGTTGACAACACCATCCAGGCCTCCATAGCCAAGCAGAAAAAGATTGTTTTTTATGTAGGAAGATACATAAAAAACTGTTCACATAGAAAACTATGGGACTAGTACTGTAATGACAAGACAGCTGGTTATACGGTAGAGCTACAGAGAACCGTACTGCGTTATCCAGAACTAGCAATGCTAAAGTAATGCTATACTACAGGGTTAAATGATGCATTCAGCTCTGCTACATATGCTACCGCAGGAGCAGACAAAGTCATTATTTACTTCCAGGAAAAAGTCCCTAGAATTGTCTTAATGGCTTCCCAGTGTACTTAAGACAGGCTCCAACCTAGACTTGCTTTAATAGGCTCTTTACCTGTAACAGACACTTCCAAATGCTCTCTAGAGGCTTGTTGTGTGGATGTAATGGCCAGACACAGGGACATTTGTCTGCAGTGACCCATGAGCCTCAGCCTGCCAGCTCTGGACTGGAGTTTAAAGTAATGATACAGAGTAGAGAAGAGGAAAGGCCAGGCCTGCCCCAGGGCCAACACATGCTTACTCCCTTTTACTGTCACCGCGCCATAGCTGTGACTTCATTCCATATTCCATTAATATTTACTGCCACTATTAAGTTCCCCAAAGTTCAGGATAGAACTGCTCCTATGAAACATTAATGGGACTGTGAGCATTATCAAACCATGGAGAGTGGAGTAAGTGGTGGAGCGGACAATTCGTTACCGGGTCATATTAACCACAACACGTTCACCTGTTAAGTGGACCCCACATCATTCATGTTCAAGAGGCTGCAACAGACCTGCAAGACTATTCTTCTACTGACTGGAGTCCTCCCTGATCAGGAATTCACTCATCTCAGTCTATCTATCTGACTAGCTGTCTCACTGGAGTATCTATGTCTATCTATCTATCTATCTATCTATCTATCTATCTATCTATCTATCTATGTAGCTGTCTCTCTCTGTCACTGGAGTATCTGTTATTATCTGATCATCCATTTTACATGTATTACTTTATGTTACCTCTTTTCTATTATCTATCTATCTATCTATCTATCTATCTATCTATCTATCTATCTTCTGTCATTTATCTATAATCTATCTATATCTTATCTAACTATCTATCCATATATATATATCTATTCTATCTATCTATCTATCTATCTATCTATCTATCTATCTATCTATCTATCTATCTATCTATCTATCTCCTATCTATGCATCAATATCTATTCTATATATCTCACATCTATCTATCTATCTATCTATCTATCTATCTATCTATCTATCTATCTATCTATCTATCTATCATCCCTGATGTGTAATATGGATTCCCTGAACAATTACACCCCAGTTTCAACAACACAGGTCTCAGTGTCTCAGAACTTCACACACAGTGCTTCTGCTCGTCGCAGCAGTTGCAGCAGAAGTGATGTGTCACTGGCTTACCGAGCCTGAGCCAATCAGAGCAAGCCCTGCCCACTAGGTCAGGTGACCGCTTTCTTCCCGGGCTTTTGCGCACGAATAACAAACTAACAGTAAAAGTTTGCTAATTACTTGAATACGTACACAACAGCTTATAGAGTAACTTATACGTAGCATTAGCGTACTATTTATCGGACAAGTACGTAGCGAATGCATAGAAAGCCTTAGGAACATTTTCGAATCTTAACGGAGCGAATCACCTAATATTCGGATTCGCTTTGCAGCTGAAAATTTCCAAGATTCGATACGAATCAACGAATCGACGAATAGATTCGCTCATCTCTACTATCTATCTATCTATCTATCTATCTATCTATCTATCTATCTATCTCATATCTATCTATCTATCTATCTATCTATCTATCTATCTATCTATCTATCTCACATTTATCTGTCTATCTATAATCTATCTGTCTATCTATCTATCTATCTATCTATCTATCTATCTATCTATCTATCTATCTATCTTTCTTTCTATCTCTCATAATACATAATAACAATGAAATAAATAAGATAAATAGTTGTTCAAGAGGTCTTACATTTTGAGGCTCCGCACTGTGGAAGTGAAGGTTTTATTTTTAGAGATGATTGAACAAATTGATTGTGTAGAATGAAAATTCAACACAAATTCTGGCAAAAATTCTGATTCTATAGGTGATTTGATTTAATAGAGAGAGTGAGTCCTTTACAGCCAATTAAAGCAGTATCGAGTCCTGTAGAATCCATTCGGATACAAATCAAATCACACAACTGATTCAGACTAATCAGACCAGAATCGAATATTTAAAAAAACTCTCTCATCACTAATCGCTATCTATTTTTCTATCTATCTACTGATCACCATCTATAGTCTATTATCATTGTTTGTCTTTTGTTTTGTTTCTTTCTTTCTTCATATTTATCTATTTATCTTCCATTTCACATATATTTCTTTATCTGTTACTTCTTTTCTATCTCTTCATCTATACATCTATGTATATATTTGTTCATATTTCTTTCTTTCTTTCTTTCTTTCTTTCTTTCTTTCTTTCTTTCTTTCTTTCTTTCTTTCTTTCTTTCTTTCTTTCTTCATATTTATCTATTTATCTTCCATTTAACCTATATTTCTTTATCTGTTACTTCTTTTTTATCTCTTCTTCTATGTATCTATGTATATATCTGTTTAACTACTTTTCTTTCCTTCTTTCTTTCTTCATATTTATCTATTTACCCTCCATTTCACATGCATTTCTTTATCTGTTACTTCTTTTCTACCTCTTCATCTTTCTGTGTATCTATCTATATATCTGTCTGTCTACTTATTATTATATCAATCTCTCATAATACATAACGTAAATGAAAAAAGACAAGCAGTGGTTAGAGGTGGTGCTCTGTTTGCCTTACATTTTTGAGGTCTCCCACTGTAGAAGTGATGCGTTTCTCTGCAGATCAGAGACCACTATTGCTGCATTGATTTGTTGTCGGCAGTGTGTATGGACAGCACGGAGGCTGCCTGTCCCCTCTTTGTCTCTGGACAGGAGACACAATCATCCCTGCTATTTGATGTTATCTACAAATCACAGCTGTGTTTGAATACTTTCTCAGATTCGACAATATTGATTTCCTTCGGATTATTTGCCTTAATGTAGAAATGAATACCCTTCAGATAAGTCTCAGCAGCAGCCCGGCTTCACAGCTTTGCCTTGGGTCAGTGTTTCTTTATCTCAGAGCAGCCCATCAGTACACTTTTATATCTCAATTACCACCCTTAGGATCCCTACACACAAATTTTGTCTGGTGTTTTTTTTTTGCCACCAGAATAACTTCATGCATTTCTTTTTTATGGTCACCTGCATTTTTGCTGTGTTTTTTGTGATTCTTTTTCTGGCTTTTTTGCATACAATATGTTTGACCACTAGTTTTCATGTCATTTTCTCCTTTTCCTACGGAGCAGGAGCTCTGTACAGTATTAAAATGTATTGGCTCTGATGAGCCAAAGTTATTGCTTCGTGAAGGGTCCCTTGGAACCGAACCAGAGTTCAGGAAATGTTTTTTACAGTAGAAATTAATTTATGAAGTTATTACTCAAAGTCTCATGAGACTTTGCGAAGCAATAACTTCGGCTCATCGGAGCCAATACATTCTAATACTGTACGGAGCACACGCTCTGTACAGTATTGGAGCAAAGTTTTATGCGAATCGACTTTGGATGTTTCATCCAAAGTCGATTCGCTCATCCCTAATAGATATATATCATTATTAGGTGTATATTGCAGACTGTACAGTGAATACATACAGTAGATATACAGGGTGGGCCATTTATATGGATACACCTAAATGAAATGGGAATGGTTGGTGATATTAACTTCCTGTTTGTGGCACATTAGTATATGGGAGGGGGAAAACTTTTCACGATGGGTGGTGACCATGGCGGCCATTTTGAAGTTGGCCATTTTGGATCCAACTTTAGTTTTTCAAAGGGGAGAGGGTCATGTGACACATCAAAGTTATCGAGAATTTCACAAGAAAAACAATGGTGTGCTTGGTTCTAACGTTTCTTTATTTTTTCATGAGTTATTTACAAGCTTCTCTTTGTTTACAGCCATTGACATGTCGCAGAGGTTAACACGTGAGGAGCGGATAGAAATTGTGTTGATGTCTGGTGAATGCAGTACCCGGGTCATTGCAGCAGATTTCAATGCAAGACACCCTACGAGACCACCCAGGGGAGCACCCAGGAATTTTTTCTAGGGGGGGTCCGAAAAGGAAAAAGGGTGTGGCTTCTTGTGGGTGGGGCTATTTTTCTCCACGCCCACATACATTAAAGACATAGTAGCAGTGTAAAGTTGCGGCGCGCGTAGCGCGCCGCGGCGAAATAGGCCCCGCCCATTGTTATAAGCCCCTCCCATATCTAATAGACCACTCCCAACAAACACTACAGCTGAAATGATATGGTTGAGGCCCAGTTCTATACATCATATGGAGAGGGGAGGACGTGTCCTGGCTGCACTGCCTGCTTCACATTATACAATATACAACAGCAGGCTACAGCCAGGAAGATCCTCCACTCTCCTCCCTCCCCAGATCCTGCTCCAGGCCTGAGCGTCCCCCCCGACCATCTGCCACCTGCCTGTGCCCTGCTAACCCCCTTTGGTCATCCTCACCCAGCTCTGAATCCTCCTTCTGTAAATGGCAGAGGGAGGAGCCGGAGCATCGCCTCTCCTACACAGCGCCCCACATACCTCGTACATCCAGTGGTGTCTGCTCTGTTGTAGACGTTCTCTTTCTTCATCTTCTCCATTTGGACCAGACCGCCATGAAGATTTTTCAGCCATCTCTCGTCTCTGCAGAAATACAAACAGACATTAGTTTCCCACATTTCCATCATCTTTACATCTTCTGAACACCTCATCCTGCCACCCCCAATACTGTGCCCGCTGTGCTCCCCCAATACTATACTGCAGAAACTGTCCCCTGAAAAATACTACTACCACACAGATAGTGCCCCCTACAACAGTTATTGGCACACAGTGCTCTAAAAAATAACTGCACCTACACTAATGATATTATGCCAGGGTGCCCCCCAAAAGTAACAGTGCTCCCCAAAATCCCACCAATAGAAATAATTATCTGCTAGACCACACTTAGTAGTAATGATGTCCCCATAGTGCCCATACTAGACATCATGTTCCCCATAGCCCCCCAGTAGTAGTAAAGCTCACAATAATACCACAGCTTAGTGCCCGCAGTTGAGCTAATATCCCAATAATGTATACCAGTATAAAATACCCCTATATAGAGCCCCAGTAAATGCCCTCATAGTGCTCCTCTCCCCCATAGTGTTCCCCATAATATGCCAGTAAAAAATGCCCCTTCTTACTGCCCCATCACATGCCCCTATAGTGCTCCTCTCCCCCATAGTGTTCCCCATAATATGCCCCTTCTTACTGCCCCATCACATGCCCCTATAGTGCTCCTCTCCCCCATAATGTGCCAGTAAAAATTGCCCACTTAGTGCCAGATGGCATAGTGCCCCCTATAAAGTACCAGTATAAAATTCCCCTTTAGAGCCACCAGATGCCCCCATAGTGTCTGCAAATGATGCCCCTATAGTGCTGCTCTCCCCTATAGTACCTCCAATAATGTGCCAGAAAAAAATTACCCCTTAGTGCCAGATGCCATAGTGCCCCCCCATAATGTGGCAGTAAAAAAGTGACTCTTTAGAGCCACCAGATGCCCCCAAATGAGGCCCCTATAGTGCCACCACATGCCCCATAGTGCCAATCTCCTCTATCGTGCCCCCTATAATGTGCCAGTAAACAAAATGCCCCTTTAGAGCCACCAGATGCCCCCATAGTGCCCCCAAATTATGCCAATATAGTGCCAAATGCCAGTAAGGAAATGGCACAGTACAGGGCAGGGAGGCACGGTACAGGACAGGAGGCAAGGTACAGGGCAGAAGGCATGGTACAGGGCAGGAGGCATGGTACAGGGCAGGAGGCATGGTACAGGGCAGGGCGGCACGGTACAGGGCAGGGCGGCACGGTACAGGGCAGGAGGCATGGTACAGGGCAGGGCGGTACGGTACAGGGCAGGGCGGTACGGTACAGGGCAGGGGGGCACGGTACAGGGCAGGGAGGCACGGTACAGGGCAGGGAGGCACGGTACAGGGCAGGGGGCACGGTACAGGGCAGGGGGGCACGGTACAGGGCAGGGGGGCACGGTACAGGGCAGGGAGGCACGGTACAGGGCAGGGAGGCACGGTACAGGGCAGGGTGGGACGGTACAGGGCAGGAGGCATGGTACTGGGCAGAAAGCATGGTACAGGGCAGGAGGCAAGGTACTGGGCAGGAGGCATGGTACAGGGCAGGAGGCAAGGTACTGGGCAGAAAGCATGGTACAGGGCAGGGCGGCACGGTACAGTGCAGGGTTGTCACGATACCAGAATTTTGAGTTCGATACCGATACGATACCTCGCCAAAATAAAGAAGAACCTGAGGTCTGATGGGGGCACGAGACGCCGACCTGAGGTCTGATGGGGGCACGAGACGCCGATCCCTGTACTGTGACATCACTGTGTTTATTATTCCTGTACGGTGACATCACTGTGTTTATTATTCCTGTACTGTGACATCACTGTGTTTATTATCTCTGTACGGTGACATCACTGTGTGTATTATCCCTGGACTTTGACATCATTGTGTTTATTATCTCTGTACGGTGACATCTCTGTGTTTATTATCCCTGTACAGTGACATCACTGTGTTTATTATCTCTGTACTGTGACATCACTGTGTTTATTATCCCTGTACGGTGACATCACTGTGTGTATTATCCCTGGACTTTGACATCATTGTGTTTATTATCTCTGTACGGTGACATCTCTGTGTTTATTATCCCTGTACGGTGACATCACTGTGTTTATTATCCTGTACTGTGACATCACTGTGTTTATTATCTCTGTACGGTGACATCACTGTGTTTATTATCCCTGTACAGTGACATCACTGTGTTTATTATCTCTGTACTGTGACATCACTGTGTTTGTTATCCCTGTACTGTGACATCACTGTGTTTGTTATCCCTGTACTGTGACATCACTGTGTTTATTATCTCTGTACGGTGACATCACTGTGTTTATTATCCCTGTACAGAGACATCGCTGTGTGTATTATCCCAGTGCAGGAAGAGGTAAGTGGTCTGTGTTTGTGTATTTGTTTTCTATTTTTCAGGGTCGTGAATGCAGAGGACTACGTCGGATTCGGTGGACTACGTCGGACCAGCTTTTTTTTTTTTTTAATAAAATGGTCAAACAGGGGTCTGGGGGAGTGTTTATTTCAATAAAATGTTTTATACTTGTGTGTGTGTATTTTTTTTTACAATACTACAGTTTTAGTAATCACGGCTATCTACTGACGGCTCTGATTACTAATACTGGGCTTAGTGCTTGCCGGTATGGCAGGCCAGCACTAACCCCAACATCTATTACCTCGGCACCCACCACCACCAGGGGTGCCGGGAAGAGCCGGGTACCCGCAGGACCGGACCTTCTAAATTGAGGGTCTGGCTCTGGGGCGGCTGCAGGCTGGTACCATTAGGCTGGGAAGGGCCAATAACCGTGTCCCTTCCCACCCTGGTAGTCCCAGGCTGCTGCTGCTGGTTGTATCTGGCTGGCGAAGGAAAAAAGGGGGGGATCCCACGCCATTTTTTTTTTAAATAATGAAATTTTTGAAAAAAAAATGGCGTGGGGTCCCCCCCTTTTTTCCTTCACCAGCCAGATACAACCAGCAGCTGCAGCCTGGCACTACCAGGGTGGGAAGGGACACGGTTATTGGCCCTTCCCAGCCTAATGGTACCAGCCTGCAGCCGCCCCAGAGCCAGACCCTCAATTTAGAAGGTCCGGTCCTGCGGGTACCCGGCTCTTCCCGGCACCCCTGGTGGCGGTGGGTGCCGAGGTAATAGATGTTGGGGTTAGTGCTGGCCTGCCATACCGGCAAGCACTAAGCCCAGTATTAGTAATCAGGGCCGTCTGTAGATAGCCGTAATTACTAAAACTGTAGTATTGTAAAAAAAAATACACACACACAAGTATAAAACATTTTATTGAAATAAACACTCCCCCAGACCCCTGTTTGACCATTTTATTAAAAAAAAAAAAAAAGCTGGTCCGACGTAGTCCACCGAATCCGACGTAGTCCTCTGCATTCACGACCCTGAAAAATAGAAAACAAACACACAAACACAGACCACTTACCTCTTCCTGCAGTGGGATAATACACACAGCGATGTCACTGTACAGGGATAATAAACACAGTGATGTCACCGTACAGGGATAATAAACAGTGATGTCACAGTACAGAGATAATAAACACAGTGATGTCACAGTACAGGGATAATAAACACAGTGATGTCACCGTACAGGGATAATAAACACAGTGATGTCACTGTACAGGGATAATAAACACAGCGATGTCACCGTACAGAGATAATAAACACAGTGATGTCACAGTACAGGATAATAAACACAGTGATGTCACCGTACAGGGATAATAAATCTCAGATCAACACATTGTGCCCCCATCAGACCTCAGATCAGCGTCTTGCGCCCCCATCAGACCTCAGATCAACACAATGTGCCCCCATCAGAGCTCAGGTCAGCGTCTTGTGCCCCCATCAGACCTCAGATCAGCGTCTTGTGCCCCCATCAGACCTCAGATCAGCGTCTTGTGTCCCCATCAGACCTCAGATCAGCGTCTTGTGTCCCCATCAGACCTCAGATCAGCGTCTTGTGTCCCCATCAGACCACAGATCAGCGTCTTGTGCCCCCATCAGACCTCAGATCAACACAATGTGCCCCCATCAGAGCTCAGGTCAGCGTCTTGTGCCCCCATCAGAGCTCAGGTCAGCGTCTTGTGCCCCCATCAGACCTCAGGTCAGCGTCTTGTGCCCCCATCAGAGCTCAGGTCAGCGTCTTGTGCCCCCATCAGAGCTCAGGTCAGCATCTTGTGCCCCCATCAGAGCTCAGATCAGCGTCTTGTGCCCCCATCAGACCTCAGGTCAGCGTCTTGTGCCCCCATCAGACCTCAGGTCAGCGTCTTGTGCCCCCATCAGACCAGCGTCTTGTGCCCCCATCAGACCTCAGATTAACACAATGTGCCCCCATGTGCCCCCATCAGACCTCAGGTCAGCGTCTTGTGGCCCCCCCTCAGATCAACACAATGTGCCCCCATCAGATCTCAGGTCAGCGTCTTGTGCCCCCCTCAGACCTCAGATCAGCCCACCCAGCCACTTTAAAAAATCATACTTACCTGTTCTGGCCGCCGCTGTCCTCAGGTTCCCCGCTCCACTCTCTTGCCTGCCGGCGCTCACTATGACCTGGCGCTGCGTCAGGTCATAGCGTCAGGTCATAGTGCGCGCCAGGGAAGAAGGTGGAGCGCGGAACCAGTGAGGACAGCGGCGGCCAGAACAGGTAAGTATGATTTTTTTTTTAAGTGGCTGGGACCTGGGTGGGCTGATCTGAGGGGGGCGCGGGGCCCCTGGCAGCGCGGCAGATATTAGAACATGGCAACCGCATCAAAGTGATGCGCACGCCATGTTCTAAGTATCGGACGGCAAGAAAACTCGGTATCGAGCTTCGGTACCACACTAGGTACCGAAACCGTACCGAGTTTTCGATATATCGTGCAACCCTAGTACAGGGCACGGTACAGGAGGCATGGTAAAAGACAAGGGCACAGTACAGGGCAGGGCGGCACGGTATAGGGCGGGGGGGCACAATACAGGGCCGGGGCGACACGGTACAGAGCAGCACGGTACAGGGCAGGGGGGCACAATACAGGGCAGGGGGGGCACGGTACAGGGCAGGGAGGCACGGTACAGGGCAGGGAGGCACGGTACAGGGCAGGGAGGCACGGTACAGGGCAGGGAGGCACGGTACAGGGCAGGGAGGCACGGTACAGGGCAGGGAGGCACGGTACAGGGCAGGGAGGCACAATACAGGGCAGGGAGGCAAACAGGGCAGGGGCACAATACAGGGCAGGGAGGCACAATACAGGGCAGGGGGGCACAATACAGGGCAGGGGGGCACAATACAGGGCAGGGGGGCACAATACAGGGCAGGGAGGCACGGTACAGGGCAGGGGGCACGGTACAGGGCAGGGAGGCACAATACAGGGCAGGGAGGCACAATACAGGGCAGGGAGGCACAATACAGGGCAGGGGGGGGCACAATACAGGGCAGGGGGGGCACAATACAGGGCAGGGGGGGCACAATACAGGGCAGGGGGGGCACAATACAGGGCAGGGGGGCACAATAAGGGCAGGGGGGCACAATACAGGGCAGGGGGGCACAATACAGGGCAGGGGGGGGCACAATACTCACCATTTTCTCTTGCTGCAGCAGGAGGTCGGCTGGCCGGATGGCTGTTCCGGCGGGAGCGAGGTCCGGCTGGATGGCTGTTCTGCCCGGTGGAAGGACTGGCCGGGCAGCCAGTCACATGGGGCTCTGGAGCGGGGGCTTGAAATGATTGGTGGAGAAGCAGCTTCCGCCCTCTGCTTCTCCACCAATCAGATACCACATTACAGCAGCGCAGAGGAGAGGTAGGAGAAAAACCTCTCTCCCCTCTCCTCTTTAGCGCTGCTGCCGCCCGCAAAACGAACCAGGGCCGCGCCGCCTGTGGCGATTGCGGTGCGGCCCTGAGGTATTAAAAAAAAAAAAAAAATTTTCTTTATGGTTCTAGGGGGGGTCCAGACCCGCTGGACCCCCCCTGTAGGTGCGCCCCTGAGACCACCCATCTCCCATACTAGAGTTAGCAAACTGCTTGCCAAGTTTTGTGAGACTGGTTCAGTGTTGGATTTGCCAAAATGTGGGCCCATGAAAACTGTCACTAATAAAGAAACATCAGTGGCTGTCCTAGCTTCATTCAGCAAGAGCCCACAGCGCAGCACTCGCCGCATGTCACTGGAGAGTGGCATCAGTCGAACATCCCTTCGGCGGATATTAGCTACTTACAAATGGCCACCCTTACAAACTCCAGCTGCTGCACCATCTCAACGAGGATGACCCAGATCGGCGCGCTAAATTTGCAAAATGGGCAAAACAAAAATTGGAA
The DNA here is from genome assembly GCA_900303285.1 of Rhinella marina. Classification (NCBI taxonomy): domain Eukaryota; kingdom Metazoa; phylum Chordata; class Amphibia; order Anura; family Bufonidae; genus Rhinella; species Rhinella marina. The sequence goes on from ONZH01017866.1 coordinate 148,518, forward strand.
CAGGACCCTTAGTTTACACAGAACATTTTGTTTAGTGATGAGGCAAACTTTTATGTGAATGGTGAAGTTAACAAACAAAACCACCGCTATTAGTCTGAAACTAACCCACATTGGATAGATCCTTCCAAGGCTGTTGGAACACAAAAATTGATGGTATGGTGTGGTATATGGGGTACAAAGATAGTGGAGCCATTCTTCATCAATGGAAACCTCAAGGCCATTGGATATGTGAAATTGCTACATGATGATGTGCTTCCCTCTTTATGCACTGAACCTGACACGTTCCCTGAGTTTTTCAGCAAGATGGTGCACCACCACATTATGGGTGTCAGGTCCGAGCATTCCTAGATGAACAGATTCCTGGAAAGTGGATTGGTCGTCGTAGGCCAGTTGAATGGCCCCCATGGTCTCCCGATCTGACCCCCTTAGACTTTTATCTTTGGGCTGATCTGAAGGCAATTGTCTATGCTGTGAAGATACAAGATGTGCAGCTCCTGAAACTATGGATACTGGAAGCCTATGCTAGCATTTCTTCTGCGGTGTTGCTATCAGTGTGTGCAGAGTGGGAGAAGAGGGTTGCATTGACAATCCAACACAATGGGCAACACTTTGAACACATTTTATAAGTGGTCAGAAACTTGTAAATAACTCAAGAAAGAATAAAGTTACGTTAAAACAAAGCACCATTGTTTTTCTTGTGAAATTCTCAATAAGTTTGATGTGTCACATGACCCTCTTCCCATTGAAAAACCTAAAGTTGGATCCAAAATGGCCCACTTCAAAATGGCCGCCATGGGCACCACCCATCTTGAAAAGTTTTCCCCCTCCCATATACTAATGTGCCACAAACAGGAAGATAATATCACCAACCATTCCCATTTTATTTAGTTGTATCCATATAAATGGCCCACCCTGTATATTAATAATATGTGAATAATACAAGATGTACAGTAAATACATATTATACATATATGTATATAATGCAGACAGTATGGTAGTTATATTATGAATATGTGTGTATATTACAGACTGTACAGTAAGTAAATATAATTTATGTGTGAATAATGTAGACTGTACAGTAGATATATATTATTCATATATGTATATATGAATACAGACTGTACAATAGATACATATTATTATTTGTGTACATTATGGACTGTACAGTAGGTAAATATTATTTATGTGTACTTAATGCAGACTGCAGACTACATACATACTGTTCATTAATGTGTATAACACAGAATATATACTATGTATACATCATCCATATATGTGTACAATACAAATTGTACAGTGGATATGTATTATTCATGTATATAATAAAGACTGCACAGTCTGAGTATACTATTCATATATGTGTAAAATACAAGTTGTACAGTGGGTGCATAGTATTCATATATGTGTATATAACAGACTGTCCAGTACATATATATTTATTATTTGTATAAGTACATAATAAAGGCTGTATAGTTCATATATATTACTCATATATATGTATAACACAGGCTATACAGTTATAATATTACTATGTGTGTACAATACAGGCTGTACAGTTATAGTATTACTAAGTGTGTATAATACAGACTATACAGTTATAGCATTCCTATGTGTGTATAATACAGGGTGTACAGTTATAGCATTCCTATGTGTATATAATACGGGCTATACAGTTATAGTTTACTATGTGTGTATAATACAGGCTGTACAGTTATAGTATTACTAAGTGTGTATAATACAGGCTGTACAGTTATAGTATTACTATGTGTGTATAATATAGGGTGTACAGTTATAGTATTACTAAGTGTGTATAATACAGACTGTACAGTTATAGTATTACTATGTGTGTATAATACAGACTGTACAGTTATAGTATTACTATGTGTGTATAATACTGACTATACAGTTATAGTATTACTAAGTGTGTATAATACAGGCTGTACAGTTATAGTATTACTAAGTGTGTATAATACAGGCTGTACAGTTATAGTATTCCTATGTGTGTATAATATAGGGTGTACAGTTATAGTATTACTATGTGTGTATAATACAGGCTGTACAGTTATAGTATTCCTATGTGTGTATAATATAGGGTGTACAGTTATAGTATTACTATGTGTGTATAATACAGGCTATGCAGTTATAGTATTACTATGTGTGTATAATACAGACTGTACAGTTATAGTATTACTATGTGTGTATAATACAGGCTATACAGTTATAGTATTACTATGTGTGTATAATACAGACTGTGCAGTTATAGTATTACTATGTGTGTATAATACAGGCTGTACAGTTATAGTATTCCTATGTGTGTATAATACAGGCTGTACAGTTATAGTATTACTATGTGTGTATAATACAGGCTGTACAGTTATAGTATTCCTATGTGTGTATAATACAGGCTGTGCAGTTATAGTATTACTATGTGTGTATAATACAGGCTGTACAGTTATAGTATTACTAAGTGTGTATAATACAGACTGTACAGTTATAGTATTACTAAATGTGTATAATACAGACTGTACAGTTATAGTATTACTATGTGTGTATAATATAGGGTGTACAGTTATAGTATTACTATGTGTGTATAATACAGGCTATGCAGTTATAGTATTACTAAGTGTGTATAATACAGACTGTACAGTTATAGTATTCCTATGTGTGTATAATACAGGCTGTGCTGTGCAGTTATAGTATTACTATGTGTGTATAATACAGACTGTACAGTTATAGTATTACTAAGTGTGTATAATACAGACTGTACAGTTATAGTATTACTAAATGTGTATAATACAGACTGTACAGTTATAGTATTACTATGTGTGTATAATACAGACTGTACATTTATAGTATTACTAAGTGTGTATAATACAGACAGTACAGTTATAGTATTACTAAATGTGTATAATACAGACTGTACAGTTATAGTATTACTATGTGTGTATAATACAGACTGTACATTTATAGTATTACTAAGTGTGTATAATACAGACTGTACAGTTATAGTATTACTATGTGTGTATAATACAGACTGTACAGTTATAGTATTACTATGTGTATATAATACAGACTGTACATTTATAGTATTACTAAGTGTGTATAATACAGACAGTACAGTTATAGTATTACTAAATGTGTATAATACAGACTGTACAGTTATAGTATTACTATGTGTGTATAATACAGACTGTACATTTATAGTATTCCTATGTGTGTATAATACTGACTATACAGTTATAGTATTACTATGTGTGTATAATACAGACTGTACAGTTGTAGTATTACTATGTGTATATACTACAGGCTGTACAGTTATAGTATTACTATGTGTGTATAATACAGGCTGTACAGTTATAGTATTACTATGTGTGTATAATACAGACTGTACAGTTATAGTATTACTATGTGTATATACTACAGGCTGTACAGTTATAGTATTACTATGTGTGTATAATACAGACTGTACAGTTATAGTATTCCCATGTGTGTATAATACAGGCGGTACAGTTATAGTATTCCTATGTGTGTATAATACAGACTGTACAGTTATAGTATTACTAAGTGTGTATAATACAGACTGTACAGTTATAGTATTACTATGTGTATATACTACAGGCTGTACAGTTATAGTATTACTATGTGTGTATAATACAGACTGTACAGTTATAGTATTACTAAGTGTGTATAATACAGACTGTACAGTTATAGTATTACTAAGTGTGTATAATACAGACTGTACAGTTATAGTATTCCTATGAAGTATTTGAAATTTCGATTTTGCTGTGTCGCCTAATTTTCCCCAAAAAAACCGTAAGTAGCGGGTACAATGACAAGCAGAGGCGATTGAACCGCTCTCCATCATTGTACCCCTCAAATGACATGTTCATAAAATAAAATAAAAACATAAATTAAATCATAATTATCTCATGCATTTGATTGAGACGAGCCGGCCAGAAGACCTAGCGCAAAATCTCATGCAGCCGGCGTGGTGACGTCATACGTCACCGCGCACGGGATTTCAAACAAGATCTTTAATCAAGATGGTGGCGCTGGCCTGTCGCGATCAGATGGATGCTGTAAGTATGATTTTTCTTTTTTTTTTTTTACTACCAGTCAGGGAAAATTGATTCACTACCACGAAACACGAGGAAATTCGGCTTTGCGGCAAATCGAATTTCCCGTGGACTTCATTTCGCTAGTCATAGTATTTGGGTCTGGGAGAGTTGGGTCTGATGGGCTGGGGAGTAACATTTCGGCACTGTTTCCCCCCTCCATCCTTCCTTCCCTGCTTCCCCTGTGTTTTTCTCTCCAGCCCTAAACGTGTCAGGCTTTGTCACATGCTCTGTGTGTGTTTTTTCAGAGCATTTGAATAAAAGGCTCGATGCCAGGTATTGGTGACACAGTGGGTGGAAATTTCAGCCTCTCCACAAAGAGTTGGGAGCTCGTATTTGCATAAGGTCAGAGTGGCGCTTCTGACAGAACTTTCCGCATCCCCGTCTCCTAGCAACGCTCTTGCACTCTTGGTCCCCGCATTAAATTGACTGGTCCTTCGCTTTTCTTCCTTTCACAGTCAGCCTTACAATAAAATGTCACCCTTCCAACCTGTGCCTGTCACCCACCAGGTCAACTGTGTTCCTCTCTCCTCCAACCCTGCTCCTTGTCGTCTAATCAGGCAAGGAATGAGCTCATTTCATTTAGACTCTTCCCCCCCCCCCCAAAAAAAAAAAAAGAATCTCCTCCGCTGGATTTTCTTAATTAATATTAATCATATCCCCCTATTGTGTTCTCATGAAATCCTTCATAAACCACATTAGAGATTAGTGTCACCTGCATCTCAGCTGCTTAGGAGATAGAGGGGATGATCATGCTGTAGGGCAGCCCCCTGCACCCATCTCGTTGATCCAAGGTTGGGCTCAGCATGGCACCCTCACAATGAAGCCTCTCTTGGCTCTGAGATGAAAGCTCCTGACAGGATACAGATGCTGAGAGCTGGTGTTAATGGAGGGTCATTTCTGGACAATGGTATCCATCACTCGTCTCATGACTTGGGTGTCACATGAAGCCATTTGTGACAATCAGACGAAGATGGGAGTGATCCCATCATTATATTACAGAAGAGCTACAGTGCATGCCAAGCCATGCATAGACTAATGCATTATTTATGTATATGGACTCATAGCATTCGCCATAAAATCACCCCCCTTCCTTAATCTACTGATCATCAGCCAGGGAAATACTGTGTCAGTGCAGAAAACACACAGGAACTCCAGAGATTTAAGGTTCCTGGTGGCTCCTTAGCAAACCCTACTCAATTATACAGCAGGAGTCTTGGCTATTGCTCCTCTCATTCAATATGTCCATTGTTAATCACCATAAAGAGCCATCAGATTGTTATCATCATTAAATGTTGGATCAGACAGACAGGAGAAGACAGTGTTTAACCATTTCCCAGCCAGGGGTGGCAGGCAGCACCTTAAGGAGAAGACCCTGGTAAGTAGGAGGTTAACTACTTGTTAGGAGGCTGGGAGGAGAACAATGGCAGATCAATGGGGTTAATGAGTTCTCTTGCAGCTCAGATACCATTCTCTTGGTGGCATCTTTTACAGATAAACTCTTTAGTAATTGAGGTCTGCAAGAAGCTCCAAGGATTAAGAGACAACTGCCCTTTCCTTACAATGTATGGTTCATGTGTCTACCCTCTTGGAGAATGGGGCACCTGAAGCTGCTTATACTAAGCCTTTAGATTGGCATTGCTGCTGACAATCAATAGCATTAGGACACAGTATGTGGCACCTCTGCTCCTGCAGCCTGGACTTGGGTAATACTGCTGTGATATTTGTATTTGGACTTGTATTTGAAATTATGGACATGCTATTAGAGTTGTCATGATACCAAAATTTTGATTCGATGTCGATACCAAGAAACAGTATTCGATACTCAATACCATTCGATACCACGCCGAAAAAATAAAACACAAAAAATCTGTGTGCCCCATCAGACCTCACATCAGCCCACTGTGCCAGCATCAGACCTCAGATCACCCCACTGTGCCCCCATCAGACCTCAGATCAGCCCACCGTGCCCCCATCAGACCTCAGATCAGCCCATCATGCCCCCATCAGACCTCAGATCAGCCCACTGTGCCCCCATCAGACCTAAAATCAGCCCACTGTGCCCCCATCAACCTCAGATCAGCCCACCGTGCCCCTATCAGACCTCAGATCAGCCCACTGTGCACCCATCAGACCTCACATCAGCCCACCGTGCCCCCATCAGACCTTACACCAGCCCACCATGCCAGCATCAGACCTCAGATCAGCCCACCGTGCCCCCATCAGACCTCAGATCAGCCCACCGTGCCCCCATCAGACCTCAGATCAGCCCACCGTGCCCCCATCAGACCTCACATCAGCCCACCGTGCCCCTATCAGACCTTACATCCGCCCACCATGCCAGCATCAGACCTCAGATCAGCCCACTGTGCCCCCATCAGACCTCAGATCAGCCCACCGTTCCCCCATCAGACCTCAGATCAGCCCACCATGCCCCCATCAGACCTCACATCAGCCCACCGTGCCCCTATCAGACCTCACATCAGCCACCGTGCCCATCAGACCTCAGATCAGCCGCTGTGCCCCCATCAGACCTCAGGCCCTGCCCCATCAGACCCAATCAGCCCACCGTGCCACCATCAGACCTAACATCAGCCCACTGTGCCCCCATCAGACCACACATCAGCTCACAGACTGTCTGTGACAGTGTGAGTGGATTTATGAATGGGGCTGGTCGGCTCAGCAGTGTGTGAGATCTCTCGCATCACTAGCCTGCCGGCCGGCCTGGTCGCTCCGCCCCTGGGCTGCCTGGATGACTTACTTTGACACTTGACTTGAAGAAAGGTTTGTGCATCGGAATTCAGTTCACAAAACCCCCGACAGGCCGACACAACTCTGTAAATTACACTCCCTGGACCCGGATAACCTCGTTTAATCTCAGACAACTGCAGGCAGGATAGGTAAACACTGGATTCTATTAAGTTGTGCTTGAACCGGCCCCTTCCTAATTCTCACATTCTAGAGGAGCATGCCAATGTCCAAATATTCTCACAGCTCAGCTCTGCTCCTATTATTGCAAAATGTGCAATATTATATGCACAGTGGTAAATATAAGACTTGTAAAGTGAAATGTCATCCACTGGGAATAATAATCTACTAAAATGTATCTATCTATCTACAGTGCCTTCCGAAAGTATTCGGCCCCCTGGAACTTTTCAACCTTTTGCCACATTTCAGGCTTCAAACAAAAAGATATAACATTTGAGATTTTTGGTTAAGAATCAACAACAAGTGGGTCACAATTGTGAAGTGGAACGAAATTTAACTACTAATTTAAAACTGAAAAGTTGGGCGTGCAAAATTATTCGTCCCCCTTGCATTAATACTTTGTTGCTCCACCTTTTGCTGCGATTACAGCTGCAAGTCGCTTGGGGTATGTCTCTATCAGTTTTGCACATCTAGAGACTGAAATTCTTGCCCATTCTTCCTTGCAAAACAGCTCGAGCTCTTTGAGGTTGGATGGAGAGCGTTTGTGAACAACAGTTTTCAGCTCTTTCCACATATTCTCAATTGGATTCAGGTCTGGACTTTGACTTGGCCATTCTAAGACCTGGATACCTTTATTTTTGAACCATTCCATTGTAGATTTTGCTTTATGTTTGGGATCATTGTCTTGTTGGAAGATAAATCTCCGTCCTAGTCTCAGGTCTTTTGCAGACTCCAACAGGTTTTCATCCAGAATGGTCCTGTATTTGGCTCCATCCATCTTCCCATCAATTTTAACCATCTTCCCTGTCCCTGCTGATGAAAATCAGGCCCAAACCATGATGCTGCCACCACCATGTCTGATAGTGGGGATGGTGTGTTCAGGGTGATGAGCTGTGTTGCTTTTACGCCAAACATATCGTTTTACATTGTTTCCAAAAAGTCTGATTTTGGTTTCATCTGAGCAGAGCCCCTTCTTCCACATGTTTGGTGTCTCCCAGGGGCTTGTGGCAAGCTGTAAACGAGACTTTTTATGGATATCTTTGAGAAATTGCTTTCTTCTTGCCACTCTTCCACAAAGGCCAGATTTGTGAAGTGTTCGACTGATTCTGTGTATCTTCATCAGTCATTTAGGACAACATTGGATCATTCAGAGATCCTCAATGAACTTCTGGACTGAAAGGAAATGGGACGAATAATTTTGCACGCCCAACTTTTCAGTTTTAAATTAGTAGTTAAATTTCGTTCCACTTCACAATTGTGACCCACTTGTTGTTGATTCTTCACCAAAAATTTAAAATGTTATATCTTTTTGTTTGAAGCCTGAAATGTGGCAAAAGGTTGAAAAGCTCCAGGGGGCCGAATACTTTCGGAAGGCACTGTAGATAGATAGATACATTTTAGTAGATTTAGTAGCTGGAGAGGGTTCAGAGGAGGGCAACTAAAGTAATAACTGGAATGGGTGGACTACAGTAGCCCAGAAAGATTATCAAAATTAGGGTTATTCACTTTAGAAAAAAGACGACTGAGGGGAGATCTAATAACTATGTATAAATATATCAGAGGTCAGTACAGAGATCTCTCCCATCATCTATTTATCCCGAGGACTGTGACTGTGACGAGGGGACATCCTCTGCGTCTGGAGGAAAGAAGGTTTGTACATAAACATAGAAGAGGATTCTTTACGGTAAGAGCAGTGAGACTATGGAACTCTCTGCCTGAGGAGGTGGTGATGGTAAGTTCACTAAGAGAGTTCAAGAAGGGCCTGGATGTATTTCTGGAGGGTAATAATATTACAGGTTATAGTTACTAGAGATGGGTCGTTGATCCAGGGAGTTATTCTGATTGCCTGACTGGAGTCGGGAAGGAATTTTTCCCCCTAAAGTGAGGAAAATTGGCTTCTACCTCACAGGGGTTTTTTTGCCTTCCCCTGGATCAACTTGTAGGAAAACAGGCCGAACTGGATGGACAGATGTCTTTTTTCGGCCTTACAAACTATGTTACTATGTTACTATGTATTATTCCCAGTGGATGACATTTCACTTTACAAGTCTTACATTTACCACTTTGCATATAATATTGCACTTTTTGCAATAATAGGAGCAGAGCTGAGCTGTGAGAATATTTGGACAACTATCATCTATCTAGTTTCTACAAGTAAGAACTGTTCTAGTGAAAGTATATGTTGTTGACAAATACAAAGGTGTGAATCCACATGTTTTATATTATACAGTATCAGGTTTTTCTGGCCCCACCTCCTTTTTGGCCACACCTTCTACATATTTGGCTCCGCCTACAATATGGGGCCACTTCTACCTTTTTTTCCAGGGCCACTTTGAGTTCCCAATCCGCCCCTGGTTCCGACTACAAACCTGGACAACCGGACAACTTATGTCCTATTGAGGAAAATATGTGCAATGGATGTAGTACTGCACTATGTATAACATATAATGTCTGCCTTATATATATATGGCAATATGTACTCTAATGCAGGATATCTGATGTATTTTCAGTAATCTGATGGTGATTATTAGAATAGATAGATGATAGATAGATAGGATAGATAGATAGATAGATAGATAGATAGATAGATAGATAGATAGATAGATAATATATATTAGCTAGGTAGATATTGGATGCCCAGAGCCACCATTGGTTATGGCTGAGACATGGCTGATTTGGCCTGTAACCACAGAAAACACCTTAGGGCTTATTCACATCACCGTTATGTATTCCGCTATGGCTTTCCGTTATAACATGGTTATAACATGGTTATAACGGAAAATAACGGAATCCATAAGACGGAAATCAAAACGGAAGCCTTTAGAGGCATTCTGTTTTGATCCGTCATAATAGAAGTCTATGGGCAGCATGACGGATCCAACTGGTCCTGTTGACAGAACTTTGTTTTCCGTCCAGCATAATGGAAGCCAGACTGATCTGTTATGCTTGCCCATAAACTTCTGTTATAACGGAACAAAACAGAATGCCTCTAAACGTTCCCATTTTGATTTCCATCTTATGGATTCCGTTATTTTTCATTATAACCATGTTATAACAGAAAGCCATAACGGAATACATAACAGTGATGTGAACAAGCCCTTACTTTCATCATGAAACCTCCAGAACTGTGAAATCTCTCTCATTCTATGTGTCTGTCACATCTATCTATCTATCTATCTATCTATCTATCTATCTATCTATCTATCTATTATCTATCTATCTATCTTTGCAAGTATTTATCAGTCTCTTCCTTTACAGACATCTTTATTTCGATTTTTCACCCTTTCCTACATTATTATAAATTAAAGCTAATTTTTCAGCTAGCTATCATATCCTATCTATTGATCTATTTTTATTTTTCTATCTACTATCTTTCATCTATTTTTCTTTATCTATTATATTTCTACATATCTACTATCTGTCTATCTAACTATCTATTATCTTTTTATCTACTATCTGTCTGTCATCTATCTATATCTGTCTAACTGTCTATCTATCTGTCTATATCTATTATCTATCTTTTTATCTACTATCTTTCTATCATCTATCTAAGGCTACTTTCACATTAGCGGCAGGCCTGATCCGGCAGGTGAAGGGTGCTGCCGGATCAGGACTGCCGCAGCGACATGTGTGGAGCCGGAATCGTGCTCCAGCCCCACACATGTCACACAGTACATACATACACACACACACACATATAGACAAACAAACACACATACATACTTACATGCTCCCGGCAGGTCTTCGGAGTGCCGGAGGAGCAGGACGGCTCACACAGGTGACGATTCCCCACAGCGCCCTCTGCTGGGCACCTGGTGGAATCGTCATCTGTGCGCGCCTACCTGTCCCTACGCCGCTCTGAAGACCTGCCGGGGAGCATGTAAGTATGTATGTGTATTTGTATGTCTATATGTGTGTGTATGTTTATGTTTATGTGTATGTGTATGTCTATGTCTGTATGTGTGTATGTGTAGCCGGATCCGTCATGAACTCCATTGAAAGTCAATGGAGGGCGGATCCGGTTACCATTGTGGTCACACCAGACGGATCCGCCCCCATTGACTTGCATTGGGGGTCATTCCGGATCCGTCTTGGTGCGGATGCCTGGACCGGAGAGCAAACCGCAGCATGCTGCGGTTTGTTCTCCGGTCTGAAGACAGAACGGAATGCTTTCAGGAGCATTCCGTTGTCTTCAGTTCAGTTTTGTCCCCATTGACAATGAATGGGGACAAAACTGAAGCGTTTTATTCCGGTATTGAGCCCCTATGACGGAACTCAATACCGGAATTTTAAAACGCTAGTGTGAAAGTAGCCTAAATCTGTCTACATTTATCTATATCTACCTCTCTATATCTATCCATCTATCTGTCGATATCTATCAGCTATCTATCTATCTATCTACTATCTATCTATCTATCTATCTATCTAATATCTATCTATCTATCTCTCTATCTGCCTCTCTCTATCATCTACTTGTCTGGGGGTATATTAGTGCAGGCTGAGTCTGGTTGCAGTGGCCTGCCTGTAATCATTGGTGTATGAGGAGCAGTCAGCATTACTCCTGGTGAAGCAGCTCTGAGAGGCTGATCTGATTAGAGGGGCGCCCATCTCCCGACTCTGTCTCTAGCTCTCTATTCTGCGGCACTAAAGATGCCATGTTTCAAGTCTTACCTCAGATTACTGATTATATCAAGAATTCTGCTAACACCTATCATTTCCAGTCATCTCCAGTCATCTTCCTCCTGTCTTCAAAACATCCCGAGCATTTTGAGATTCTACTTGCTGTTTCTACTTATTGAGTTCTCCATGTCTCTCTGCAAGTTGTCATAACCTGTAATAAATGCCCTTTTGTGGGGAGTAGAAGTCCACAGGGCACAGGCTCCATATCCAACTGGGAGAGAGGCATCTTAACTCCTTCAAGGCTCCAGACACCTCAGCAATAGAAAGGCCATCTATGGATGAAGAAAATTCATCTCCTGATAAGTGCAGCTCTTGACACCAGCTTCAACCCCACTTTTTTGCTGCAAATACTTAATACATTTGGTCCATCAGAGTTTCTTGATACTGACGGTAAAACGGAAGCAAATAACAAGGTTTCCGACCTAAAGATCTTTCTTCAGGCTAGACTAAGTAAAGAGGAGCATAAGGGAGTTCCATCCATATACTAGCTAGCATATCTAGGAGGGCAATTGGATAGCATCCTGGAAGGGAGACCTGTGAAGCTCCTTTGTGGATGGAGCTGCCACATACTCCCCTTTACTACTAAGGCAAACACCCCCCATGCCATCATATCACTGCAAACATTAAAGTGGTATTCCAGTTTTAAAGTGGTTGTCTGGTTTCAGAGTTGAACCAGGACATATCCATAATTTCACCCAGACAGCTCCCTGATGTTAGCATCATTTCATGCTCCCATGCTCTTCCCTGCCCTGGGCAGGATTGTGCAGGGCAAGGGCTTTTTTATTTACATTGGTGACGTCACCAGCTCTGATGGGCCGGCTTTAGCACTGCCCTAGCCGCTTAACAAGCGGAAGCCTCCGCCTGGCAGTCCCCATGGAGAGCCTGGTATGTCACTGGATCTCCAGAAAATGCCTGCTCCGATGCTCAAGTCAGGGGGGCTGCCTGGGTGAAAATGGGGTATGTCCGGGTTCAGCTCTTAACCCGGACTACCCCTTTAATGATTACAGTTGTTTAGAGAATAGGCATTTATACAGTTTTGTTGCTCACAGACCTTTATTATATTTGCACAATAGCCCCTCTCTAAAAAAAAAATATGACCCATTTTAATCCTGTAAAGTTCATCAGTAGGAGATCTGAATAGGACTAAAGATGGCGTCAGTCATGTGACCCTCAAGCCTGTCGTGTGATCCCTGGCATACAGTTTACTGTACAGGTAAATAGTAGTTAATTGAGATGCAGAACATATACATATAGTATACAGAGCAATACTGCCTGCAGCAGCACTTCTTCACCATGTCTGTCAATGTCAGTGGAGACCAGGGTTGCCAACCGTCGGTAAATTTACGGACAGTCCACAAAAAGTGGTTGTTTTTCTCTGCCATCCGTATCATCCAGCAGAAAAAAACAACGTCTGTAAATTTTTGTGCCGAAAACCCGAAGTCTGTACTGCGCATGCGTGCGTAGTACAGCCTGTGCAGGCAGTGCAGAGAAGTTCCTGCGGCGCGCAAGGAAGTTGTCAGCGCGCAAGGATCCAGTTACCTACTGTGGAGGGGCCGGGCAGCAGCAGAATGAAGGAGCCACTTCTGCAGGGTGAAGTAAGAAGGGATCGGATGCTGTGGACGGAGCCTGGGTGCACCAGCTAGATGCTGTTGTGAATGGAGGATGCGTGAGGCGGGTAAGCCTTGTCTGTGGATGCTGGGCAGCTGATGGGGGCACAATAAGCTGATCTGAGGTCTGATGGGGGCACAATAAGCTGATCTGAGGTCTGATGGGGGCACAATAAGCTGATCTGAGGTCTGATGGGGGCACAATAAGCTGATCTGAGGTCTGATGGGGGAACATTAAGCTGATCTGAGGTCTGATGGGCACAATAAGCTGATCTGAGGTCTGATGGGGGCACAATAAGCTGATCTGAGGTCTGATGGGGGCACAGTGAGCTGATCTGAGGTCTGATGGGGGCACAGTGAGCTGATCTGAGGTCTGATGGGAGCACAATGGGCTGATCTGAGGTCTGGTAGGGGCACAGTGGGCTGATATGGGGGCACAGTGGGCTGATCTGAGGTCTGATGGGGGCACAATGGGCTTATCTGAGGACCATTACAGCGGACTATGGGAAAAATTATTTCTATTATGGGGAATTATTACTACTACCAGGGGTACTATTGGAGGTGTTACTATTATTAGTACAATATGGAGGGCACTACTGCTAAAAGGGCTACTCGTGGAGCATTATCACTATTGGGGCACTATTACTAATGAGGGCACTCTGGGAGAGAATTATTAGCATCAGTGGGACTTTGGGGAGCACTGTAACTATATGGGGTCATACCTATATGGCACTGTTATATCTACGGTATAGTATTTGGGGACATTGGGGAGCACAGTGGGCACAGTATTTTAGGTAGCAGCAGGATAACAAAAAAGTGGGTAATCTAAAGTGTCTCTGCAGAGAGAAGATGTGGCTGAAAGAACTCGTCATGGTGGTGTGGGCCAAATATAGAAGATGAGAAAAGAGAACATGTACATCAGGGAGACATCACTGGATTTAAGAGGTATGTGGTTCTGTATCATCTTGTATGTTTGGTATTGGCAAAAGTAATGTCCATCCAAATATGTCCTATGTCCTCAGAGCCATTTTATGCAGCTCTGGTCTGTTAAACTGCGGCAAGGACTTGCCGGTATATGGTATGTTACTGCTGCAGCCAATGACCAATCAGTGATCTAATGCTGAGGACTGGATGCAGTGGTCACATGCCATACACCTGTACATCAGTGTGCACATCAGCAACACTGTGACAGATGTGCATACTTGCCCATTACATGCTTGTCAGTCTTGGAGCACTCAGACTAGAATGGCAGGGATATAACAGCTGAAAATTGTTGATTTTGTTTCCATATGCCATATTTTATTTTTAACTACTGAACAATCCTCTTTATTCTGGGGTAGTGTCCTCTAAAAAGGGGGTGTGGCGTATGTCAGTAAAAATTTTGGGCTGTCCGTAAATTTTGGTTCAGTTGTCCAGAAAATTTTGAAAGGAAGGTTGGCAACCCTGGTGTAGATACACATCCAACACTGTTCCCCTATCTCCCCTGTATGCGTTGTGTTTATAATTTTTTTTGCAGTTTACTTTATTAACAACATGACAACGTCACCTAGAGACAGGCAGCTATTTTTCAAATAACCTGGAAATAGGCATCCATTTAAACACATATACAGTGAAGTAGTTTGTGTAATAGCCACAGTGGTTTCCACCATTATTCCGATGTAGCTAGCCTATGGAAGTGTCCTGTATGCTGACCCAAACAGAATATGTCTAAGAAAATGTTTGTATGTTGCACATATATTGAAAGATTTTTTGATTATGTTGTTTTTAATTTTCCATGTCACTATCTATATAAGAAAAATGTAAAACACTGAAGTTCACACTGGCCACTAAGCCTAATAATGGTCTGTACTGATGACTTTACTGTAGTTATCTGCTTATATTACAGGCAGGATTAGAATCACAGCTTATCTACTCCCTCCTGACAGATCACAGAGCATGCCTAGAAAACTCTCTCTCCTAGACGTCAATGAGGTCCCCTCCTGACCATTGTGTCTGTGGCCCATGGTGTCTGCTGTAAAACATATCTCTGTTAAATGCTGTTAAGAACAGCTCAGCCCCCACAGTCATGTTCAGGAAATAAAATAAAGACTCTACAGTCAGAAAATAAAAACTCGTTAGAAAAAAAGGCTATCTGTTTTTATCTGGCTTTAACTGACAGGAAAAAAAATCATAGACACAATACCTTTAATAGCTGAGAGGAGGGAAGCAGGTAGGTGCTACTGCCTGATGTTTGGTTAGAGCTCTGTGGTGTGGTTCTGCATAGCTGAGTTGTCGGCAGTTTGCATGGTGTTTGCTCTGTGCACTGACTCTTGTTTTATCAGGCTAACAAACACTGGCTGCATAGTCTGTGTGATGATATCAGAAAGATTTGTTTCTGGGTCCAGCCAAGGAAAGGTCACTGTAATAATACCCAAGGTCATTGCGGGGAGCCAGAGTGTCTCCCAGTCATTTTTCATTTGGTTGCAGCACTTCATGACACTTGCAGGCAACTTGGAACTGGTGTCTTGTGATGTCATCAGCACATGCCAGGAGATTATAAGGGCAGGCAAGGGACAGACTTGTGAATTACACAGCTGCAAACATTGTTAACTAGCTCGCTACGACGCTTGGCATAGCATAAAGCTACAGTGCTCTGTCAGTGCAGTATGTGCACTTCAGCCATCACAAATGGGATTCTGTTTGAATGGTAGATTATAAAAAATCAGTAATTGTCATGTTTGTGAGTGTCATAGACTGAGACAATTACCTGCCTCATGGTCCTTTGAGATGACCTAAGTAGACTTAAAGGGGTATTCTCATCTTAGACAATGGGGGCATATCGCTAGGATATGCCCCCATTGTCTTATAGGTGCAGGTCCCACCGCTGGGACCCGCACCTATATCCAGAACGGAGCGGGGAGCGCTGCGCCTGGAGGACCCTGGGTTTCCGGGGGTCCGGCCACCACCAAGCGCAGCTCCCTGCTGCGCTCATAGAAATGAATGGGAGTGCAGCACGCAAGCGCGGCCACCGCTCCCATTAATTTCTATGGAGCCGACGGAAGTAGCCGAGCCAGTGCTCGGCTATTTTCGGCGGCCCCATAGAAATGAATGGAGGACGGCTGCGCATGCGCAGTGCGCCCTCATTCAGTTCGGGGGCTCCGTTCTGGATATAGGTGCGGGTCCCAGCGGTGGGACCCGCACCTATAAGACAATGGGGGCATATCCTAGCGATATGCCCCCATTGTCTAAAATGAGAATAACCCTTTAAGGGTGGATTTACTTTTCCAGATGCACCAAAAACTGGGGCACGTGCCATGCTCAACATTGCTAGACACTTTCAAAAGGGACTAGAGAAGAGGTTTTGCATAGCTTTTTGGGTCAAAAAGGTGCCTTTAAGTGATTTCTTAATGGCATGTGCCAGTTTTTTTGCGCAAAGTAATGGTACAAAATTAGCCAGGTATGGTGACATTTATACTGCCTGGTCCTGTTACCCAAAGTGCATAGGGTGCGGCAGTTGCAGAGAGAGCAGAGCCTCTAGGTCAGTGGTGACGAACCTATGGCACGGGTGCCAGAGGTGGCACTCAAAGCCCTCTCTGTGGGCACCTGCACCCTGGAAAAAGTCTATGGTGTACCAATATGCCTTAGACTTTTCCTGCCATTCATCAGTGCAGGGCACACTATGAACAGTACAGGCAGAGCATTGAATGAAGGCAGGATATTATAGCTAAATGATAAAGTACTTGGAAGATATACTATTATTGGTATTCAGGTTAAATTGCCATGTTGGCAGTTTGCGATAAATAAGTAGGTTTTGGGTTACAGTTTGGGCACTCAGTCTCTAAAAGGTTCACTATCACTGCTCTATGTGTAATGACAACGCCGCCGTTGCTTCTAGAAGCTAATTTTCATATTTTAAAACATAATTTGTCTAAGCAATGCGGGCACATATGAACATGGGACCAACACAGATGTCTTCAGCTACAAAGTGTACATGTAACAGGTCAGCCAGTGTCATAGGTACAAATCTGCTGACAGATGCCCTTTAACCTTGTGTGTCTTATTTAATGTCAAAGTAGGGAAAAATAGTAGGTGAATCAACATACATGCAGATAATGATGAAAAATGTATGTAGAAACATTGGACAGGTACCAGCACATGCATAAAATACTGGGAAAAAAAACAAAACAAAACACTTAATAATAAAGGTCTATTACAACAGTTGAATAGTTACTACCATGAGTGAAAAAGAAATGTACTGTATATAAGCTGTCTACACAGAAAACCAGAGTAGGGAGAGGACATAGAAGCATGGGTCTCAGTTTGCCACACAACCACCACAAGTAGACACCACCACAGATATGGGGGCAATATCACCCTAAAAAAGAGAAAAGCAAGCTTACTGAAATGTGTGGTAGGTATATTAATATCAGTAGCTATCAAACATTCAGTTTACTGATACGTCCTGACTGTAATAAAGGATAAGTATTTTACCCTCTGTATAACATAGCATGGTTCTATGTACTTTATTGTAAAGACTTTCTAGATTACTTTGGGATCTTGTTGATGTTGAATTGTACAGTAATGTTTTGTTCGGATTTCTTCCATCAGTACTGTTTTCAGTAATACTTCTGGTTTATATTGACTTTATTGAGGTCCTTTGGGGTTCCATCAGGGTTCTGGCATTTTTTTACAAGAATTAGGGCTCATGCACACCACCGTATGTATTTTGCGGACCGGAAAAATACAGATGACGTCCGTGTGCATTCCGTATTTTGCGGAACTGAACAGTTGGCAGTGGCACCTAATAGAATAGGACAGCTGGCCCCTAATAGAAGAGTCCTATCCTTGTCCTTAATGTGGACAATAATAGGACATGTTTTATTTTTTTGCGGAACAGATGTACCTAAATGGAATGCACATGGAGTAACTTCCATTTTTTTTTCAGACCTATTGAAATCAGTGGTTCCACATATGGTGGAATGGACACGGAAAGAAAATAAGTTTGTGTGCATGAGCCCTTATACTCCAGATTGCTCTAGTCTTGCTAAACACATGATGAGAAAACTGACAGAGCCTTACCTTGTCATTCTAAATGGCAACTGCTTTTGGGCAGTTTGGTAGAAACTGGAAGGAGAAATTTCTCAGTCACAAGTCTGGATATCACTACATCAGTACTTGATGGAAATCCGAAATACAAGTGGATACATCTATGCAGACAAAAGCAATAAAATGCCCCTGGAGGTGAACGCCAATCTACTACACCGGTTATTGCTGGCCTCCCTTTGACCATTACCATTCTTTACACCACATCTGGTTGAATATTCCACAATCAGATCTTCCTTTCTATTCGCCAAAAAAAAAAAATCAGGATGCAACATAGTGCAGTACTGTTAACAATAGTTAGTAACAAAGGAGGCAGAGACATAGCTATAGAGGGTGCAGGGGTAGGAAGGGCCAAAAAACCCTTGTACCACATAAGAAGACCTTTATTATAGAAAGTGCTTGCTGGTCAAGGTACTATGTGCTTCCCTGGCCACAAAGCTCTGAGGGAAGGGGGGGCCCAAGCGGAACTTTTGCACCATGGCCCATGAGCCTTTAGCTACGTCACTGAATGGAGGTTTATTTCCATACTCACAAACAGACTGCACACCTAAAGCCCAACCTTGGACTTCAATGTGGAAGCTTCTTCTGGACATCTAGGTCTTGCCCTGGAAGACACTAACTGAGAAAGGAAGATCTGATTGTGGAATATTCAACCAGATTCAGCCCAAAAATCGGTAGTAGTCAAAGGGAGGCTAGCTATAACTGGACGCAGGAAGTACTGCACGGTACCAGTGCGCTAGAATGGTGTTTACCTTTTGGACAACCAGCACCACTGGACTTAGGACATATACTCTGTACATCGCCACTTTTTTATTTTCTAAAAAGGTGACATTTCTCATTTGAAGGCGGAGATGCAACTGGTTTTCCTGAATAGTGGGAGAATAGGTAATGTTTTATTTGACATAGAGTTGAAGAACTGCTTAAAGGGGTATTCCCATCTCACAAATGTAGTTTGTATAGTTAGATATAACCATACCAATATTATTACTAATAGAATGTATTTATATAAAATGTACCGTTTAGAAGATTTGCCTATTTGTATATCCATTGTCCCACACACATCAGTCAGGCCGTTGCCCCTAGTTACGGCCACCGCGACCATGTAGTAGTGGTGGCCTGCTTGCTCCTGTTCAAACCCACCCTGAGGTAACTGCTGTATTGTGAACGCACATTACATGAGCATGCAGAGACACATCTTAGGGTACTTTCACATTTGCGTTTTGGATGCTACCAGTCCAAAACACAATGGTCAGGATCCATCCAAAACGCAGACTTTATAAACGGATCCTGCTCCATAGAGATGAATTGATCTTGGAACAGCATCCGTTTCTCTGCGTTTTGGAAGCGCAGACAAAAATGATACAACCCTAAGATGTGTCTGCGCATGCTCATGCAATGTGCGTTCACGATACAGCAGTTACCTCAGAGAAGGTTGAACAAGAGCAAGCCGACCACCACTACTACATGGCCGCAGTGGCCGTAACTAGGGGCAATGACCTGACTGATGTGTGTGGGACAATGGATATACAAATAGGCAAATCTTCTAAACGGTGCATTTTATATAAATACATTCTATTAGTAATAATATTGGTATGGCTATATCTAACTGTATAAACTACATTTGTGAGATGGGAATACCCCTTTAATATAACACAGAATGGTTGCTATGAACTTCATTCCTGAAAACCCCAAATAAATGGTAACTCCTTTAAACTACATATTGCTCAGATCACGGATGGATTGGCACTTTGACAGTCATGCATTTGCCAATCTTAAAGTGCCTTAAATATAAGATTACATTATACCAAATGTTCCTATTTCGACCAAACCAGAGAACTATCTAATGAGTATGGGGTTATGCCGACTCTAACCTCACAGATGATTGAATTTCAGTGCCACCAGAGGTATCTGTCAGCAACCCCCCTCCCCCCATATCTGTGCATGCATATGTAAAGAAAGTTTGGAAGAACAGCTATTGGCCGAACCAAGCATTCAGCCGACTGTTATTGAGGTATTTGTGTGCTATACCATTGCTCATCAACATTTTTTATGAATAAATTTTAGTAGAGAAACTCATTAAAATTATCCATGGTTTATGTGCAGAGAGCAGACGCATGTATTATGTGACAAGGCGCTTACTAAACTTAGTCGATGCACAAGTACTTAGTCATTCATCTTACAGATATCTATTTGGCCAGCAGGGTGTTTAGCACATTGTAGAACATTTAACTGTCTGGCCCTTTAGTAAGAAAAAAAAGAGGTGGATGAAAAATGTAATGCCCTCTATCACTTCAATTACTGAGGAGAACTTCCAGTGACTGCCGCCATGACTTCATCAGAGTACCTTTGCTTTCTCATTTCTCATTCCTCTCATTTAAAGCAGATATTCAAGACGCTCTTTGCCATAATGCTGATGAAGATGACACTCAAACAACTTTAGCACCCCATTTCAATTACCGACCCCTCTCAGTGGCACCAGATCAAAATGTAATTTGATGTCTACCTACTTACTATAAGATATTTGTCTTGTATGTCATGTCGAAAATACAGCTTAATACTTTCTTCCTGGAAAGCAGGAAAATGTGCTGTTGAATGTAAGAGCCAGGGCAATCGATGTCTTGTTATATCTGCGTAGTATCTTCAGCTATTCAAGCCAGATCTTTTCCTCACAACTAGAGTAGATGGGCAAAAAATTATCCTCATGAGAACTGACCCCTACTATATATAAATGTAACAAACACATTTAATAAATTACTAGTAAACTTTTAAAAACTGCTGTAATGAGAATATTTTCACTGTTTATGAAGTTCATAAGGCAATCTTACTTTCATCCGCAACTGTGCAGAATTTTAAGGTAAGGTTGAGACTATTCTACATGAACATTTTTCTGTGTTATTTTTAATTGATCTATAAGTTCACAAGTTCAACTGTTCGCTTCCTGCCATATGGTCCATTACCCGAGCTATAACAAATCACAACATATCTGAGACTTAATATAAAACTCTAATTATGTCTAACAAGTCATATTCGTGAAACGGCTCCCCCTCCCATCCACGCCAAACACTTCCCCACCACTCACTGCTTTGTTTCCTTTCCATGAAATAATCCGGTGACTGTAATATCATCACATCCTTGCCTTTATGAGATTTTTCAAAGGAGCCACTGTTTATTTTAAGAATTCCCTCTTCTTTATAATCTCTTGGATATTATGTTAACCTTAATCTGTTTTAGCCAAAGTCCTGGCTGCAAAGAAATAAACATTGCGTTCACTAAAAAGAATGTGATATATTCAGACAGACATCTTTTTTTAAGTTAAGCTGGGAAATTGGTTACAACTAGGCCTGCGCTTATTCATGACCACTAATAGGATTAAAGTGTCAGGCGCTCTTTAGAAAATCCAAGCGTATAGTGAGAATATGCTACTGAGTCAGCCGTGTCTATTTTTCCTCTCTAAAAGATGTAATGACACACCTACAAAGGAAAAGTTTTGACACCTCCCCATAAGTAACTTGCAGATGATCCATCTCTAAGAGAGCAATGCTTCCACCATTAGACCATACCAAGATGTAGGGGTCGAAACTCATTCACCGGAAGAATAATTGTGTTACTAGCAAACCAATGCATGTTTCACGTTTCATTTATTTCACTTTTATTTTAATTAACTGTTTGAAAAGCAAACATGTAGACAAGCTCCATCTCTGTTGAGATCTGTTTCTTCTTCTCTTACCTCTCAGCATCATTAGATAGTTTCACTCACTGTACAGAAGGTCAGAGAGTATAAATATAAATTGCATTTTGCATTACTTCTAGATGAGTGAAACTGTCAAAGCAATGATATGAGCTTTCAGTCCCACATTCTGCCACTTCACTCCCATTTTTTTTTGGCCAAGAGGTCATGCGCAAATTAATCATGACAGGCCAGACGGCATGTCCAACAGACTGATATTGTTAGGCCTCCTTGCCATGGCGCTCATTGCAAAATGACAAAGACAGTGCTCTTTGAGTTGCTCCATACCAAAGGATAATGTTTCAGTGTCTTAGACGATGAGTGAGTTTAGTAGAACATCAGCTGTTTTTCTGTTTTACAAGTGAGTAAGGAGTGTGATATGTTTACAGTACACCTTCCCATAGTGAAGCTAGAAGACTAGGAAAACAAACAAGCCATTCAATGAGGCCCAATTGTCATTTCCATGTGACACTGGCCAAGTTGCTAGGTATCCCTATGCATCAATGACCAAAGAGGGTTGGATGCCCAACTGCAAAATAGACTCATTCTGCTCTAAAATTGAATATACAACAAAACATTCAGCCCTATGCGGTATTGCCAATCTGGCGGCATGTCATTCAAGGACATCTGTCCGTACCTTTTAAATCCCCGTGAGTTGTCATGAGCTCTTAGTGTGGGTACTCCGTTGGGAACAGAGAAGCCTAGAAGTTGCCAGGTTGGACATAATGTCAATACATAATATAATGCTTATTGGGAGTCCTGAAAAAGATGCTGGAATCTCAAACAGGGAGATGATATTAAAAAGAATTAAGAGATTAGAGGCAACAAGCACAAAACCAGTGAAACAAAATAGATGCTGAAGGTCTTTAAATAAAAGCAAACCTTCATACAATGCACCAAAATATTGGCACTGAACGATTGTGGATAGAGATGCTAACATCTGAATTCCACCTGCTGAGGGACTAGCACCACCTGTGTACACCTGCTTCATTGCATTATCACTTTATGCTGGCCATTCAACTATAACACCTATTGCATATAAAATAAAAAACATATATATATTTTTTTTAATCTATGTGAATGGGGTTAAGTTGTAATACCAGACACGGTCTGTTGATAGTAGAGGCTCTGTTTCTGGGGTAAAAACATAACTGACAGAGACATACCACAGATGTCCTGGTACTAAAGGCATACATAGACTTTTCATCTAACCATCAATGACCTCACATACAACTGTATCTAATTATTTCATATCACTTAGAATAGGTTTATATAGTCAGATAGGACTGTTTAGAATGACTGGATTAGTGTGTCCTCCCAAATCATAACGTGGTGAGGCAGTGGCGTACAAAGATAAGTAAGGGCCCCATAGCAAAAATCCAACCAGGCCCCCCACACAGGACAGAAGAGTTTCTGCCTAAGCCCTTTTCAATGACTCTTGGGCCATTTTTCCACTGCCTCGTTTGCTAAAAGTTCCTTTAGAGGGTAGAGTCCTGACCAAGCTTTCACCCCCAGTAGAAGAGGAGATAATCCCAACTAAGACTGGACCACCTCTTGTCCTGGGTTCCAAAGCCCTGGACCTCATGATCTGCTGCTATGGTAGTTACACCCCTGGATGAGGGTAAACAGCTATAAGGCACCTCAGTGTATATGCAGTATCCCAGTGGATATCTGCAATGTTTTACATGTATTATGTATTGTTATGTTCATATTATATATCAGTCGTACATTTCAGCAGAGAAAGCAGGAACAGAACTAAGCAACCTGTTCCTTCCATCTTGGTAGAAGTGGGCTGCCAGGAGGGGAAGTTCCAGTCAAAACAGAAAAGGGAGCACATGTCAGAGCTCCTACTCCTAGGAACTGTAGCTAATTCTCCAGTGAAACCAACACTCCAGAGAGATCTTGAGAATACAGAACATAGCTTCCAGAAGAGTGATCATCAAAATTACAGCCAAGTAAAGAAAGACTGCAACACTGCTATGGTAAAATGTGGGAGAATGCAACCAGGTGGACAGGTAGTAGAAGCTGTTCATATCTGGTCACTGGAGGTCATGTTTCTTTCTCTATATAGTCACTCTCCAGCCCAGACATGATAAAATGTCAAGAAATACTAAGAATGTGGGATTTGCAGCTAAAACAAAAGTTTGACCCATTTACCTCTACTGTCACTCAAAAAGAATGCCTTACAATAATTTACAAGTGTACTCAAAGCATTAAAGGAAACCCAACATGAGATGCATGCAGCCCTAACCACGACAGCATAAAATACTGATAGCCTCCCATATGACAAAGATCAGTTTACTCTGAATCATTTTTTAGAGAAAACTAAGGCTACTTTCACACTAGCGTTTTCTTTTTGTCCCCATTCTTTTTGTCCCCAAAACGTTTCCGTTTTGTCCCCATTCATTATCAATGGAGACAAAACTGAACTGAAGACTGCAGAATGCTCCTAAAAGCATTCCGTTCCGTCTCCAGAACGGAGAGCAAACTGCAACATGCTGCGTTTTGCTCTCCGTCCTGGGCATCCCCACCAAGACGTTCAGTGTGACACACTCAGTAAACGGATCCGTCCTCCAATGACTTCGAATGGAGCTCATGACGGATCCGTCCACAGCACACCACACATGACAGACACATACACACAGACATACACACAGACATACACACAGACATACTTACATGCTCCCAGCAGCTCCGCACATGACAGTAGGAGGAGGACTGCGCACACATAGGAAGATTCTCCCTCCAGCAGAAGGCGCTGTGGGGAATCTTCCTATGTGCGCGCCGTCCTCCTCCTCCGGAGCTGCTGGGAGCATGTAGGTATGTCTGTGTATGTGTATGTCTGTGTGTATGTCTGTGTGTATGTCTATGTGTATATCTATGTGTGTATGTGTGTGTATGTGACACGTGTGGGGCCGGAGCGATGCTCCGGCTCCTCACGTGTGCTTGCGGCAGCACGGATCCCACGGTACCCTTCACCCGCCGGATCCGTGCTGCCGCTAATGTGAAAGTGGCCTAAACTGAACCCACTGTGAACCAGTACACTGTATCTTGTCAAAAGTGGAATTAGACTGATTGGTGGCATGTTGATCAGCAGGTCTGGACCAACTGACATGACCAAGGTTGCTCAACAGCTGCTGAAAGGATAGATGAACATTGTCTATGGAGGATGCATCACTATCTGATGACTCTAGAAAACAATAATTGGACACATTGAAGTTTTCCTGTCCAATTCTATTCTTTCCCTAAGATAACCAAGACTAGACGTTTTGGGCCGTGTTCATCAGGCCATCTATTATTTTAAACCTAAGTTCATATAAACAACTCTATAATATAATTTCCTTCTAGTTCTATAAATTTACAGACAACTTGTTACAGTTGACAAATGTTTGTTAATTCTAAGATGGATAAATAGAAATCAGCTCGAGGTAGGAGGACATGTGACATTATAGATATAATTAGTATGAAGGTTTACAAAAATTTAAAAGGTTCTCCAGGCCTAAAATATTCCTAAACTATCATTAGGATAAGCCATTAATGTTTCATCTGTGAGGGACTGATCTTAGATCTCCATCCCCACCGATGTTTAATTCTAAGGACAAGTCATCGGAAATAAGAATGTCATAGGAAATTCCAGAGAATTTTGTAATCTTAAATTTCCCATAGATATTACTGTATTGTTGGCTGAACCCTGTTATATAATGTGTATTGGGAGCATATGGGGACCGATGTAGCATGAAATGCAGTTTTTTTTCCCCTAGAAGTCATCTGTCCATTGTCAGTGCAGGTTTGGTAAGTAAGGTCAGCAGCATATAGTCATAGTAGTTTATTTCTCACATATCTCTACATTAATGTCTTTTACTAGATATTTTTAGCAGTTATGACACAGAAGACCTTCTTGAAATGTAGCTAATTCTAGTTAAAGGGGTTCTCTGAGATTTTGTCTGATCAATAGTGGACCACCAATAAGCCATCTATATCTAACTCTTATAGCACCTATATACTCTGCAGCGATGTACACAGATTGTGAATATTCAATTCAGTCCAAGCCCTCACAATGGTTACATATATAGGTATATATGCATACTACTTTCTGTTTTCTAGCTATTGGTATGTAATTAATGTTTAGGAGCACCCAACCTCTGGTTAAATTTATATATGAGGTCCCTGTGCCAGCCTCAAATGTCCTGAGAAAGTCCATTGACATGGCTCAAGTATTAGGCAAATTATAGGGGAACAAATGTTTGTACAATAATTTGCTGTGCAAATGGGCAGGGGCGGACTGGGAACTTAAAGTGACCCTGGAAAAAATACTAAAAGTGGCCTCGTTTTGTAGTCAGGTCCAAATTGATGGAAGCCAGGGTCAGCAATACCATATTGTGGGACAGTATATCACCCCAACAGAGCCAAATACTACAGTCTATCATAAAATACTGCCCCAGCTGCAAAATATACAATACATCTCCCAAAACTTCCACTGATTAGCCATCAGGAGAACTCAGGCGGCCCCCTGGCCATCGTCCCTCCTGGAAATTTCCCTGTAAGGTCTATGGCCAATCCGCCCATGTAAATGTGCTATTTATCGAGTGATCATATTTTTCATGTGGCACCAAAAATCATTGCTTGTCCACACCACATTATCCTGTTTGTTTTTTTAACAATAGTTTTTATTGATTTATCCTGTTGAAACTTCTGTAATGCAAAGGTATGATATGCCGTGAATGCCAATAAGGGGGATCCCCATACTCCAGAATTCTGGCTTCAAAAAGTCACAACCCCTTCACCAGTTTTTAAAAGTGGGTGGGGAAGTAACCGTGGTTAGCTATGTTAATGCAAGTTTTTAAAAAGTCACTAAAATTGTTGCAAACTTACCCCAGGAAAGGGGTGACATAGAAAGTGTTAGAAGTGTTACACTTTAAAGATGCAGCAAGTTTAACAAAAATTGTGCAAAATGTTATAAATTTGTACAAATTTATTTTTGACCATGGCGGAAACAACTCTTCTTTTTGGAACAAATGACTGATCAATGTGTCTGAATACCTATGCCCAGGCAAGGGATTCAGCCAGTTCCCTCCAGATTCAGTTGTTAAAATTACAACTGGATCGGAGAACCGTGTTACCAGCAAGTCCCAATCCAGTGCTCTGGCGAAGGCAGGGCAACTGAAGATGTTCGCTTCAATTCCTTCATGCTGATAGTTTAGCTCTTTAGCTGGGTGTTATGTGTGTAGTGTATATACGGTGTATTTATGTATGTGTACCATGTATATGATGTATTTATGTGTGTTGCATATACACTCACCGGCCACTTTATTAGGTATACCTGTCCAACTGCTCGTTAACACTTAATTTCTAATCAGCCAATCACATGGCGGCAACTCAGTGCATTTAGGCATGTAGACATGGTCAAGACAATCTCCTGCAGTTCAAACCGAGCATCAGTATGGGGAAGAAAGGTGATTTGAGTGCCTTTGAACGTGGCATGGTTGTTGGTGCCAGAAGGGCTGGTCTGAGTATTTCAGAAACTGCTGATCTACTGGGATTTTCACGCACAACCATCTCTAGGGTTTACAGAGAATGGTCCGAAAAAGAAAAAACATCCAGTGAGCGGCAGTTCTGTGGGCGGAAATGCCTTGTTGATGCCAGAGGTCAGAGGAGAATGGGCAGACTGGTTCGAGCTGATAGAAAGGCAACAGTGACTCAAATTGCCACCCGTTACAACAAGGTAGGCAGAAGAGCATCTCTGAACGCACAGTACGTCGAACTTTGAGGCAGATGGGCTACAGCAGCAGAAGACCACACCGGGTGCCACTCCTTTCAGCTAAGAACAGGAAACTGAGGCTACAATTTGCACAAGCTCATCGAAATTGGACAGTAGAAGATTGGAAAAACGTTGCCTGGTCTGATGAGTCTCGATTTCTGCTGCGACATTCGGATGGTAGGGTCAGAATTTGGCGTCAACAACATGAAAGCATGGATCCATTCTGCCTTGTATCAACGGTTCAAGCTGGTGGTGGTGGTGTCATGGTGTGGGGAATATTTTCTTGGCACTCTTTGGGCCCCTTGGTACCAATTGAGCATCGTTGCAACGCCACAGCCTACCTGAGTATTGTTGCTGACCATGTCCATCCCTTTATGACCACAATGTACCCAACATCTGATGGCTACTTTTAGCAGGATAATGTGCCATGTCATAAAGCTGGAATCATCTCAGACTGGTTTCTTGAACATGACAATGAGTTCACTGTACTCAAATGGCCTCCACAGTCACCAGATCTCAATCCAATAGAGCATCTTTGGGATGTGGTGGAACGGGAGATTCGCATCATGGATGTGCAGCCGACAAATCTGCGGCAACTGTGTGATGCCATCATGTCAATATGGACCAAAATCTCTGAGGAATGCTTCCAGCACCTTGTTGAATCTATGCCACGAAGAATTGAGGCAGTTCTGAAGGCAAAAGGGGGTCCAACCCGTTACTAGCATGGTGTACCTAATAAAGTGGCCGGTGAGTGTATATTGTGTATGTATATGTAAACATGTGTCGTGATGCTGCATGTCTGCCGTTGAGTAGGGAACCTGTTGTTGAAAATTTGAACCCCACCCCTGCTTATGCCCTGGCTAATTGTGCTACAAAGTGGCTCGCCCCCGATAAAGTTATTCTGAGACAATATACATCCGTCTTAGCAGGTTAAATAAAGAATGAAAAAACATTAATTACGGATGTCACCGCAGCCTGATCAAAGCCTGTGCACACCTTTTCAGCCAACGCGTTATGGTCTGAACATCCTACTTCTCCTTCTCAGTAATCCAGATCGGAGACTAATAACATCACGGCATGTAATTCAGTAGCAGGGAACGTGTGCACGTATCGCAGTGTTTGTCACGTTGGCATTTCAGCAAATATATAAATACATTAAAATGATGTGGATAAGTAACAGGCAATTCTAAAGAGTAAGTATCAATTCTCCCTGTCAAATTTAATTAAATTGTGCAAAGAAATAAAAACCGCCGTTATGTAACGTTTACATTTGAGAGATTTGCATAGAAGATGGGCAAAATAATTGAATGCCACACATTCAGAAGCCACCCACATACAGAATCTGAAAGAGTAACAGTGAATAAGTGACATATGCTAACAGCTCTCTAGTTTATGGGTAGCATTCTCTTAATGAGGCTTTAAATGCAGATATTGAAAGACTGACAGAGGGTATGGATTTCATGACTGCATCATTAGCTCAAGATTGTATTAAGACACTGGGTTTTATGCCAATGTACTTTTTACGCTGCAGCTGCATCATATGGCAGCTAAATGTTAACAGGTTTGTTATATTTGAATACGATATGGGAATCTGTCTTAAAAATGTGTCAAGACACTTCTCTTTACAATTAAATTAAAAAGACAGCTATAGGAGCACAAATCAAAGTGTATACTATAAGGCTATAAGTGAGGAGAAATATAACGTGTAAGTCATTGGAGGTAAATGTTTTCAGAAAATTTCACCGCCTCAAGAAGGCAGATTTAGTGCCAAAAGCACCCATATCTGGCCATGCATTTACCCAAAATGTAGCAGACCATGTTGACTATTCAAATAAATGGGGGACCATGTTGGAGTGTCATGCTGTTCTGGTTTACAGAGGACAAGATCCAGGCTCGGACTGGCCCACAGGCGACCAGGCCCTGAACCAAGGTTGCCACCTAGTCCCCCATCCCCTTCACAATTGACATATGGTACAGTACATTGACAGTACTACATACAGATGGGCATTGTACAGTATCTCAGCTAGCCCATGTACATATTGAAAACTGGGTAAATTATTTGATGAGCTACCCAGTCTATTATTATAGATTCATGAGGAGAATGAGATGACGTCTAGGTACAAAGGCCATCAGCCAGTATCATCCTTCCCCTGTGACCCATCTTCTTGATGTAACTGCAGGGGTCCCCATCATCATTCATCTTGCAGCATCTTGCCATTGCCTGCCTGAGTGCGTGTTCCTGGCTCAAATATCTCGGAAAGTCCTAGTCCAAAGCACAGCCAATCAGCAGGAAACTGACTGGGTTGCCGGAAAATAAACAGTCTGGGGAACCATCTAGGTGGCTACTATTGAAACAACATGTGTGTTGGTGCAATTTACAATGGGGGGTGTCAGATAATACTTGCATGTAGCTGTACATTGGCCTCCAGAATGAATTTTACTGGCAGGTCCTAGGATCCTAGGCTCCCCAGTCTGACACTAATAACATCCTACTATGCTATCCCAACTCTATGATGACTATGTTTAGTGCTTGATATTTATGAGAGTCTTTCACAGGACTCTAGGGCAGGGATCAGCAACCCCCAGCTCTCCAGGTGTTCTGAAACTACAACTCCCAGAGTAATCCATTCATGTCTATGGGATTTAGAAAAACAGCCGAGCATGTTTGCATGCTGGGAGTTGTAGTTTCACGGCGGCTGGAGTGCAGAAACTTGCTGATCCCTGCTCTACTTAAATTATATTAAATTATGGCTATGGCCTTTCAATGCTGCTAGCTAAGCTGTATGTCCTTCTTTGATGAGTGCTCAAAAGAGATCACATGGCTAACATACAATACTTATACATGGGTGTCATGATCTGATGCCCCTTTGAAGGTGTTCTATACCAGGCTCTATATAAATGTACACTACACTGACTTCTGTACATCTACTTCATGACATATTTTCATTGTTATAAATGGTGTATGGTAGATGGGGGTCATGTCTAGCTGCCAAGAGGTTTAGCAAGGATCTATTGATGGCTGTTTATGTATTATTCATCATGTTAGCAATGGAAGAGAAGGAGAAAAGTTCTACATATAGAAATAATTGTGAACATGAGATGAAGAGAAGACCCCAGTATGTCTGACAAGAAGTAGCTCCTTCCTATGCCAGAAGCTGATAGCTGAGCTCACAACAGAAAGTGTCCATACAGTTACAGCACATGATGGTTCAGGAGCTGGAGATACACATTAATGGGATTGTGCAACTATTAAAGGTTATTTTGATATTATTCAGCATGAAAAACTAGTTACTTTTTTATTTTACTTTCTGTTGTGAGACATTCTCTTTACATCATAATATTGGCTTCCCTGATGTTTAATCTGGGCACGTCCACCTACTGGATGGTCGCGCATGCTCAGTAACATCTTTCAACTGCCACCATCCATATCTACTGTTAGAAGCTATGACAGAAGAGAGCTGTAGCAGAAAGGACACACAACCTGAGCTGCCAACCTAATGAGAATTTTCACAGTTTTCTATTCTATCCTATCCATTTTTGGGGGGAGGTCCTCAAAGTTTGTGCAGAATCGAGACGGTGGGGAGCTCTAATACACAACTGAATTGAAATTGTCTAGTACTGCCAACATGTCACTGGTTGTTCTTCAAAACTAAGAGTGGATCCTACACAGGGAGAAGATTTTAACCTGTTACGTTTTGACCTGCACCTGGTTTTGGCTGAAATCAATGATGAAAATCACTGACTATTACATTGACTGACATGTGAACTAGGCCTTAGAGTGTTTTTTTTTTCTGGAGATCTGGTACCTTTAAATCATTCCGATGCTTTTCAACTGCACAGTAGCTAGCCTAGCTGAAAATGTCAGGTCTGGGCAATTTAGATGCAGCCTCATTATACAGTGGCATGCATGCGAGACGGAACCCGATTTCTTCACCATAATTGACTGAATGACACTAAAAAAATTGCAATCAGCTATCTGGGTCATCTTCAATCAAGCCATGTCCCAATCAGAGGAGTCAACCTAAAACTCCCAGTTTTTAAAGAAATGCAACACTTGTCTTTGACCACATGTTCTACATCCGCCTTTCCTTAATCATAATGCACAGGGAACACTTTTAGGCTAATAATTGCTCTAAACTTATTCTGTTTAACATGGTGCACACTTCTATCTCCGCTGCATACATAAAAAGGCACATCACACTTTATGTAGAACTGCTGAAAAATAAGAGAATCTCCAAGCCCTTCAAGCCCTGTACCTTCTCTTGGGGGAGTAAATAAAATATTAGATAGCTGTCACCCAGGCTCCCCAATAACAGGCATATTCAGCTCCCCCAAACACATCATTCATCAAACTCCAAGAATAGGAAAAATCCATCCTGCTCCAAGAGTTTTCTTTATCGACAGCCAAATGAAAATGGTCTGTTCGTCATAAACTCTTCACAGGACTTCCCAATTTGCTCAAAACCCCAAAACTTAGTATAGACATCAGAAGAATTCCATTTATGACACATTACTATTAGAGTATGGCCACATGGTCAGGTTTCTTAATGCAGTTTTTGAAGCCAAATTCAGGAGTGGATCATAAAAGGAGCAAAAGTATAAAGGACAGATACTACTTTTTTTTTAACTTACTCCTGGTTTTGGCTTCCAAAATTGCATCAGGATGCTTAACCGTGTGGCTTAACCCTTGCTTTTTCAGACCTCATTGTCTTCTTGGGAGACACTACTAATATCATGTAATAACTAAAGGCAATTGTTGTGTATTGCATTGAACACTTTGCATGTAAAATTTCTGGATGTTTTGCAGAAAAAAAAATACTTTACACCAATGTTTACCGACCAGGGTGGATCCCTGTATGGGTTTCCTAGAAGACAGCAACAACAACATATGAAGAAATGTCAGCTTTAGGACTTATTCACACGTCAGTGTTTTGGTCAGAGATTTCCATCAGTGGTTGTGAGCCAAAACCAGGAGTGGAACCTCCATAGACATAAGTTATAATGGAAAGATCTGCACCTCTTTTGTGTTTAGAGCCGCACATGGTTTTGGTTTGAAATCACTGATGGAAATCACTGACCAAACACTGACTGTGTGAATGAGACATTACTGTAAGTTGTCCATGTTCAGTTCCATGTTCTCACCTTGACCAAAAATAAACAGATTCTGCCTTTTTGACAATAAGGGTATGACCACACAACACAGCCATGCAGCCTCAATGGGGCCAAGTACTACATGTCTGTACAAGCAGAAGCATGGTCCTATCAACTAATTAGGACTGCGTTGTTTAGTTGGTCTTCATTCTTAATAGCTACACGGCTCCTGCAAACCCATGCAACCATTACGAATGAAGACCAACTAAACAATGCAGTCCTAATTAGTCAATTGGAGACCGCTGCGACCTGTAGAGCCTTAAAGTGTCTGTATCACAACAGTGGAATGGCTGCACTGTGTGGTCAGGCCCTAAGAGCTCATGTACACAGCCATATTTTTCTTTTCTGACCATGTGTGGCACCTTCAATACTACACAGCTGTTAACAGTAAAGACAGACTAAACAGAGCCATCTTCATTAGTTTAAGTAGTGCCCGCTGCACCCAAATGGCCACATGGTAATCAACCACAGTATGGCCGCGTCAGCAACGCTCCATGTGGGCATACCCTAAGGATACAATTTCTATTAAACCAGATAGGGCCATGTACATGAGGCTTTAGAATAATGTAACACACTTGCCTTCCTATGAAATGTGCCCTGACTTGATTAGGACTTATTTTTACGAGACAAGGATTGATCGTAGTGATCATAATCTGGATGCAGCACTAAAATAGCAAAGTTAGGGCAGGTTTGCGTTATTGAGTTCCGTTATAGGCTCCATTATAACAGAGTTATAACGGAATATAACGGAATTCTAGGATGGGGGCACATAACGGTTCTGTTTGTTTCCGCTATACATGACGGAAAAATTGTCCTGTCGACAGGACTATTTTTTCCGACGTGTATAACGGACACAAAAGGAACCATTGTGTGCCCCTATAGACATGTATTAAGACGGATATAAACATAGAACCACTAGGCCTATAACTGGGCAAAAAACACATACCATTACATACAAAACCTACAAAAGAGACTGTGTGGTGCCCTAATAATTATACCACAAATCTATAACGAATTACAAAATCTTTATTGATATAAAATACATAAAAAATGGAGGAATCCACAGTAGGGGGAGGTAGCAAGTAAAAACATACAACCCCAAGTGTGGGGAACATGCATATGCACTAATAATTATACTGTAATGAAGGACATACATAAATACCAGGGTATATATAAATATCAAATAACCTAACCACAACTACCAATAGTAAATAACACAAGTGACCAAACAGTCTACCATATGCAATGGTACAGGGCAGGAAATTAACAGTACATCAAACACCCAAGGTATACCAACATCAAACAATTCATCATCACCGGTCCTTCATCTGCATGGCAGCCCCACACTCACCCTTTTGTAGGTTTTGTATGTATTAAGACGGAGCAAAATGGAACGCCTCTTAAAAGCTTCCGTTTTGCATTCCGTCCTAGAATTCTGTTATATTCCGTTATAACAGAACCTATAATGGAATTCAATAACAACGATGTGAACCCGGCCTTACAGAGTGGTATTGTAAGGGTCTATACAGATTGTTTTTGCAGTATATGTTAGGATATATATCTATGTATACATCAGACGGATACCATTGTATAGGCATACAATGGCAGCCATTGCCCATAGGCTTCCATCATGCCAAAAAATTACTACACTATTCTATACAGATGAAAAAAAAAAGCTTTCCTGATCTATACTATCCCAACAGAGGCAAGAAGAGCAAACTTTTGGATTCCATTGGGGGAATGGACTCTGTAGACACAGTTTGAATTCAGCCTAAATTATGTTTGGTTGTTTTTTTATTTTTTAATCACTGCAAACTAGTATTTTATCTAACTTATCATTGTACAAAAGCGTTTGTCCATGATTAGGAACTAGATCACTTTTTTTTTTTTTGGAAACTGCACCGCTCTTGTCTATGGGCTGTGTCTAACAATTCAGTTCATGCCCATACATTTGACATTTTAGATGCAATACCAGATACAGCCTATGGACAAGAGTGGAGCTGTTTCTGAAAAATAAGCAGACTGCTTTTTCCGAATTTGGAAATTTCCTTTAATCATCATATCAAATTACTAGAAAGAAGTTTCTATACGATGGGAATAATATTATGACCAGAGATTGTAACACTGAAGCTTGGGATTATAGAAATGATATTCATATATTTGAAAATATGTCATGTTTAGTTCATAATGTCTTTTGGTAAGATGTCTTCTTGTTAATTTTCTGCCAATTGAAGTTAAACCCTGGTAGTAGACAATATGAGGTAAAGTCACAGCTATTTATTAAAATACTGAAGATAAAGCCTTTAATCCTTTCTTATGACTGCCATTCACCAGACAAAAAAGTAAAACTACAATAATTAAGAAATCACACATTTTCTATTTATTTTGACAGATTCCCATTTGTGTAATCTACACATCTATATAACATATTTCCATAAATATAAAAAAAGAAACATGCTGCCTGGCAATAACTCTAAAGGATATCCATACCTGAAGATTGCAATTTCAAAATGTTAATATATGAGGATGATTATAATGAAGATTACATTATTATTATCATGATTGCAATTATTAATATTTTGTTCAGTGTTCTTATAACATTACAGATATGTAATACATTAAAAGGGGTTTTCCAATCTTATAAAAAGCCCCCCAATATGCTGGGCCCCTCACAATGAATATACTGACCCAGCTCCCCACTCCCTGCGCCGCTCCTGGTCCGCGCATCGCCACTGTTGCTTATCCCCGTGAGCGGATAAAAACATCCGATGTCGGAGGAAAAGCAGCCAATGGCAGGCGAAGGGGAGCCTCCCTAGGGTCAACCTCAATGCTAGGGAGGCTCGTCCCCGCCTACCATTGGCTGCTCTCCCCCTCTTCCCGACAACAATCCAAACATACTGAGAGGCGGCCAGACAAAAAACGCAGCATGTTGTAGTTTTATTCCGGCCGCCTCTTGGCATGTTTGCCTTGCTACGGCCGGACCTCTGGCCTGCCCCATTATAGTGAATGGGGTTGGAGCGGACTTCTGGCTGCACAGTGGACTTGTGGTAGCATGGATCCGGCAGGCTGTTACCCCACCGGAACAGCCTGCAGGAAAAGCCTACCACAAATGTTAAAGTAGCCTAAGTCAATTTAAGGATCGCTGCCAAATTGTGCACTGCTATTTAGGGTGGGTCATGAATGTAGGTAGGGACGGTGGTATGGGGGGAGTACAAGGCTGCACCATTCCTGACCCTATGTGACAGTTTGGACACATACTGTACCTATGATTGCTAACAAGTGCCTATCAACAAGCTATATTGCCAGTCATCGCTCTTTGAGGGCAAAGAATGCTCCTTTGTAAAAGGACCTTAAAGGGCTGTCCAAGATTTTACTATTGATCATCTATCTTCAGGATACTACCCTCAGTGGGGGCACCACCACAATTAGCTATTTTAGGGTATCTCCCTCATTAGAAGTAGGCGCCAAAACTACACTACTCTGTCCATTGTGTAGTTACTGCTTACTGCAGCATTGCTCCCATTCACTTCAGTAACCAGGCCTGTCCACAACACAATGGATGGAGCTGTGTATTTCCAACACCTACTTCAAGGTTTCTACCACCATAAAAGAGCTAATCAGGGGGGTGCAGGATAGGCCATCAATAGTAAAATCTAGGACAACCTCTTTAAGTCTCAATGTCTATGTTTGTATGTCCATGTATACATCCATAATTTCTTGAACTAATCTGGAATCTCTTTTTCCAGTTGTGTACAGTACCTAAGCTAAAAAGTTTATTTGATTATAAAAATCGGTATTGTTACTTCCTACCTAGCCAGATATAAAAATCCAGTGAGCAATGCTAAATAAATTAAGTCAGTAGCTTAAAAAAAGGCAAGTGAGAAAATAATGTAAAGGAAAATGTCTCCTGACAATGACCTGTCATTGTTCTTGGATCTCAGAGGTAGTATAGACCTCATAATCCATTGTACTAATTATTACAGGCTGTTTATTTAGTGTCCAGCACTGAGATTTTCAGCAGCAAATCAGATTTTCGGCTTATTCCATAATATTTCCCAAGATGGAAAGAGAAATGTAATTTTTACTGCCAAGGATTGTGGGGTGGGGGTCTACACTATATTATATAAATCCCACAATAGTCCCTAGTGTTTTAGGAGAAGAGGAAAACATCTATAGGTATTCACAATGGTTATTGCATTGTTTTCTGTTCCCTGTGGCTTTAATTCAGATTTAAGAAAACTACCGGTAGATTGTACAACAGAAAAGAGTTATATCGTCAAAATATCTCCCATAAGGCTGAATTCACTTCTGACACCTACTCCAATGTGCCATAGACTTTCATATACAAAACTATACCAAATTATTCCACACCTCTTCATTCCGCAGCCTCATTTTTGAAAAAAGCACAGTAAACAACATTTTTTAACACCATACAAAAAAATATATCTGTATATTAGGTTCAAGACCATCATAGAGTGTATGTACTCAGCATATAGAGTGCCTTGAAAAAGTATTTTTCCCCATTTTTTAACATTACACCCACAAACTTAAATGTATTTTATGGGATTTTTTAAGTATTGACTCAGGGGGGCTAAATACAAATGCATGCCACACTTTTTTTACATAAATAAAAATTTTGAAAACCATGTATCTTTTTTCACTTCACACATACTTGCTACTTTGTGTTAATCTATCACATAAAATTCATTTAAGTTTGTGGGTTTAACGTGAAAAAATGTGGAAAAGTTAAAGGGTATGAATACTTTTTCAAGCCATGGAGGCCTGTGACAGATAACATACAGTGCTTCACCAATAGAGTTGCATTTAAAAAAAAAAAAAAAAATTATGTAACCCTCTGTATAGGCAGTTTTTTATACAGCTGAATAAACAGTACTAGCTCAGCAGAGGCCAAAAGGATGCTCAGCATCTGTCTGGTGAAAGGAGGCCTATGGAAATTTTAATATATTTGCCAGGAGCTTTTGGAGGCATATGCATTAGATTAAAGAGATACTTCCATCAGAAAGAGGTATTTTTGTAACTCAATATTCATAGAAAACTATTTTTTAACAATTGCTTCCTTTTTTTTATTTTGGCAGTGATATGCCATTGAAAATTAAGTACAAAATGTTGTTACATCGGTGGCCAGTGTTCATCGCAGAGGCAGACATAATGCGGCAGGTTCAGAAGCACAGGGGCTCAGAGAGGGAGGGGGGCCCTTTCCAGTGCCAGCAGGGTGCTTTTTTTTAAATTTATTTTATTATTTTTTCACTTCCTTCCTCTGCCAAAAGTGACCTGGTCATCTTGAGGTGGAGGTCGGCCGGGGAAGGGGGGGGTGGGAGGTTGGGGGGGCTTACTAGGACTTACTGTGAATCTGCTGCCCGTTCTGGCTATACTCCAAAGCTGAAGGACCTGCAATGACATCATAGTCATGTGATCTTTTCAACACTCTAAGTGGTGGTAGAACCTGTTATGAGGTCACCGTCATGTGACCAGTGCAGGCGCTCAGCAATGGAGACCTGTGATGCCATGGAATGAATGTAAGTGCCAGAGAAATGCTGGGAGATGTGGTTCTCCCCATTATACCTCCTTCCTGCTTACTGGGTGAGAAATCTGTTATTTAACTGGGACTGTATGTTAGAAGGGCTGAAGGGAGGGGATGGGTGTTAGTTACATGGGACTGTATGTTACAGAAGTTTGGCGAGAGATAACTGGTGTTACTTACATGGGACTGGAGATTATAGAGAACTGGAGGGTAAGGAGTGATGTTATTTATATAGGACTATGTGTTGGAGGGAGCTGAAGGAGGGGACTTAAGTTACTTACATGGGACTGTATGTTATAGAAGACTGTAAGGAAGAGAGTTTATTTACATGGGACTGTATCATATAGAAGACTGGTGTGAGATGACTGGTGTTATTTACATGGGACTGTATTGTATAGAAGACTGGAGGGAGAGGAGTGATGTTATTTACATGGTATGGTATTGTACAGAACACTGGTGGGAGAGGACTGGTATTATTGACATGGGACTGCATGGTATAGAAGACTGGAGGGAGAGGAGTGAGGTTATTTGCATGGGACTGTATTGTATAGAAGACTGGTGAGAGAGGACTAGTATTATTTACATGGGACTGTATGGTATAAAAGACTGGAGGGAGAGGAGTGATGATTTAGATGGGACTGAATGGTATAGAAGACTGTAAGGAAGAGAGGTTATTTACATGGGACTGTATCATATAGAAAACTGGTGGGAAAGGACTGGTGTTATTTACATGGGACTGCATGGTATAGAAGACTGGAGGAAGAGGACAGGCATTATAATGTATGGGGGCACTACAGAGAAGATTATAACTCCAGGGGTACTGCAGGAAGCATTATAATTACAGGGGACACTGCAGGGAACATTATAAATACTGTGGGCAGTGGTGGGGGGCAGTACTACTGAGGGTTCTATAGAAGTGCCTAATAGATTGGTCTTATTTCTATTAGGGGTGCCCTAAACGGGGGCTTTATTAGTACTGAGGAACTGTAGGGAGCCTTATTACCACTGGGGGTATATGGGGAGGAGGGACTTCCACCTAGCAGTGAGCCCGGTGACATCACTGGCACTAATGGACATGCTTTAGCGGAGCCCTAGCCTGTAAAGCCACCCATCAGTGCTAGTGACGTCTCCACTTAGCAGTGTAAAAATTAAAACAAAACATCCTTTGCCCTGTACTGTAGGGAGAGCATTGGAGCATGAAATGTCAGAGGGGCTGAGTAGGGGGAGAAGTGGTTATGTCTGGGGGGGGCCTAAGTACATTCCTTGCACAGAGGCCCTCTGCTGTCTGTGTCCGCCCCTGGTCCATCGCTCCCCCACTACTTCCATTAGGAACGTTATTCATTGAAGTACTAATACTCCCATTTTTGAAGTACTAATACTCCCATCCTTGCTCTTTGTGAAGTTGCATAGCTGCTTCTAATAGCTAATAATTTTCTATAAATGCTGGGCTGCCCTCTCACTCCTTGCCTGAGCATACGTTCCTAGTTCACAAGTTTACCAGTGAAGGTGTGCTATTCTGATTGTCTACCCATGTACCAAACTTCTGCCTGTTAACCAACCCTAACCAATGCTAAACAATGCTGATAATCGACTGCCAACCCTGACCTTAGCCTGTCTACTGTACTGACCCTTTGTTGCCTACCCTGACCTCGAATTAGTTTCATGGAATTGCACAAACTCTGCCTGTCCTGACCTCTGCCTTTTTGCTGACTCCGTGTATTGCCTGATCCCTTGGTGCATTGCACTGGTGTCTCTGACCCTTGTGGTTCAGTTGCTAACTACACCAGGACTATTCTAAGAGGTAGTGGACTGGAGGGTCCCCTGCGGTGAATGATAGGTCCCTATATAGGGGTAAAAGGGTGAAAACCAGAGGATTGCCAGATTCTGCCAGCAATTGTCAACAGCCAGTTTCTGCCAGCAATTTCTATTACATACAGTGATCTTCTCCTCAGTATAGGGAGGAGTCCTCGTTATACCATTGCTCTTCCCTATACTGTTTCATTGTTTGCCGGCAGCAGATTGTGACTAGACACCACGATCAGCCGTCTGCAAATGATCATTTTTAAACCTGTCAAAAGATTTAGATTACACTGCAGATATAACACTGCCAGATGATCGCTAACAAGCGTTACTACGAACACTTGTTAGCAATCATCTGGCAGAAAATATGCCTGTCTAAGGCTACTTTCACACTAGTGTTTTAAATTCCGGTATTGAGTTCCGTCATAGGGGCTCAATACCGGAAAAAAACGCTTCAGTTTTGTCCCCATTCATTGTCAATGGGGACAAAACTGAACTGAAGACAACGGAATGCTCCTGAAAGCATTCCGTTCCGTCTTCAGACCGGAGAACAAACCGCAGCATGCTGCGGTTTGCTCTCCGGTCCAGGCATCCGCACCAAGACGGATCCGGAATGACCCCCAATGCAAGTCAATGGGGACGGATCCGTTTGGTGTGACACACCAGTAATCCGGATCTGTCCTCCATTGACTTGCAATGGGGGGTCATTCCGGATCCGGCTACACAGAAATACAGAAATACATACAGACATACAGACATACATACACATACATACTCACATACTCCAGGCAGGGACGCCGGCAGCATGTCTTCACGCGCCTCCTGCGCGCAGCTATGACGTTTCCCCACTGCGCCCAGCAGAGGGCGCTGTGGGGAATTGTCATCACTGCGCGCAGGAGGCGCGTGAAGACGTGCTGCCGGCGTCCCTGGCTGGTGTATGTAAGTATGTATGTGTATGTATATGTATGTCTGTATGTTTGTATGTATTTCTGTCCCAATGTCTGTGTCAACATGTGTGGGGCCAGAGCGCTGCTCCAGCTCCACACATGTATCAGCGGCAGCACGGATCCGTTGGCACCCTTTAGGTGCCGGATCCGTGCTGCCGCTAGTGTGAAAGAGGCCTAATACAGGCTTCACCCAAAGTCAAACGTGTTAGTTGGTATAGTGAGTCCACACCCACTGCTCTTTACCATTGTCTCTCTGTAACAGTCAGCACAAAGCAATAAAACTCCTGTATAGATAGTTAAGGCTACTTTCACACTAGCGGCAGCACGGATCCGGCACCTAAAGGGAGCCGACGGATCCGTACTGCCACTGACACATGTGTGGAGCCGGAGCAGCGCTCTGGCCCCACACATGTTGACACATACACAGAGAACATACATACACACACAAACACATACATACTTACATACTCCAGCCCGGGACGCCGGCAGCACGTCTTCACGCGCCTCCTGCGCGCAGTGATGGCAATTCCCCACAGCGCCCTCTGCTGG
Source organism: Rhinella marina (assembly GCA_900303285.1). NCBI lineage: Eukaryota > Metazoa > Chordata > Amphibia > Anura > Bufonidae > Rhinella > Rhinella marina. Next base: position 190,404 of record ONZH01017866.1, read on the forward strand.
GCACAGTGGGGAAACGTCATACCTGCGCGCAGGAGGCGCGTGAAGACATGCTGCCGGCGTCCCTGGCTGGAGTACGTGAGTATGTATGTGTATGTATGTGTATGTATGTATGTCTATGTATGTATGTCTGTATGTTTCTCTGTAGCCGGATCCGGAATGACCCCCCATTGCAAGTCAATGTCACACCAAACGGATCCGTCCCCATTGACTTGCATTGGGGGTCATTCCGGATCCGTCTTGGTGCGGATGCCTGGACCGGAGAGAAAACCACAGCATGCTGCGGTTTGTTCTTCGGTCTGAAGACGGAACGGAATGCTTTCCGGAGCATTCCGTTGTCTTCAGTTCAGTTTTGTCCCCATTGACAATGAATGGGGACAAAACTGAAGCGTTTTTTTCCGGTATTGAGCCCCTATGACAGAACTCAATACCGGAATTTAAAAATGCTAGTGTGAAAGTAGCCTAATCCATTGTTTTTTTAATGCTGCTGTGAGAGAAAGATATGTGCTAGAATATTAAGTTAGTAGAATTGGGATAACATTATGACAGTTCAGGTGATAGATGGCACCTTTACACAGGCAGATTATCGGGCAGGGTAAAAGGGACTTAAAGGGACTATCCAATACTATGAACTGCCCTCCCATATGTCGGGCCCCTTACAGGGAATATGCTCTCCCGGTCCCCGCACTGCCGCTGCTGCTTCTCCCCCTGCGCCGATGAAAACATCCAGTGTCGGTGGGAGCAGCCAATGGCAGGCAGGGACAGGGACAAGCCTCCCTAATGTCCTAATGTCACCCATGATGCTAGGGAGGCTCATCCCTGCCTGCCATTGGCTGCTAAACCCCACCCCCACCCCCATTCCCCGACACTGGATGTTTTCATCAGCACAGAGGGAGAAGCAGCGGCGGAGGTGTGGGGACCAGAAGTGGCAGAGGAAGCGGGGTAAGTATATTCCCCGTGAGGGGGCAGTTTATAGTATTGGATAACCCCTTTAAGGTATTTGTTCTTCATTCTCTATTATCAGTGAATACACTGTGCACCTAGCCTAGAATAAGATGGGTTCAAGGCATGAGTCTGCTGGAATGCCCAAATCAATTTATTTTTCTGATGCAATCGTGTTTCCTATTTTCCTTTTTATTACTGTTAATATCATTATTATTATTATTATTATTATTATTATTATTAATTTTTGATCCTTTTTCCTGTTTTAATTTATCGGCATTTATAATAGCATTTATTATTTAGAAATGTATTTTTAATTGAGGCTTTACCTATAAACCATTAACAACTCCCACCCCCCCTCAAATCACTCCTGACCTGCAATGGCAATTTGCAGGATATATATATGTACACACTTCATATATTGAAAACTGAACTACTTGTGTAAGAAAACTTATCAATTTTAAGTGTGAACTGTCTCAGATGAGGTGTCAGTGTAATAGTTTTTTGCACTGAAGCTCAATTAGACTGGCAATGCAATAATTGTTCTTTTTTTTTTCCTTAAGAAAACCAGACAGTTGATGACACATTTTTAAGTAGGGACATTGAGAAATTGGTGTAGAATGTGTTATGCCACCAGTAAATAGACGCAGTGAGTAGAGTTAATCATTTGGCGACCGGTTCTCCATGCAGGTTAACAGTTGTCACTTTTAATTTTGAGAATAAATTCCTGAAATCCACTGTATAGTATTATCTGGCTGTCATGTTGCATTATGAAGAACCAACAAGGTAGACTTTTGCAGACAAGGGTAATCGATCGCTAATGTCTTAATGCAGTTACGTTTAAATGTTTATTCAGATATAGATATATATTGAAATAATTATGTAGAGAAAGAGGCTGTCCACTTCTATACCCTGTGTCACATTTCCATTTGTAGCTTTTTCTGTATACAGCCTTTGCTAAATATAAGTGATGGCTAATCATGGATTCAGGAGTGCTCTGCAAACAATAATTAGATGAAATCAGATGAAAGTAGCAAGCACTAAAGCTCTGTTCACACCACATTTGGACACTACTGTCAGTTCCATTGCCAATAATGAGATTTTAACCGTATGGAGTACTAATGGTCTAATGTTTTCCAACCTTCTCATATTGCCCAGATAGGGTTAGCCAGGAGATGTGCCCAACATATATGTCTAACGCGCCCATATTGTTTGGCAACTTTATTGAGAAGAATAGTTGACCGTGCCTTTAACTACAACATGGGACTGGAAACATCTTGGCATACACCCCAACACAGTGCGAACTGAGGCTAAGAGAAAAAATTAGAGAAAGAGATTAGATCCCATGAAACACACTGAGGGACATTTACTAATGTCTTTATGCCACAATAGTATAGATAAAAAAAGTCACAAATTATGGCACATACCATATGTGTGCAATAATTTGCTACTTTTCAAGCGTCTCCTGACACTTTTCTAAACTGGTGAGAAAAGGAAACAGGCTTAGCGGGATGGGTGAGGCTTAGTGTGGCCCGACGGATTTACCAGTTTCTAACATAAGTTATAGTTGAATTATACACCAGGGTAAATTTAAGTTTCTGGCGCTGTGTTCTGAAACAAGAGTGATGGTGATGATTTATCTTACTTATGAGTAAAAGGATCAGGCAATGTAAAATCCAACTGTCTGATCCTTCTCTCCCATGACATCTGCCATTGGGGGAGAAGGCCCTCATACACATTAAATCGTTACCAAAGCATCAGTGGGTTCAGCTGACATTCATCTAACGTGTCTGACCAGCTTAAGACTCGTGCTCAAATATCTTAAGTAATTATGTTATCACAAAGTCCTTTATTTGATTCGGCAAACATGTACCCTGAAGACACCACACATAGTCACATAGTAGTTCTACAGCTAAAAAGAAGTGTATAACATTCCTGTACAGTAAGCACACCAAGTATCTCAATATTTAAATTATGGGATTCAACAACTTTCCATATTTTACTATATATTCAGTAATATAAGTTGAATGCCACAATTACTTACCAGCTGTCGGCATTTTACATTGCCATGCTTTCTAGGAGGTAACCTTTATCACTGTATACTCTGATTGTCCTATGATAAAACTTGATAAAATTTCATGACCTTCAAAAAAATTAATCAAAATTCAATGATTTTTTACCTTGGGCTGGTTACAGAACATACAAAGGTGTTTTCTATATTTCTTTGAGATGAAGCATGCCCATTTTTGCGATCTGTTATTCTTGAATATTATGTCTTTGACAATTATACCTACCAAATTGTGATGGGATAAAATATTATAAGTGACACTGTAATATTACATTGAATATCTTTGTGTTGTCCCCAGTGTTTCTTTTAGATTTGCACCTTAGCGTCCCTTACCTAAGGACTGTTTAGAATGTCATAAGACATGAAGGTAACCTAATAGTGTGAAAGAAAAAGTAGGTGAATTAACATGATAATGAAGAAGAAAAAAAGAACACTGGGGCAGATTTATCGTAGTCTGGAGGAGTACACTGAGATAAGATCGTGACAAAATTGGCAGGGAAAACGACAAAGCGGATAAGGTTGGAGGATCACATGACCCTGGGAGGGAGGAAGTTTGCCCTGATTGCTTCAGAGGCAGACAGACAGCCTGTGAGCCAATCAGTGGCAAAATTTTGGAAGGTCCTACTGCCTTGCCTGTTCCATGTTGTACCACTGCTGCTACTGTTTCTGCCATATCCCAGTATTACCCCTCCACAACTTAGACCTTACCCTTTTCTACATTCACACTGTACTGATGCTACTCCCAAAAATAAGGGAGAATTTTTCAAGCGTTGTTCATGACAGGTCACGTTTTTTTCTGGCATTAACATTTGTGTGTGTTTATAAATATGGGCAGGCATCTGCCCTCATCTTTTGGACACCTGGTTCCAACAAGCTACTGTTTTTTTGCCAAAATAACCGTGTGTTTGTGTAAACACCCTCTGCCCCAAAATAAGGGACAATCTTTGGATTTTTTTGGAATAATAAAAAGCATTAAAAATTCAACGCCGAGGTGAGTTTCAAACACGCTCTTATGGCACATACCATATGTGCGCTCCTATACAAGTCTATGGGAGCGATTCTTCCCATTGAAATGAATGGGACGGTTAGGTGTAATTACACCTACTCACCACTACCCCTGTTTCGGCCAGCATGTAAACAGTGAAGAGGAGGCAGCGCTGGTACGGCGCGCACCTCCTCTTCAAACAGCTGATCTGATATTGATGACTTATCCTGAGGATAGGTCATCAATAAATTTAACTTGGGGAACCCCTTTAATGACTATTGCTGTCATTGTGTTAAAGGATCTAAAAGGTAGGGAGGGAGAGAGAGAGCAGAAATTTTAAAAAATGAAATAAAAATAGAGAAAGACAAGAGAGAAAATGTGAGTCCTAGGAGACCTCAGCACTTTCTGGCCAGTTGGAGCACTTTTGATTCAGGTACAATTAATTCAGACCCAAATTGAATTTTTTTCAAGATTTGACAAATTGAACACAAAGCAAATTTCAAGACATTCACTCATCTGGAGATTGGCAGACCTTTCTGACCACTTGTCCCATTGGTAGTACAGAATTGGCCATATTGAATGTTTTTCTCTTGACTCTATATTGAGTTCTGCTAAGATAAAGAGCTTCAGAAATGTTGGCTGATCATTTGTCCATTCATAGAACATGGCACGGCCAAATTAGTATGTTAATGGGGGCATAACTGATGGCCAAACACCTGTTTTCTGGCAATCACTGCATGTCTATGGCTAGCTTTAGTTGAATACATCAGAGCCTGAATAGCTATTGAGGAGTGTATTTTGTTAAGTGGAATAATTTGTATACTAAAATAAATGGAAACAAACATTAATTGTACCTGGCATACATACGTCTTCTGTTTAAAGCATCTGACAAGCTACATAAGAATATGCAAATAGTATGCAAAACAACTTTTCACAGTGAATAATTAGGATTTGTTGCTTAGTTAATTACCATTATCTATCTATCTCCATTATCTATCTATTTATCTATCCATCATCTTTCTATTAATTATTTATTTATTTATCCATCATCTTTCTATTATCTATTCCTACAGGTGGATTTTGTCGTTGTCAATCACATCATGGAGATTTGTCCAAACTGAATAAAGAAAAAAGTGCAACAGTTCCTCGTGGTAGTCATCAGATTGCTTCTTTAATTTTCAGAATGGCATTGGTGTGACAATGGCGGTTCATGGCCGCCGCTGTCCTGTCCTCACAGGTGCCAGCTTTCTGTATGTGAATTAGGGCCATTGTTCATGTATATCTCCTCTATTTCAGTAATGCAAGGGTTAACCTCCTCTTCCTCTGTGAGCTGCTGTGAGGCTGTTCCCAGTTACTAATCAGCTTCTGCTATTTACCTGTGCTACTGATCGACTTACATTAGATCTCTGTAGATCATGCTAGGTGCCAGGTCTCTCTGGTCTGCTACAGTTTGTAAAGAGCTATAATCCATTTGGCTACCTGAGTACTGATCTTTACCTGATTCCCAGATCCTGATCCTGTGCACCTGCCCTGACCTCAGGACGGTTCGTAGATTCACATGTTCTCTGCCTACCCTGACCTCTGCCTGTTTCCTGACCACGTGTATTGCCTGATTCCTCAGTCCTCAGTACCGGTGTCTCTGACCCCAGTGGTCAGCAGCCAACCATATCAGAACTATTCTAAGAGGCAGCTGCCTGGTGGCTCCCCTGGAGCAAAGGACAGATCCCTGTATAGGGGTTAAAAGATGAAAACCAGGGAAAAACCAGAATACCACCCTTAAGGCTAGGCCAAAGTCAAACCAGTTGGTTGGCACAGTGGATCCACAATCACTTGCCTGTAACAGTTGGTTGATTTTGGTCATTATTAATCTTGGTTCACACTGATTTTTGACAACATGTTAAGTGCATATAATTTTTTATCAACCTATTTGTCTATGTTTCTCATAGATGCAAGCCATCTGGCAGATATCTGGCTGGATTTCCAGTAAGTGTTAAATTCGCCTGCAACGTCACCACAGGTGAAATTGAACATTGTGGTTTTCATGGAAATCAGTTTGCTGGTTGTTTTGGTTCATGATGTTCATAATGGCTAGTAGAAAACTAATAATAGACACCTGCATAGTGAATATTCATACTAAGCCAAATAAGCTTTTTAAAAAGGTGTTCACCAAATTGACCTTTTCTTGGGGTGACCTGCAAACAGGTCAGAGTTAGAAATAGTAGGATGGACAAAAATAGTACTTACTACAGTTTCCCTCCTCTGAAGTACTAAAAGCATTTCCTAGATGTATCTGAAAATTAAAAATTGTGAAATTATTGATGATTTAGACCAGACAATCTGCGAGCACATGAGTTCAAAGAAGCTTGTAACAAATCAATGTGTTGCCTAAACAGCAACTGTTATCAGGGATTTCTGAAGTCACCAAGAGCGGACGGAATTGGTTTATCTCTTATGATATTAGATCATTGAGTCGGGTATTTCAGTAGTATCATATGATAGCATTGTATACAAGTATGTGCTGGGTAATTCCATTAATATAATAGCCACTGGGGCTTAACTTGTCATCCAGGTTGATTTTATTGATCAGGACCACTGATCTCTCTCTCTCAGGATGGGATGTTCTAAAATCGATGGAATTATAAGAGAACGTTTTCCCTTATCTGTTCACCCAATTGGTAAAATAGAATCATGCAGAGATAGCTCGTGAAAATAATGACAACCAGACAGTGTGCACTTAGCTAGAAGCCTCACTTCTACCTATAGCTTGCATTGGACAATGATGATGAGGACAGTAGTATAAGATGTGTGGTGTAAAGCTGCTCATACACATGATGATTTTACAGATGAAACAAGGAAAATTCGACAACTGTAACCAATAAGTATACAATTCAAACACTAACGCCTGAGGTCATTGGACCAATTAACAAACATTTTGGAAAATCATTTAACCAGACAAGTCATGTTAGAAAAAATGTTATCCATGTACATGATTATTACATACTATTGAATTATCTGATGAATCAACAAAAAATATAAATCTCCCATAAAAGGTCATTGCAATTCTTACAATAATATAGTGATTTTAAAGGGCTGGTCCCATAGAAAATTTTCCTACATCTGAATACTGATGTAATTGCATATAATGACAAATTTAATATAGCCCCTGTTGTTCAATAAAAATGTATCAGTATTGTGCCACCTGCTGTTCGTTCTTTTACTTATTTCTCTGTCCACCTTAGTAACATCACTGATAGTGTTGACCGAATCGAGCTTCAGATCCTAGAGCCAAAGTCGATTCACTCAACTTCATTAAAATGTATGGGCTCCGGCGGCGAGGCGAAGTGAGTTATTCCCAAAGTCTTGCGAGACTTTGGTGAATAACTTCAGCATTCGATTTTTAAACTTTAAAACCATTTTAAAACATGGATCCGAAGTCGGCTTTGGATCCATGTTTTAAAATTGTTGTAAACTTTAAAAATCAAATCCTGAAGTTATTTGCCGAAGTCCCGCATGACTTGGGGAATAACGAATTTGCCTTGGGGGAGACCATACATCTGAATGCTGTAACAGAGAAATTGGAGCAATGAATGTGGAGATCTCTGGATCCATGTGAGGTACAGGGCTGGTTCTAGCTTTGTTAGAAAGAGATTGTCATGTATTATATGATGTGACATTTATCTAAGGATAACCCCTTTAAGTGTTAAATATCCAATAAAATAGATACAGGTGTGATAGGAGATATAATATAAAGTTTAGCTGACAGTCCCCAGCGAGAGGTTGTAAGAATGTAATTTGGGGCATAAAATTTCTTATTGTTAAACCATTCAATGGAGCCTAAATGATGACATACAGGGTCCTAGAGGTTCCATGTTACTGTGCAGTTAAACCTCTGTGTGCTGTTGTTTAAGGTAGCATGCTTAGTGCTGGAAACAGTATACCTTTATAATAATATCAGAGGAGCACAGTATCCTGAGGAAGCAAGTAAGGCTACTTTCACATTAGCATTCCATTACTAATAATACAATTGTCTGCATCCGTTATGAATGGATCCAGTTGTATTATCTTTAACATAGCCAAGACAGATCCGTCATGAACTACATTGAAAGTCAATGGCGGACGGATCCGCTTTCTATTGTGTCAGATGGTGTCAGAGAAAACTGATCCGTCCCCATTGACTTGCATTGGGGGTCATGACGGATCCTTCTTGCTCTGCATCCCAGGACAGAAAGAAAACCGCAGCTTGCTGCTCTCCGGTATGAGAACGGAACGAAATTTATTTTGGAACATTCCATTCTGTTCAGTTACATTTTGTCCCCATTGACAATGAATGGGGACAAAACGGAAACGTTTTTTTCGGGTATTGAGACCCAATGACGGATCTCAATACCGGAAAATAGAAACGCTAGTGTGAAAGTAGCCTAACTGTAACATTGAGCTAATTTTTAATGTCCAATTTTTAATGTCATTTTAATCTATAAGAATTAAGTATCAAAAGAACAGATGAGTTGTTATCTTCTTCTCTCGAACCATGTATCATTCCTTCTATAACAAGAGACACAAAGGAGTTTAAGAGATTTCACCACTTAGATGAGCTATTTTCCTCTCTGTTTATAAACATATAGGGGGAGATTTATCATAGCCTGTGATGTTCGCTGGACCATGATGACCAGGCGTGCTGCCAGATGCTCCGCCTATTTTCTGATGAGGCATACGCCTGGCCATTAATTAGGTGCAGCATCCAGCAGTCCATGCACCTCAACTGAAGTCTTCATAAACTCCTGGCTGGTGAAGATTTCACTGTTCTTCTACACCAGAAAACTGGCATAGAAGATGAAAAATGTGGTGCCCCTTCCCTGCCTTTGCAATGCTCCCTTTTCAGGAACGTGGCAAGGCCAGTGGAGAAACGCCATTTGTGCAAAAATTTTGGGCAAGTGGCATTGAAAACAACACAAACATGCAGTTTATGACTTTTTCACGCCACAAAAGTGACGTATATTTATGATAAATCTGGCTCGTAGTATGGGGCTATAGCCAACTATGAGTGCAGTATTAATTACTATACATATCCCTAATATAACCATGTGCCTGAACTCTTATTTCTTTTCAAAGTACTTATAGAAAACTTAGTTCTAATGTTGTCCATAGGGGAGTTACTTTCTCTCCTTAACAGAGTTTTCTGAGACTTTTATACTGATGACCTATCTTCTGGATAGGTCATCAGTATTTGACGGTGGGTTTCCGACACCATGATCAGCACCACAGCCTTCTCTCAGCTCACCAATTACAGCTCCGTACAATGTATAGCGGCTGAGCTTGGTATCTCAGCTCAGTCCCATTCACTTTAATGGGGCTGAGCTGTACCTAGGCCATGTCACTGATCAACATGATGTCACATGGCCTAGGCTAAGCTGTGAGAGCCGGTGCCTTCTCAAATAGCTGATTGGCAGCGGTCGGACCCTCACCAATCAGATACTGATGACCTATCCAGAGGATGGAAACTTAGAGGCAATGCTCAATGAGTACATAATATGGGAAGAGGTATCTTCCAGAGAAACGTATGCTTATGCCTTGCTAGTACCACCTGTTGTAAATGGGTCCCTATGGGTGAATGTTCAACTTTTCTAAAACCCTTGGAACATGATAAGGGATAACAGCCAAGACATATATCCATCAGCAGACAGCGCAGCTGGTCTTCTTAAGGAGTCAGTACCTCTCCTAAACTGCATCCAAAGCATCTCACTCCGCCAGCCAGAATCTGACTTTGTACTGATTAGAGGTAAGTAGCCCCTAAACAGCTGTCTATGCATGGATATATGGCTTGGCTATTTTCCCTTGTCACGTTCCAAGGCTTGTTGAAAAGTTGAACATTGACCCATAGTAAGCCCCTTCTGGTAGGTTTCAATTACAAGATGGTTCTCCATCTCTATATCTGTATAATGTTGTCCATGGTCATAATTAAGATTTAAGCCATTGGCTCATTTCTATGATACCAATCTAAAAATGCATGTTTATTTCAAAAGCCTGATATTTCTAAAAGCTTCAATCTCCTGATAAAGCATCAAACATGCATGATTCTCATTCACCCATTAGTAGATATTAAAGGACAATCAGCAGCACCCATGAACGTTATGTTGTCAGAAGATCCCTCTATAAGCATCAGCATCATCCAACATGTATATAAGGGGTGTAAAGAAAATATGGTTTTAGATATTTATGACTTATCTTCTGGATATGCGATCAAAAGCAGATTGGTGGGGTTCTAACACTTCCCATTCATTTAAATGAGAGCTGAGCTGCAGTACGTCAGGTGGTCACTACACAAGGAAAAAATAAGGATAACGGTTAACAGATGTCTTGACTTATGCTCCTGATAATGTTTGTGTTTGGATTGGGCATCTATGCATACTGATGATATGGAGGCGGGTAATGCCAGTGACGGTCCGCAGGTATGGAGAGGTGTAAGAAGACATGAGACAACGTCTCAGTACAAGGCTTAGCTTCTTTAAAGGGGTTGTCCCATTAAGAAAACTTTTCCTCTATCTACGGAATAGGGGAGGAGCACTGATACCTGTGTTACAGCACATAGTATAAAACATGCCATATATGAAAAACATATTACAATGAGGAGAGAATGCTTCTGCACTCCCTTAAAGAGGTATTCCCATCTAAGCCAATGGGGGCATAAGGCTAGGATATGTCCCCATTGTCTGATAGGCAGGGGCGTACATAGAAATCATTGGGCCCCATAGCAAGAATCTGAATGGGCCCCAAACCCGCCCTCTACCCCGGCCCATCCCACATGCTGTCCTGGCTCCTCCCATGCCACACACCCATTTGCCAATAAAGAAATGTATACATGAGCTACTGATTTATTTTTATTTTTTTTTTAATTAAGGAGACGTTAAACTGAATGGGGGCAGCCACAAGGATGGATTATACTATATATTAGACAGCATGGTGTACAAATTATACTATATATTATACAGCATGGTGTACGGATTATACTGTGTACTATACAGCATGGTGTACGGATTATACTGTATACTATACAGCATGGTGTACGGATTATACTGTATACTATAAAGCATGGTGTACGGATTATACTGTATACTATACAGCATGGTGTAGGGATTATACTGTATACTATACAGCATGGTGTAGGGATTATACTGTATACTATACAGCATGATGTACGGATTATACTGTATACTATACAGCATGGTATACGGATTATACTGTATATTATACAGTAATGGTGTATGGATTTATACTGTATATTATACAGCATGGTGTACGGATTATACTGTATACTATACAGCATGGTGTACGGATTATACTGTATATTATACAGCATGGTGTACGGATTATACTGTATATTATACAGCATGGTGTAGGGATTATACTGTATACTATACAGCATGGTGTAGGGATTATACTGTATACTATACAGCATGGTGTAGGGATTATACTGTATACATACAGCATGGTGTACGGATTATACTGTATACTTATACAGCATGGTGTATAGGATTATACTGTATATTTATACAGCATGGTGTATGGATTATACTGTATATTATACAGCATGGTGTACGGATTATACTGTATACTTATACAGCATGGTGTACGGATAATACTGTATACTATACAGCATGGTGTACGGATTACTGGATTATACTGTATACTATACAGCATGGTGTACGGATTATACTGTATATATACAGCATGGTGTACGGATTATACTGTATACTATACAGCATGGTGTAACGGATTATACTGTATATTATACAGCATGGTGTACGGATTATACTGTATACTATAACAGCATGGTGTACAGATTATACTGTATATTATACAGCATGGTGTACGGATTATACTGTATACTATACAGCATGGTGTAGGATTATACTGTATATTATACAGCATGGTGTAGGGATTATACTGTATACTTATACAGCATTGTATACGGATTATACTGTATATTATACAGCATGGTGTAGGGATTATACTGTATATTATACAGCATGGTGTACGGATTATACTGTATATTATACAGCATGGTGTACGGATTATACTGTATACTATACAGCATGGTGTACGGATTATACTGTATACTATACAGCATGGTGTACGGATTATACTGTATACTATACAGCATGGTGTACGGATTATACTGTATATTATACAGCATGGTGTAGGATTATACTGTATACTATACAGCATGGTGTACGGATTATACTGTATACTTATACAGCATGGTGTACGGATTATACTGTATACTTATACAGCATGGTGTACGGATTATACTGTATATTATACAGCATGGTGTACGGATTATACTGTGTATACTATACAGCATGGTGTATGGATTATACTGTATACTATACAGCATGGTGTATTATACATTATACTGTATATTTATAATAGCATGGTGTATGGATTATACTGTATATATATATACAGCATGGTGTACGGATTATACTGTATATTATACAGCATGGTGTACGGATTATACTGTATATATACAGCATGGTGTATGGATTATACTGTATATTATACAGCATGGTGTACGGATTATACTGTATTTACTATACAGCACATGGTGTACGGATTATACTGTATATTATACAGCATGGTGTACGGATTATACTGTATATTATACAGCATGGTATACGGATTATACTGTGTATTATACAGCATGGTGTACGGATTATACTGTATACTATACAGCATGGTGTACGGATTATACTGTATATTATACAGCATGGTGTAGGAATTATACTGTATATTATACAGCATGGTGTACGGATTATACTGTATATTATACAGCATGGTGTACGGGATTATACTGTATACTATACAGCATGGTGTACGGATTATACTGTATATTATACAGCATGGTGTAGGGATTATACTGTATATTATACAGCATGGTGTACGGATTATACTGTATATTATACAGCATGGTGTAGGGATTATACTGTATATTATACAGCATGGTGTACGGATTATACTGTATATTATACAGCATGGTGTATGGGATTATACTGTATATTATACAGCATGGTGTACGGATTATACTGTATATTATACATATACTAGCATGGTGTACGATTATAACTCTATACTTTACAGCATGCGTGAGGGATTAACTGTATACATACCAGATGGTGCTAGGGATATACTTATACTAACAGCATGGATGTACGGTATTATACTGCATTACTATTACAGCATGTATACGGATTATACTGTATATTATACAGTATGTGTATGATTATACTGAATATTATACAGCATGGTTACGGATTATACTGTATACAACAGCATGGTGTACGGAGTTATACTGTATATTATACAGCATCGTGTACGGATCCCTATACTGTATATTACTTACAGCATCGTTAGGATTATACTCTATACTATACAGCATGCTATAATCGTACACCATGCTGTATAATATACAGTATAATTACACCATGTGTATAATATAGTTAATCCATACACCATGCTGTACAGATGGTGTAGGATTATACTCTTATACTATACAGCATGATGTACGGATTATACTGATACTACACAGCAGTATAAGATTATACTGTACTATTATACAGTATGTTATGGATTATTACTGTATATATACAGCAATGGTGTACGATTAATACTGATACGTATACAGCATGTTACATAATACTGCTATACTATACAGCATTGGTGTACTGATTATACTCTATTACTATACAGCATGGCGTACGGATATATACTGTATACTATACACATGGTGTACGCGATTTAAACTGCTATACTATAACAGCATGGTGTACGGATTATACTGTATATTATACAGCATGGGTGTAACGGATATACTGATACTATACAAGCATGGTTTACCAGATTATACTGTATATTCATTACAAGCATGGTTACGGATTATACTGTATTACATACAGCATTGCGTGTACGGGATATACTGTATATTATACAGCATGGTGTATGGGATATATACTGTATACATACAGCATGATACGATATATACTGTATATTATACAGCATGTTAGCGGATATACTGTATATTATACACATGTGTACGGATTATAACTGTATTATTATACAGCATCGGTGTACGGATTATACTGTATACTATTACAGCATGGAGTACGATTACACTTTATACTATACAGCACTCCCAATGCTGTATCAAGCAATCAATTATGTGACTAGTCAACCGAGGTATATCGCATTTACACCCATATGGGTGTCACGTGATTTATAGTATACAGATCTACTGTTAATAATCCGTAACTCCATTGCTTATTACTACTATACTCATAGCAATATACATTATATTCCCTACAGCCCACTGCTGGATTATATACAGGTATAATCCGCTTACAACCAGGTGGCATGTGTGTTGAACAGTGAAATATTATAACAGTATATCATGCATCATGACAACAGTCAGTGTGATACGCGATTTTATACATATACTAGATATACAGCATGGCTGTAGGGATTATACTGTTAATACTATACAGCATGGCATAAGTAACCAGGTAGTAATTCCTACCGGATTTAACCATATGGCCTGGTAAGTATATTAACTATACTAAGCTTGACCGTGTATATACGGTATCAATATACTGTTACTATACAGCATGGTGTCACAGTATATAACTCGATACTATATCGCCAGTGGTGTATGTGATTATTGTGTATGAACCTGAGATATTATCACTATACGGTCCAGCTTACCTCCCGGTGTACTAAGTTGATTATATAGGCTGTTATATATCAAATTATACTCAAAGCATGGTGTTAACGTCCTCATAACCCTAGTCCCATCACTTCCATGACTAATGCATGGATGTACTGAGGAATAAGTATACTTATCCTAGATCTACCTACACGCAGTGGTGTACGGATCATAAACTGATAATTAGGTACGCCATGTGTGTAACGGTACACTGTATTAGTACTATACAACATGGGTGTACGGACATCTATTACTTGATCTATATATACGCAGGTGTACGGATTACTGTATATTATACGAGCAGTAGGTAGAATTATACTGATATTAGTACAGCGTATGTGTTACGGATTTACTGCTATCATACAGAGTGTACGGTTTATACTGTTACTATACAGCATGGGTACGATTATACTGTATACTATACAGCATGCGTTTACGATTATACTGTATACTATTACAGCATGGTGACGGATTATACTGTATACGTATACCTGCATGGTGTACATTATACTTGTTATATTATACTTTGGGGGATTTATACTGTTATACTATACAGCATGGTGTGTACGATTTGATAACTGGTATACTATACAGATTGACGTTATACTGATTATACTGTATATATCACGCCATGGTTACAAAGAGACATGTAATGTGTCTATACAAGTACGGATTATTACTTATACTATTACAGCTGGTGTACGATTATACTGATATTATACGCATGGGTTGTCATATACTGTAATAAAATGGCAGGATATTAGGACATGCAGGATTATACTTACACCACTGCATACACATGGTGTACGGATTATACTGTATATTATACAGCATGGTGTAGGGATTATAATGTATACTATTATAGCATGGTGGATGTACGGATTATACTGTATACTATACAGCATGGTGTACGGATTATACTGTATATTATACAGCATGGTGTAGGGGATTATACTGTATATTATACAGCATGGTGTACGGATTATACTGTATATTATACAGCATGGTGTAGGATTATACAGCATGTATACTATATAGCATGGTGTACGGATTATACTGTATACTATACAGCATGGTGTATGGATTATACTGTATATTATACAGCATGGTGTAGGATTATACTGTATATTATACAGCATGGTGTACGGATTATACTGTATACTATACAGCATGGTGTACGGATTATACTGTATACTAATACAGCATGGTGTACGGATTATACTGTATATATACTATACAGCATGGTGTATGGATTATACTGTATATTATACACAATGTATTAGGCAATTATACTGTATATTATACAGCATTAGTGTAGGATTATACTGAATATTAATACAGGCTGGTTCGGATGTTATTACTGCTATACTATACCAGCCCATGCGTGTACAGATTATTACTGTATTACTTATACGCATGGTGTACGGATTATACTGTATACTTATACAGCATGGTGTACGGTATACAGTATACTTATACTAAAGCAATTTGGGGTGTACGGATTATACTGTAATACTATACAGCATGGTGTAACAGATTATACTGTATATGATACAGCATGGTGTAAGGGATTATACTGTATACTATACAGCATGGTGTAACGGATTATACTGTATACTATACAGCATGGTGTACGGATTATACTGTATACTAATACCAGCATGGTGTACCAGATTATACTGTATACTATAACAGCATGGTGGTACAAGTTTATACTGGTATACTATACAGCATGGTGTATGATTATACTGTATACTATACAGCATGGTGTACGGGATTATACTGTATATTATACAGCATGGTGTACGGATTATACTGTATACTATACAGCATGGTGTACGGATTATACTGTATACTATACAGCATGGTGTACGGATTATACTGTATATTATACAGCATGGTGTACGGATTATACTGTATACTATACAGCATGGTATACGGATTATACTGTATACTATGCAGCATGGTGTACGGATTATACTTAATACTATACAGCATGGTGTACGGATTATACTGTATATTATACAGCATGATGTATGGATTATACTGTATACTATACAGCATGGTGTACGGATTATACTGTATACTATACAGCATGGTGTACGGATTATACTCTATACTATAAAGCATGGTGTTTGGATTATACTGTATATTATACAGCATGGTGTATGGATTATACTGTATACTATACAGCATGGTGTACGGATTATACTGTATATTATACAGCATGGTGTCGGAATATACTGTATATTATACAGCATGGTGTATGGATTATACTGTATACTATACAGCATGGTGTACGGATTATACTGTATATTATACAGCATGGTGTACGGATTATACTGTGTATTATACAGCATGGTGTACGGATTATACTGTATACTATACAGCATGGTGTACGGATTATGCTGTATACTATACAGCATGGTGTATGGATTATACTGTATACTATACAGCATGGTATACGGATTATACTGTATATTATACAGCATGGTGTAGGGATTATACTGTATACTATACAGCATGGTGTACAGATTATACTGTGTATTATACAGAATGGTGTATGGATTATACTGTATACTATACAGCATGGTGTACGGATTATACTGTATATTATACATAATGGTGTACGGATTATACTGTATATTATACAGGATGGTGTATGGATTATACTGTATATTATACAGTATGGTGTATGGATTATAATGTATATTATACAGCATGGTGTACGGAATATACTGTATACTATACAGCATGGTGTATGGATTATACTGTATATTATACAGTATGGTGTACGGATTATACTGTATATTATACAGTATGGTGTATGGATTATATTGTATATTATACAGTATGGTGTATGGATTATACTGTAGATTGTATAGCATGGTGCAGGGATTATAATATATACTGTACAACAAATGCATGGCGGTTACACCATACCGGACAATATAACCCCTGTGCCAC
Source organism: Rhinella marina (assembly GCA_900303285.1). Classification (NCBI taxonomy): domain Eukaryota; kingdom Metazoa; phylum Chordata; class Amphibia; order Anura; family Bufonidae; genus Rhinella; species Rhinella marina. Next base: position 208,116 of record ONZH01017866.1, read on the forward strand.
GCTGTACAATATACAGTATATACACAATAGAGGTATAATGTATATTGTCTGGCACAGTGTATGCATATACCCCCACACATACATACACACACATACATACATACATACATACACGAAACATATAAAAACTTACAGTTACTTGTCCCTTGTCCTGACGCCACTCTGGAGGGGGCTGGGCCTTGGTCTTCTTCTTTCCTCTCTTTTGCCGCGCTGCACAGATCCTTCCCTGTCCAGTAGCAGCAGCGCGGCATGAGGGAGGAGGCGGGGTCAGCTGGGAGCGTCAGGACATTAGGGTAAAAGTCCGGGTTGCGGTGGTGAGCAGAGGTGAGCGGGCCAGGGGGCGGGGCCTCCCGTGCGCTCCGGGCCCCCCCTGTACCGTGGGCCCCATAGCGGGCCCCCTATCAGCAGTGGCGTACCGCCCATATAGGCAGACCACGCCACTGCTGATAGGTGCGAGTCCCATCTAGGCTGCTGGGACACACAGTTATATTGAGAACGGAGTGGGGAAGATGTCCAGCCATGACCAAGCGCTCTACCCATAGATGTGAATGGAAGCGCACCGCACTTGCGCGGCCACCGCTCATTCATTTCTATGAGGCCGACAGAAATAGTCAAGTCAGCGCGCAGTTATTTTCGCCAGCCCAATAAAAATGAATGGAGGGCGGCTGGGCATGCGCAGTGCACCCTCCACCACTTTCAGGGCTCCGTTTTTGGTGTAGGTGCGGGTCCCAGAGGTGGGACCCACACCTATCAGACAATGAGGGCATATCCTAGCGATATGCCCCCATTGTCTGAAATGGAAAATGCTTTTATTCCGCTAACTGTTTTGCCAGAGTCCAGCTGCAGCATTGGGAAAAGTAGCTAGAAACATGCAACCAGTCTTGTTTGAAAGCAGACATTCCAAGCTTTCAGACAATACCAAAATGATCAGCAATATGTTCAGGACAGATAAAGATATCACTGATAGAAATCAATTCAATGAAATCAATGAAAGTAAAAACATGTTTTACCCAATATTATTCCTGACTTGATTTCTAACAGTGATTTCTCCACTGTTGTTCGGACATTAGCTGTGTGAAAGTCTGGATTGCAGACTTTCAAATAAGACCGGTTTCATGTTTCTAGATGCTACCATTCAGGAGATAGCAACATCGCAATAAAGCAGCCCTCCTCCCTCCAGGTAGCTACTTTTCACACTGCCGGAGCTGAACTCAGGCAAAACAGTTGGGTGGTTAAAGCCCCACAGACACAGATAGCTCACCTGTGCAAGCAGAGTATATGGACCTCTTACTCTCTAATAGCCCAATAACCCATCATATATCACCCCCCCTATATCACTCTATCCAATAGTAATATCCATTAAATGCATTTGCTCAGTCTCTATTATGAAATCTAGATAGTTGGGAGTTGCACATAGGGTAGTAGTGGGCCCCTTGAGCAGCAGCACAGGTTATGCTCATATAAAGGTTAGACTGTGGCTCCTAAAAATTGTTGACAAATATGAAATATGACAATTTCCATAGACAACCAATATAAAGACTTGGCCCTCCAGGAACCAGCAGCTTAGACCTACATTACAAGGCATCCACTGCTCTCGGCAAGCGTTCATACTTTCCATATTTTGTAGCATCTACCCACCGACAATCCCCCATGGTAGTCACCTCTTCTATTGCATCTCTTTTAGGTTAAAAGGGGGAGATTTGAACAATTTTTACCAGTTTCTCAGGGTCACAAGTTAAAATCAAAGGAAATTCTAAAAGAGAGAGGGCTATAGAACGAAATAATATGGCAATCAGCCTTGCTGCAAACAGGCTCACCTTGTCAGGGAAGCAAATGCAGTCTCTCTCAACATGGGGAGATATGACATCTAATCAATAGTTCATAGAGATGACCTGGCCTTTCTCAGATAATATTCACAGAAAGCCGCCAGGCAATGCATCTTAAATTAATACCTTTGAAAATGATAAATGTTCGAATTCCCCAGTCATTTTATGGACTTGAATTTTAAGAAGCGCTGTATGTGAGATTTGCATAGAAATCAAAGGCGGCTCTTTACCTTGGGGGCCATTTATCACATTTCTCTTGATAATTTGATTAAGGAAAGAAGAAGATGCATCATTTATCTGTATACCAGGGGTAGCAGCAATTATTATTATCAATATTATTGTAAGAAATATCATAAAAAGTCATCATAGCCCTGAAATCTCTGTGAGACTGGCTGGGTATACATACATCCGGATTGTTGTTTTTTGGGGGAGGGTTGTTTTGTTTTTTGTTTTTGCAGAGCCGAACACAACTGATATATCTGAATGTGCACTCGGTATACAGGTCTGACGTTTATAGACTGATAGAGCCTGACAGAAAAATGTCGCATTCAGCATTCTTCCTAGCGCTTTTCCAGCATCACAACTAGTGCACCCGATGTATACGAAGGATCCCAAAGAAAACTATGAGATCAATTCTAGCTTCAGTTTCCTCCAGCGTGTTCTGCAATATGGCGGAGGAAAACTGAGGCAGACTGCTGGACATATACTAGTAATAGACCTCCAGATGTAGCAGGGCTAAGATTGTGATTTAACAATTCGGAGCTGCAATGTTGTGCATTATCCTGCTTCTGCACAGGAGTGTATACGGGTCTATTCACAAGGGGAAGTCAAATTTTGTTTCCTGCTATGATTTTGTAAAAATTCCAGTCAGGCATGGGTTTAGACCACATTTTGTGTTTGTTTTTTCACAATTATTGTGATTTTGTTGTATTCCAATTTGGAGTCCAGAAAGGTAATTTTCCAATGGATGTGTTCAAACAGCATAGCAAGTGCAATAAAATGATACTGTAAGCTGCCCTGTCCACATAAGGCTGCTTTCACACTAGCGTTGTTGTCTTCCGGTATTGAGATTCGCCAGGGGATCTCAATACTGGAAAAAAAATGTTTCCGTTCAGTCCTCATGCATTCTGAATGGAAAGAGATCTGTTCTTTGGTTCCAGTAGCATTGTGTTTTGTGACCGGGCACAAATTGTGTCCGGTCATAAAAATGGAAAAAAATTGATCTGCCACTGAAAACAATGTAAGTCAACGGCAGACAGATTCAGCTTTTTTAGGAGCCTTTTTACGTTTTTTTAAGTGACTCCTTGACTTTCAATCTATTTAAATGTTTTTGGGTTTTTTTCCATTTGGATTTCACACAACCGCATCCTAACGGAACGGATGCATCCTGATGTGCAAAATCAAAGTGGATCCGTTTAATTCTAGCATCTCAACCGGATCTCAATACCGGAATTAACAACGTAAGTGTGAAACTAGCCTTAGCTTATAATCTAGAAGCAAGAACAAATTGAAATAATAATAATAATAATAATAATATTTCTTATTTTCAAAGATAAATAAAAACATTTCAAACATAAAAATGAAAATGTACGAAATACTCAATGAGAGACTAAATCTTCTGAATGTAAATGTGAAATCAATCAATAGAATAAACGCCATAAATAAAATTGTCGTTAATGCCCCGTAATGAGTAAAATCAGTAACTTCTGAAAATGATGAAATGTGTCAGATAAATTAGATAACTTTGATCACATGAGATTTTATTTTCTATGACAGATGTAACGATTATCGAGATCGATTGTCATTGACGATCGTATAGCATGAAACCTTTTGTGTCCAAAGACGGCAATAATCTCATGGTTCTGCTGGTATGAACACTGCCTTCCTGGGCTCTTAGTCTTGGGAGGTGAAATTGTGCAGTAAAATCATGAATTCACCCTTACAAATTCACAGGGGTGGGAAGTGAGTTTGGAGATTCTCACAAGAGTAAATAGCTGAATGTAAAGTGATGTTTCAGCAGATCTTTTCTAGAGATGACCTAGGTGGTAAATGTTGGGCACATCTCATTGTTAGACTGAACAGCCCTGTCTTTTTGAATCACATTTGAAAGGCAGTTGTCTGCTGTTAGGCATGGTTGCAGCAACTTATTATGTCACCACATGTTTGAGACTGTGGTCACCAGCCTGTCATGCTGCTTCTTGCAGGAGAAGTCTACAAGTTTCTAAAGTAAGTTCTTACAAGGAATAAATGCATGTAAGAGAGGTAGATTATAGATAGCTGGAATGGTGGACAGATCACAAACATTTGTAATGCTCTTTTCTCACAGGGACTCAAAGCACAGGGTAGTAGTGTGGTAGAAGTAGGAGTAGTAGTGCGGCAGGGGTAGGGGTAGTAGTTTGGCAGGGGCAGTAGTGTGGCAGGGGTAGTAGTGTGGCGGGGTAGGGGTAGTAGTGTGGCAGGGGTAGTAGTGTGGCAGTAGTAGGGGTAGTAACATCCCTGGAGTAGGGATAGTAGTGTGGCACTGGTAGGGGTAGTAGTGTAGCAGGGGTAGTAGTGTGGTAGGGGTAGGGGTAGTAGTAGTAGTAGTAGGATTAGAGAGAGAGAGATAGATAGATAGATAGATAGATAGATAGATAGATAGATAGATAGATAGATAGATAGATAGATAATAGAGAAATAGATAGATATATAAAAGAATAATCAAACGTTTTTGGGTTGTCATATCAGATTGGATTTACAAAATAGAAGACGAAATCAATCAACTAAAGAAGGACTGGTGATAGAATAGATAAAATTAATAGAGCGGTAGAGATAGATAGATAGATAGATAGATAGATAATAGATAGATAGATAGATAGATAGATAGATAGATAGATAGATAGATAGATAATAGAGAAATAGATATGGATGGATATATAGATAGATAGATAGATAGATAGATAGATAGATAATAAGTTAAATACTTTGCAGAATTCACATTATTTTGATTGCATTTAACATATGTATATTTGCCTTTATTTATCAGTTCTTCCGTTTTATATGACATTGTACATAATAGTAAATCCCGGTATCTGCATTACAAATATTCATTTAGCCAGTGTAATATTCACATCACTCTCTTTCCTTTTCACCTTCTCCTGAAGCGATACCTCCCTTTACCTGCACATGAGCATCTGCGGCAATTAATTATTATTAGAAGAATTAATGAATTGTATTGAATATTGAAATGAATATTTTGTTTTTTTATGTATTATTTTGTAACACACGGAAGAATTGAGCGCCCATAAGATACTCAATGGAGTTGAGTGTGTAATTAAGGTAAAATATAGTTAATCGGGCTCCCTAAACCTTTGGCATCTAGCTAATTAAGAAATAATATCTTCATCTAGACGGCTGCCCACATCACCTTTTACTGTTTCTGTTGGGGAAAAGCACTCAGAAATGTTCCCAAAACTAAAGATGAACTCATTAAAATGATTAAGTAGCAGAATTGTGCAAAGGTGTGTGTGTAAGATAGATTAGATAGATAGATAGATAGATAGATAGATAGATAGATAGATAGATAGATAGATAGAAGAAATTTCTGTGTTTAAAATGGCAAGTTTTTAATAATTTGCAGAGCTCCAAATTTTATTATATTATTTTTCAGACTTCCGGTGTCGATATTGTAAGATTTATTATTGTATTTCGCTGATTTATTTATTTTTTATTTCGCAGATTTTCAGTGTCAGTTTTGCAACATATTTATCATTCTACCTCTGTTATTTCCTCTGATAAACGGGTTGCAGAAGGAAAAGGCTAGAAGAGCCCTAAAAGTCTTTAGTTCAAGCACCTGCTGTCAAGATCGTATAAATGTCGCACATCTTTTTCCAATCGAAAACAGAAATATTGCATACACATGTCGCCTGTACTGTACATGGCGTCGATATGCAAGAATGCACTCCTGTATTTATGTAGTAAATATTTAGTAAATGAAGCCATTCTTTTACTACACCGACCGATGTCCATGGATAGGGAAAAGTCGTTTGTATGGGTCCAGATATGTTATACCGATATAACAGAGGGGAGAGAAGATGAGAGAGCACAGCAGCGGGGAGAAAGTAAATTCTGTGTGTGAGGGGGGCTCCGTGTGTACTAATGTGAAAAGATTCAGGGTGGGGATGTTTAATTATGAAACACAAAACTCATTTTGTATTTTGCGCCTTTCTCCCTGACAGACAAGGATAAAGCCTCCTTTGATTGGGAAGTCGTTACAATGCTGGATGCAATTTTCTCTGTCTCTCCTCACAAGTCTTGTCATCTCAGGGATCAGAACTGTGTCACCAGGAGGAGGAAAAAAAAGGAATGGTTGGAGCCTGTGAGCAAGTTAGCATGGAAATTCCGCAGACCTCTATTTGTGAATGTGATCCTAGTACCGGGGCTTCAGAAGAAGTAATACCACTAAGCTTCCAGTCGTGTGAATTGTTCAAAAGATCTCTAGAAGCAATCTGAGGCATCCTGACCCCTGACAAGAGCAGATCTGTCTATCTGTGCCACTGGCAGCACTTCATTTCTTCCTAGAGCTGCTGTACCTCTATGTGACGATAAGGGGGATCTAAGCACCAGAGGAGGGGGCGGCATTAAAATGCAAATATGAACTTTTAATTTCCAGTCTTCTAGACAAGCCAGTATGGCTGGACACTAGACAAAGTGCTGCACCCGCTAATTCATGGTATAGGCTGCCAAATATCAGCTTCTGTCTATAGTCAGTGCATACACATCCTCTCACTATTTGTATATATATATATATATATATATATATAGTGTAAAGGCCCATGGTCTCTGCTAAAATTGCTAGTATCCTGTCTGAGGGTAACATGTGCTTTCTATTACACAGCCTTAGATCATGCTCTGACCTTATATCCAATGTGTTATAAATAAGCAGAGGTTTCTTTATGAAAAAACATAATTCACTTTTAAATATTATGAATGTGGGACGAGTGTATACACCTGACAGCTTCTGTGCCTATATGTGCAAGTATGTGTGCGTGTGTGTCTGTATGTGTGTGTGTGTGTGTGTGTGTGTCTATTGTGTCAGGTGTGTATATGTGTCTATATGTGTGTGTGTATGTATTTGTATGTATGTATGTGTCTCTATATGTGAATTTAAATGTGAGTGAGTGTGGGTGTGTCTATATGTGTGTATGTATTGTGTGTATCTGTGTGTATGTGTATGTGTGTATATGTTTGTGTCTATGTGTTGTGTGTGTGTATGTATATCTATATATGTTTGTGTGTGTGTGTGTGTGTGAATGTGAATGTGTATCTATATATGTATGTGTGTGTATCTATATATGTGTATGTGTGTGTACATATGTGCATGTTGTGTGTATATATATATATATGTTTGTGTGTATGTGTGAATGTGTATCTATATATGTATGTGTGTGTATCTATATATGTATGTGTGTATCTATATATGTCTATGTGTGTGTACATATGTGTGTGTGTGTGTGTCTATGTGTATGTATGTGTGTGAATATGTATCTATATATGTGAATGTGTATCTATATAAGTCTATGTGTGTGTACATATGTGCATGTGTGTGTCTATGTGTATGTTTGTGTGTGTGAATGTGTATCTATATGTGTGTGCGTGTGTGTGTGTGTGTGTGTGTGTGTGTGTGTATCTATATATGTCTATCTGTGTGTACATATGTGTATGTGTGTGTGAATGTGTATCTATATATGTGTGAATGTGTATCTATATATGTCTATGTGTGTGTACATATGTGCATGTGTGTGTGTCTATGTATGTGTGTGTGCGCGTGAATGTGTGTGTGCCGGTTGTATGTAGGACTGTGGGGACCCCCGCGATGCTGTACAGTTTTGCTGTCAGTAGCTGAGCCCTGTTCAGACTCTGCACCTGTTGTGGCAGACGCGCGGCTCTGGAAGGTACCTGCCTGCTGTTTATCAGTGTTTATGCTCCTCAGATGGTATTAAGACAATGGGCAGTTTTTAGTGAGTGCTTGTTTCTGTTGTATGTGGGCCCTCCCCTCGTGAAAGAGACCTCGGGGACTGTCATTAGATCAGATGGCAGGGCTGTATAGAAAGTGTTTTGCATAATTACATACCATAGCCGGAATAGTCACCTCCACATTTTATGGGTCACATACCAGCTACAATTGGCCCATTATAGTCCCGGGAACCTCATCCCCTTTACTGATAGAGAAACCAGACCGCCTAATCTAAGAATGAACATTTCATTTCTTTTTTTCTGATAAAAGGGGCAGAAAAGAAATAAAATGATTTGAGAAATATAACGTTCAGAGTAATGGAGGGAAGAAACGGCGCAATGATCAGGGGAGGTGGGATCAGGATTTAAATAGTTAATCAAGATGAAATAGATTGCCTACACAATGCCCCCTCCTCAGCCTCCCCTCTCCTGTTCACTTTCCTACCTTTGTTATGTCGTAATTGAGATATTCTCATATGCAGGGATGGCCTAACTCCTGACAGCTACAGCCTCACTGCTGGGACGGCAAGGGTTAAAGGACACAGGCTGCCCCCATTACCATGAAATAAGGGGATGCCGCAAATAGTCGCTTCCATAGTTTTATTTATTTTATGGTTTTATTTTTCTGTGAAATATCTGGTGGAACTGGAACACGATGTCATATTCATATATTCACATAGGACACATATGTCATATTCTGGAGCACGGGCACCACAGCCATGGAAAGGAGCTGGCAAAGTCGTAGATCCAAGTGGGAAATTTGGAAATCTTCATATCACAGTCACAAGTTTTCACATACAATACATGATACATTAGATAGATAGATAGACATAAATCTAAATACATAGACATAGATAGATAAATAGAAAGGATTGGATAGATAGATAGATAGATAGATAGATAGATAGATAGATAGATAGATAGATAGATAGATAGATAGATAGAGTTCAGAAGGTGTGAGCAGCACTGCATACAAATGTTAAGATGGTGTGCCAGCGGCTGAGGGATTTGATCCACAAAAACCAAAAAAATAGAAAACAAAAAATTCTACTGCACTAGATAGATAGATAGATTGATATGGATAGATAGATAGATAGATAGATAGAGAAATAGACAGACATAAAGATAAATAGATAGATAGATAGATAGATAGATAGATAGATAGATAATAGATTGATAGATATATAGATAGATAGATAAATAGATACATAGACATACATAAAGATAAATACAGAGATAGATGGATCGATAGATAGATAGACAGAGAGATCAGGTGGAAATGTCTTGCGACAATTTGTTGCAGTCCTGCAAAATGGTCATAGAATTGGTTGTACAGTTGCAGGATGGAGTTAATTATGTAATTATGGGCTAACATAATGCTGTGTATTATGAAGAACAGTATACATAAGTCACGTACTTTAGTACCTTTTTTTGCCTAAAATGAGTTATATTTCAATGCGGCAAATACTGATCCAATTGGGGCTGCCGGTTTCTTGCGACATTTTCTGGAAGGTACTGCAGTTTGTGATAAATACCATGCTAGAGAATGAACACTGCTCATACGG
>ONZH01017866.1:220000-421947 GCA_900303285.1 Rhinella marina
TGATGCACAAAATAGAATTGTATGTACATTATTTATACATGGATTTATCTTTTTTTATGGAAAACAAAAAAAAATTCTGTATGAACTGATGGTATTTGATCATTTTGCATCCGCTTCAAATAAGGGCTTGTCCACACCTGCATTTTTATGAATGTATTTATTTATTTTGCAGTATGTCTTTGTAGCAGCTGATGATGACCGGTCAGTTTTGGGTGTCTTTTCATCTTTATGAGGTAAACAACTGAATCCTCACTAGTGTCACAGATACTGAGAAATGATGACGGACCCCATTAAATTAAAGGTTACTACTTCCTATAAAACTGTCCCTGTGTTTGTGAGTGTGTAAACATATATATATGTGTATGTGTGTCTGTATATATGTCTGTGTATATGTATATGTGTGTGTAAATATGTGTGAGTGTGTGTGTGTATATATATGTGTGTGTGTGTGTGTATATTTATACACGTGTGTGTGTCTGTATATGTGTGTGTATGTGCTTGTGTGTCTATGTCTCTGTATATATATATAAATATATATACAGACACACACATATAGATATATATATATACACACAGAAATACACACAAACATATATATATATGTATATATTTGTGTTGCACTACATAATGTGTTAGTGCTAAGGTGGGGAAATAAAATATAGTCTGCAGTCTGTATTATTGAGGATAAAGTAATGAAAACAAATCCACAAAAAAAGAGAGAAGCTGCTTACCCTAAGAGCTTGCAGTCTAATGGTATCTGTCGGGGTTTCCATTGTGGGGTTTGGTATTATGATGACAAGAACAGCATTGTAGACTGCGCTCTTCTTGTCCAAAATACCCGACCCCAGACGGACAAATACACTAGTGTAAAGATTATTATTGCAATAATGAAAAATATATCGCTGTAGCTTCTGCCGTATTATTTGTTGTTTTTTGGGGGTCTCTCATTTTATTTTATTTTTTTTAAGAAAAGGGGTAAAAGAACTAGAAAGATGGGAAGCAGCAATAGGTGGACAGAACACAGATACAGCCTGCCTTCTGCAGATATAATTTGTCTCCACATATATGTGATTGTAATAATGTTGGGGCTTCATGCTCTAGTTGCTTCATTTCAGCACAGTAAGAGTTAAGAGTTGCCCAGAACAGGCGGGTGTATAGTCTGCATTGTGCCCTTATCTGTGGAATATAGAGCTTGGCGATAATAAGAGCAGGACAATGTGAACACGCTCTATATGTATGGTACCATTCCTCGGCCGCTCCTTCTCTTGCTGACTGATATATTAATAGAAGGTTACTAATTCTATTTATCTACAATTCTGCTGTGTCACCTGCTCATATAGCTGTAAAGAGGGGCTACATGGAGCTCCAGGGAAATGTACAAGCCCCCCTCCCGAGCAGTTATTCCAAGTGCAGGTATCCAGCATGTGTGTACATGTGCCTACTGCAAGCACTGCGCCCCCTCCACCTATAACACTGAACGCAGGAAAAAGCGCACAAATGTTTTTTACATGTGTTATAGTATTAGCATTGCTGTTATTGATATTATTAGTAGTGTTGTTTTTTTATTATTATTATTATTATTAGTTGTAGTAGTAGTAATAGTAGTAGTAGTAATAGTTATAGTAGTAGTACTAGTAGCAGTAGTAATAGTCGTCGTAGTAGTAATAGTAGTTTTATTAGTAGTAGTAGTAGTAGTAGTAGTTGTAGTAGTAATAGTTTTAGTAATAGTAGTAGTAGTAGTAGTAGCAGTAGTAGTAGTAGTAGTAAAGGTAGTGTTATATTATTAATACTATTGTTAATATTATTTTCTTTTTTTAAAAAATTATTATTATTATTATTATTAGTTGTAGTAGTAGTAATAGTAGTAGTAGTAATAGTTATAGTAGTAGTACTAGTAGCAGTAGTAATAGTCGTCGTAGTAGTAATAGTAGTTTTATTAGTAGTAGTAGTAGTAGTTGTAGTAGTAATAGTTTTAGTAATAGTAGTAGTAGTAGTAGCAGTAGTAGTAGTAGTAGTAGTAAAGGTAGTGTTATATTATTAATACTATTGTTAATATTATTTTCTTTTTTTTTTAATTATTATTATTATTATTATTATTATTATTATTATTATTATTATTATTATTATCCATCATTATTAAATGATCCAAATCTGGACTTCGATATTTAAACACATGATACAATTTGCAATAAATATGTCTATATTTTTACCATGGTCAGAAATCTTCATTTATAAGATGTTAAACATTGTCATCCAGAACTCTTTCTCTGTTTTGCTGGAGGGAGGGGGACATTCAAAAATTTGACTTCTAGTTACTTTGCTATTTTTTTTACATTGCCCATTTTGGGATTAATAAAAAAAATATATATGAAAGAATAATCAAACGTTTTTGGGTTGTCATATCAGATTGGATTTACAAAGTAGAAGACGAAATCAATCAACTAAAGGACTGGTGATAGAATAGATAAAATTAATAGAGCGGTAGAGATAGATAGATAGATAGATAGATAGATAGATAGATAGATAGATAGATAGATAGATAATTAGATAGATGATAGATAGATAGATAGATGGATAGATAGATAGATCGATAGATAGATACTGGTAAGGTATTTATTTTAAAACAATTATTTTTATCACCTCACCATCACCATTTTAGTGATAATATCTTTGATAAGTTCCATAGATATAGATGCTGGGGCAGTGGACAGACTTTATAACATTCTGTTCAATTAGAATCTTGCAGAAATATCTGAACTTTCAATTTCAATGCAGAAAAGGCGACACTGAAGGACGATGTAGACGTCACAGCGCCACCTCGCTGCCGAATAAGTAATAGCAGCAGGAAGAAAAAAAAAGATCAAGAAAAAGATCAATCCACAGAGCACTTGTGAAATGTGCATTTTTTTTTTTTTACAACGAAGCAGCTGGACTGGACAGTGAGGAATAATCCTCACACAACATTATCCTCTGGACAGCAGTACACACAGAAGACAGGAGAGACAGGAACCCTGAAATGTCACTACAAATTCTGGGTGCACTAATGATTTGCAGAATTATTACCTGCCAATATTTGTAGCAATATACAGTCACCAATTTTGCAAAAAAATAACTGAATTATATTACAGGGTGAAATCAATGCAGAGCTTAAGGGAATGGGTATCCGTGTCCTTCTGGGTGGAAAGTTGGATAAAACACCGACATCTTCATATCCAGATACATTCCACCTCTCTTATCCATTCAGACCCATGTAAATTAGGGTAGCAGCTAGAAGGGGGATGAATCAACCTGTCTTAATGGTTTTAAATACTGAAATATTAGTGTGATGTTTGAGATAAATTGTGAGATTGGAAATATTTTGGAATAATAATCTATAATCTATCTATTATCTATTTATTTATCTATCTATATATATCAAGCTATCCATTATCAAATTATTTATCTGTCTATCCCTCTATCTATCTACTATCTATCTAACAAATGTATCTATTATCTATGTGTCTATTTATCAATCTTCGACCTCACATGAATACTTTTAGAGCTGATACATTTTTTAGTGTGTGTATTATATGTGATATAATGTCCCTTTACTGTATTTCCCAATTCCCCTAATAACCCCAGTGGTACACGCCATCCAGTGCCCCCTATACTTAGATGCACTCTTCAGACTTTTCTTAACTGTATCCAGTAAACATCGGAGATTTGGCAGGTTCCCTTTCTTGCGTAGGAAGCTGGATATTGGGATCTCCACTGCATTCGCAGGAAGAGATGCAGAGCAAATAGGTTGGGTTTGTATTACAACTATGTCATAATGTTTCTCTCATGCAAAACATGTAGCCAGAGGGGATTGCTAATGACTCAAGGTTTGAAGAAGAAACACAAGACAGACTCTTCCAACACATTAACACACCACAGAGTCTATAGATATTATCATTACACTAACAGGCACACAATGCACCGGCAGCAGATTCATCATCCTTCACACCAGTCCAATAAAAACACCAATATGATTTCCTTGTTTTTAAAAAAATATCAATTTTATTACCTGTTATTTTATTTATCTCTGAACTGAATAAAATAATGCTCAACATTAGGAAGCAGCATGTGACAGCAAATTTCTTCAAATAATATATATATAAATATATATATATATATATATATATATATATATATATATATATATATAGACACATAAAGCATTCTGGCGGTGGTGTGAGGAGCAGGAAGAACGGTTTATATGATTTTGATTTCTGGGAATTATTACTGAGGTCTAGGTGTAGTAGCAAACATGTAAAAAGTCAATGTTAAAATAAAATCAGCCCTTCTCTGTCCTTCTTTTCCGTGCAAGCATTGTAATTTCCAGAACTGGTTAATACCTCAGACATATCCATTTCTATCGATCACGACCGGAACTGTATTATTTTCCAGGGTCTCATTGTTCATTTTTGGATTCTTTTGATTTAATAATTTATTCTCTTATTATTATTATTATTATTATTATTATTACTAGAAGGTTTCTGAAAAGTAGGGTGTTAGGGGAAAGAGATCATATCGACATACAGTTAATTTCTCATTGTTCTCTATAATAGTGTAATATTTAAAGCAATCAGGAACAAAAATGCTTCACTTTCTTTTTGTGTTTTATGTCAACTTTAAATTGTCAGTATAGATTCGTCTTCTAAACTGAGAAACGTCGCCCAGTCCTCAGTATTCACTTACAAGGACACAATGAACGTGTCCAAGTCATTGTAAAGATTACCAATGGGCACCCAATTATTAACCGAATCCCTGACACCCTTGCAGGTAACAGACCCAGATAGAGGGAGACCACAGTAGGCTTTCTGCAGAGCCCAGGCAGGGAGAGGGGAGCACTGTCCTGGGCTCCTAATATTTAGGATATTAGCTATAATCTGAGAAGGGACACAGCCCTATGGAACACCACATCTACCGCAATCACTATAATTAGCTGCTATTCATTTGCTAGATTTGCAGATATGAAGCAGCTTCCAGAAATTCAATTTTAAGTCGCAACTCAATATCCATTTTATTTTCAGCACCATAAAATATTCTGAGAAAGAAATATTTCGCCATTAACCACTGTAGGATGAAGAAGTCCATCTTGTACAATTAAATTTCTGTATATCACACTCTGCTTAAGTGACTCATTCATCATCATCATCAATGATCATCACCATTAGATTCATAGGAAACTCCAAGCATCCATTGTACCACTTCATGTATCTGCATGCTATGATCAATTCTGAAGTAGCTAAAGCAGAATATTTATAGCAGTAAAAGGGAACACAAGTGACTGACACTTGATTAATCAATAACTGATTGTGAGTGAATGTGTATTATTCAATATGAATGAACCCGATGGAGTGTGTGTATGTATATGTATATATATATTACATGTCAACTTGTGAAATAGGCAAATAGATTAATAGTTAAATAGTTAATAAATGCTTTAATTGTTTAAATTATTTGAGATGAAAGTGGGCCAAGGCTCATACAAGGGCATCACTGTTGCAAATGTAATTCTGTTAATGAAGAGGTCAATATATTTCTATTGGGCTCGTTATTTTGTCTCCCCAAAATGTAGACCTGTTATTTGCCCTCATGCAGCAGTAAGGTATGTCTCCCCCGTCTCTTGCTCATTTTAGTATTGAAGGTTTATCATCTGATGCTACAAACACATATACAGAACAGGAAGCAGAAATGGAAAATCAGTACTAATCACCTGGTGGGGGCAATATAGGCGAGTGTGCCCCAATCCATAGCATAATGCATCTTATATCATAGAAATCCTATTTATCATGTGATCATTGCAGGCACTGACACACCTGCTAACATGCTTAACCTGCTGACACCTCTCCCCCTGTGTGCAGTCATATTAATGTGACTGCCTCCGATAAGGCACAATATTTCCCATATTGATGAAGTAGGTATGAAACATGTCACAATAGACGATTCATCAAGGAGCCTTTAGATGCGCTTTCTACATTCACAACCAGAATATATATATATATATATATATATATATATATATATATATATATATATATATATATATATATAATGTGCTTGTGTTTATCTATATCTATCTAAGATATATATATATATATATATATATATATATATATATATATATATAATTGTGTGTGTCTATATCTAATATATATATACATATATAATGGTATGTATGTATGTATGTATGTATGTATATATATATATATCTTAGATAGACACACACAAGTATATATAGATATATATATACATAATAGACAGATAGAGATGGACACACACATATATACACACAGAAATTGTTCATTAATTAATCAATTATAAATGAATATCCTTCTATAATTAATGATTTCATGATTTAACTTATAGAGCCAAAATCAATATATACTTGCAATGTATGAAGGTACATTATACAAATCATGAAACAGTTAAACTGGCATCGCAGCAAATAATAGGTTAAATGTTAAAGTGCATAAAGAAAGGCAAAATGACGTATTTGCATGTAAGTGATTTCTGCCGCAGCCAGTTTTGGGCGGCATTGTGTGAACAGAGGCGATCACAGTGTATACTTCTACACATATCTGGAGGGGCTACTTTCCAGGCTACAGAAGATCACTTTACGCTGGCCACTCAATACCTTCAAGAAACTGGACATTTATCACATCAGAGATGACAGACGAGAAGTATCGGAGAAAAAGGTGGTAATTTACAACTTTGTTATTAGTTAAGAATAATCAGCGTTTATAATAGTCGTCAATAATTGCTGGATAGGCTTCATTGACTCCAGAAGGAAGGGATAATAAAAAAAAACATAGTAAGGGTCTTTTAATGGAAATAGATGGGATCTTTTAAAAAATTATGCAAGATCTGGAATGATTTCAATCAATTACGTCCATTATAACATGGAAGCTGGATATTTGTTTAACTGAAAGGGAAAGGAAACGAAATAACATCAGGCTGAGAACATGGAAACTGCTTGAAAACAATGAGCTGATATTAATTATAGCAATGTTGGCATTAGAGGTGAGTGTGGATCGAGCTCTAGATTTGGGATGATTTCTATAGTACAATGGTATATATATATATATATATATATATATATATATATATATGTTTTATACCGTCGTTGGCTACAGAACTTTCCACTGAGAAAGTCTACAGAACTTTCCATGAGAAGATAAGGAGCTCTCCAGCCCACTATATAAGAACCAGCCTTGCAATGGTAGCAGGCAAGCTGATTGTAGTACAAAAGGTGCTCCGAGTTTGAGATTTATCGGTTTGCAAATGAAAAGGTTTTTCCTGGTGTAAGAGGTTAACCCAGAGTCCCCCACATCGTGACTGGCATGGTCAATAAGCCCTACACAAAGCCTGCTGCTTGCCATCCTTAAGTTACACACAGATATACATCCACACACTCACACATCTCAGCCTGGCCTGCTGTAATTTTCTTTTCATTTCTGTTTCTTTCTGCCTTTACAAAGCCATGGGTCCCTTTGTAGGTAGTTGGAGGATTTCTCCCTCTATTTTCTCCCTAGCTGAACCATCCTTGTTCTATAGCATCCAGCTGAATAAGATACCAAAAACACAGAAAAGATTAAGGGGGAGAGAGAGTGAAAGAAAGCACAGTGAGCAGGGCTTACACCCCCCGACATCATCTAAAAGTGCTGCAATAGGGGTAGACATTGGAAATAATCCTGCTGGACACTTGTAATGGAGTCTTGGGGAACAGAGCAAACAGTTTGTAGGTTTGTGATTGCAATACATGGGGGTGGAAGGACAGACAGAAGGCTACAAACACAGAATCCAGAAGAGGACTTATATACATGCTAATAAGGCTACATTAACCCATCCCTTTACTACATTCTTCACAGATCAATGCCTGACCCACAGGCGGCTCACATAGCTACTCACTTTTTTTTCTACACACATAGGAGATAATCGCTGCAGACCAAGCAGTCCTCCAATAATAGATGGAATAAAGACAGAGTCTCAGGGGTTAACCTTTCCCTTACCAGCAGCACCACAGCCTCCTGGCAGGGAGCAGGTTAATGGTCAGAAGTCTACATTTTGTAAACAAATTGTCTCCTCAAAATAAATAAATAAAAAATTAATAAATATCAATAATACCGGTAATAATAATAAATACTGAAAAGATAATGAAAAATGTAAAATTAAAAAGACCATTTATACCAAACAAGACTTTTTTAGGACATTTTAAGAACTCCTGTACATTTATAAGGTAAATATCTAGGCTTCCTGTCCTCATAAACTACAGATCGAGGTATTAATATTAATATTTGTAATAATGCCCACTATAAGCCATGGTTCTATAATTCTGAAATGACTGCTCTTTGTTTGGAAAGCCAGGTGACATCTATGAAATGACCTCAAAGCCTCCAATATCTGTACAGTCACACTTATTTACTGCAGCCGATATTACACTATCTACCTGTAATATTCCGCAAGAAATAAAAAAAAAATATTAATCTTTATATAGATAGAAAATTTCTACCTTCACTTATGAAGGAGATGAAATAGGCTGCGCCCGAGCTACATGTAACTCGGTATTTCTGTACATTATATTCTATTAATTGAAGAAAAAAAATTTACTTAAAATAAATAAAAAGAAACAATGATGTAGAAAGACATAACTAGGAAGACTGATGAGTAGTGACCCGGTCCAGACTATACAGAGGCTGTCATTGTAATCATTAGTATTAATAATAGCAGGAGTATTAGGGGCTGCAGCAGCAGTATTCATTGTGCACCCAGTGGGCCCCCAGCCGCCTCAGTGTCACCTTTCTATAACTTCTGGGGGTACACAGCCTTGATGGCTGGCTGTAATAAACCCCTCTTTGAGGCTTGCCTGTGACATGGGTGCATTGAAGTCAGGCTGAGGTCTTTGGAGGTCTCACAATGTGTCAGTACTTGGGATAACTGGTAGATGGCACAATTTTCTAACATTTAAAGAGAGGGCTGCATGCTGAGAGCAATAGGTCCATTTTATAGCCCTTCATTTACAGGGGACAAAGATAACTGACAGCCAAAGTGAGGAGACATCTCAATGAAATCTGGAAATGTAATAAAGCACCGCATAAAAGGACAATGGGGGGCACTATATATATACATTAATTAGAGTATGTACCTATATCGGTAGATAGATACATAGATATGAGGTAGGTAGATAGATAGATATGAGATAGGTAGATAGATAGATAGAAAGATAGATAATAGATAGATAGATAGATAGATAGATAGATAGATAGATAGCTGAATGGATGGATGGATAGCTGAATGGATGAATGATGGATAGATAGACGGATTGATAGATATGATATAGATAAATACATAGACAGATAATATCGCAAAAGTTCAACTTAAAGTGATAATTAATATTAGTTCTTTTAGTTAAAATATAAAACACATAAAAACAGTGAAAACATTATTGGCAAAAAATAAAGCTTTAGCTCATTCCCATATTTTAACAGTAATCTAATAAATTCGGGGATTTCTGGTAATAATGTCTCGCATTCACCATAGTATATTCCATTTCTTCAACAAGTACGTATCATAACTATGAGAGAAGCACCGGAGCCTTAAATAATCAATTCCCCTCGTGTCCCTCTCTGCTCTTCACGTTGCAGATTTATTATCCATCTACACCTATGTGGAACATCATTGTCTCCTTCCATACACCTACAATACCACTGCTTTTTACCTCCCACCCGTCAGCACCTCCACTGTGAAGGTTTGCGATATAACCAGGTCCAAAAGAGAAGTCTGACAGCAGTATATTAGTACTTGCCTAATAAACAGCGAAAGGCCATTAAAATAAAAGAGTCATGAAACCCAAGCGATGCCTAGCCTCCACAATACAAAGCATAGAAGGGGAAAGGTAATTGTAACTCTATAAAGAGACTTTATGGGGATGGGATTAAACATATCTTGGAGCAGCTTGTGGAAAATAACATTGTCCCCCAGTAGAGCAGTAAGCTGCACTTTTATTAGGATCCATTCATACAAGATGATGGAGCAATGTACAGAGAGGGGTAGAGGAGAATTTGGAGGATGCTGCAGCAGGGGCTGCAGTGTAAATAATTGTATTTGGGTGGATAGAGTGTAGAGTAAACCCCTGGCTGTGCTGGGAGAGAATCCCTGTAGGTAAATCCATCATTACTCTTCGGATACAGGGAGGAAGCGAGGCTACTAAATTTATCTTACATTCGTAGCGCTTTAATAGACATTTATTAAATGCTTTTAGAGAGAGACATGTGGCGCCTGATTACATCCTAGTTATAGGCAGAACATAAAGACACACGTTACCGACCAATTTACTGGAAGGGAAGAGGGAGAGGGAGAAAAGAGGAAGGAGAAAAGCCATACAAGAGAGAGCAGACAATGTACTGGATACACAAGGCCTGGATCAGGCATCCTCTCACTACCACCCCTATCATTCATTACTACCCTCTGTCATACCCCTTGTCTGGTTACCCCCATAACATAAAGGTGGCTGAAACAAAAATTGAAATAACACACAAAGAGTCTCAAAGAGCCTAAAATGTAGACTAGAGAGCTAACACCCTTAGACTGCACTGCTCTATGGAGGTAGGCACATGATGGAAATACACACACTGACCATATCCAGCATTGCTTCTAATAGGCAAATACAATTCAGATGCAGACTTCTCTAAAAGAATCAAGTTATCAAAAAGATTTACAGGGATAGATAAATAGATAGATAGGTAGATACATAGATATTAGATAGATAGATAGATAGATAGATAGATAGATAGATCAGATAGATAGATAGATAGATAGATAGATAGATAGATAGATCATTGGATGCTTAAAATATACAAATATACATAAGAAATAGTGATATATAGCACACCCCAAAATTTTATAATGTGAAGTTACTGTCTGTCTATTCAGACAGACTTCATTCAGACTTATAAGCACACACTAGATGTATTATTCCTTCACAGTGACCCTAAAGCCTAGGACTTGTCTGTGCCTGATACCCATTGTGATCAATGCACAGGTGATCAGTGATCCAATAATCAATGCTTAGATCAGTGATCTAATAATTGATGCTCGGGTGATCTATTAATAAATGCTCAGGTAATGAGAGATCTAGTCATCAATGTTCAGGTGATCAGTGATCTAATAATTAATGTTTAGGTGATCAGAGATCTAATTATCAATGCTCAGGTAATCAGAGATCGAATCATTAACGCTCAGATGATCAGTGATCTAATCATCAATGCTTAGATCGGTGATCTAATAATCAATTATCAGATGTTCAGGGATCTATTAATCAATGCTCTGGTGATGAGAGACATATAATCATCAATGCTTAGATCGGTGATCAGAGATCTAATAATGAACCCTTAGGCGATCACAAATCCGATCGCACAGGGACAGAAAGTCTTCTTCTAGGGAATGCAGGGAAGTTTTGGAGGACATCAGCGCTGTTGACCTGGTGCTGGGGGGGGGAGCTCATTAGTTCGCTGTCCATCTCTAATAAAGGAGCAGGGTTACAAATTATCCGGTCCTGTCTGAACACACGCTCTGTCAAGTGAGATCAGCGCAGCGCCAGCCTGATCTGCTCCCTCCGCCAGGCTGGCCGGGCAAGGAGTCCTCTACAGGGGCCGCTTGACCACAGAGCTTCCTATCACCAGCATACCATCAAGACCAGCATCCCAGCACAATACAGAGGAGAGGAGATCCTGCTAGTGTAACAAACCATCTCCAGCACAACAACACGTTAGTACAATGCCCATGTGCCTCTGTGCTATGCCTCTCCTTGTGCTCCTATAAGATGTGTCTCCCTTTAAATTAACATTCACAGTGAGAAGACCAGCAGGGCATCCTCCGGGTGTCTTGTGACTAAATGGCTACATTACATTTTATCATCATAATATCATTTCCCAGATAACTCTGCCTTTTACAGTGTAATAATGTCTCCTCCATCTGTAGAAAGAAGGGACTGCTAGGGCTGTTATCATTGTGTTATCTGGACACGATAGGGTTTATAACTCTTCTAACAGGTATGGGGGTTTACACAACGACAGGTAGCCGTCCTCTGCTGACAACCACTTCCAACCTTCACCACAACTTTAGTTTTCTGTTTTCTCATATTCTCATATTAACCCTTTGCGTATTCTCACCCTGCCCATGCACTGCTACAACACAAGGCTTGTGAGGTGTATATATATATAATATATATATATATATATTATATTATATACACACACCTAGTCATTGAGACATTTGGCCAATATTGGATGCAGTTCCCATGTAGGACCTATTCATTCAGCCGCACTACCATGAAGCCTTCAGAGATGCTTCACAGCAATTCAACAGGTTCTGGCATCTCATGGGTTAAAGACCTACTGTAAAATATGTGCACAACACACACTCACATACACACCAGTCACACGGTTCACTGACCAGATCACCAAGGTCTCCACAACTTAGAGCAATGAAGGAGACTTACGCTACATCCCACAAGGCATCTAAGGGGTTAAAGTGTAACCTATAAACTCTTGCCTGTCCTTGCTTTCCTGGGGTCTTTCTCTCTCTGTTGTCTTTAGCAAAGTGATGGAGGAAGAGCAGAGGGGCTGCCTGCTGGAAGGAAGGAAGATCCCCCTGCTTGTCTTGTCTCTTCCATGTGTTTTGTATTAGCCTAGGCTTTGTACAGCAAGGCTTGCATGGCAATTGAAAGACGCCATGTTTTCCTCTAGCTAATAGGACACACAAGTCACCAAGAAGCTGAAGGCATACTTTCACACGCTAAAGACACCCCCGAAAATTCCTTAAAGTAAACAAGAACTGCACCGCGGAGGCTCCACTGTGTGTGATCTGGGATCATCTGAACCTACAGGTCCCCATTCAGGAGGACAATGCACTCTTTTACCCAGCAGATCGCACAGTTAGACTACTGTGGATCAGTCCTAATGGCCTGTGCCCCCCTCCCTTACCAGCCACCGCCACCCCTCCCTCTGTGGCATGTTTCAGATGTGCTAGAAGATGGTGTGGATCAAAAATGTTCACTGTGGCTTTTATTGTCTGAGATGGTGTTTGGCTAACACACCCCAGCATTGGGAAGAAATAAAGCAGAGCAGCCAGGAGAAGAGAAAGACACTTCTAGTGTTGCCATCTTTAACAGAGACCAAGTTAACCCTTATACTCCTGGGTACTCCTTATATAGCTTTATGCAGGGCAAAGAAAAGGTTAAGATCTCCCAGAACTTGCTCTTAACCCCCCCCCCTTCTTCCTTTTGTCCTAGCAAGATCTTTTGTTCCAACTCAGCACACACACATACAAAAAGAAAACTTTAAAAACCTAAACTTAATTCTGCATCCACACCAGCACCACCACCACCATCATCATCCTCCTCATCAAGGCTCGCATACAATAAGGAGAGGGACTAAACTTGTTTTCAGTTTGAAATTCATAAATTATAATTTAATACCAATGAGACAATTTACAACACATGGTTTTACAACAAGCTAAACACAAAACGACTTCCTGTGAATTTTTTTTCGCAATACAAAAAAAAAACAAAATAAAATAAAATAAAAAAATAAAAAAGTCATACACTCACAAATGCAATGACTTGCAATAGAGGAACCTAAAAGTAGAGGTCAGTAATACTCTGCAAATGTGCTCAGCGCTCACTCCTCTCCCTGTGTGTTATGTCCACAGCTCTATGCATCCATCCAGCCTAGTGTGTCTTCCTCTAGATGTGTGCATGTTCTCCTAATCCACCCCAAACAGACAGCAGATCATCTTCCAAGCGTGCATTGACAATAAATTAAAAAAATGTGACATTGGAATAAACCTTAAAATATGGCCATTTGTTGTTGTTTTTTTCTTTGTACAAAATATACCCCCCCCATATTAACACATGATATTACATTTTGGATGCCTACATATATGTTTAACCCTTTCTGGTTCTCTTATAAAGGCCTAAGTCCCTTCACTTAACTTTCAGAATACACTGGCTTTATAATAATAATAATAATACTAAATTGTACATGATTTATTCTGTACAGGGATCCTCTAAAAGCTAAGTCACCCCATGTGATGCTTCTTCCAACAACGCATATCACAAAATATTATTGAGCAACCAAGGAAAAAAAAATCAGAAATCTCAATAAAAAAAGCAACTGTCCTGTATATACAAATGTGCCACTGGCTTGCCCCCAATATCCTGTGCGTGTATACCAGATATGTACAAAATAGTCCTCTTATTTTTTATGTTCATAAAATAGATGCAGACGATTTTTTGGATAAGTTTAACAATATAAGTTCGCTAAAATACAGGCACTTAGAAGAATGGGCCTAGGAAATCCATTTTTAATGAAATAGTGGATTAGGTTACTAGGAAAGGGTTGCAATAATAATGTCCAGTACCTCTTAAACCATAGATAAACCATTGGTTTAAGCGTTTCCTGCCGAATTAGGCATGCAAATACACTGCAAACATAATAGGGGGTGGGGATAGGGAGGAAAAGCAAATTAAATTAACCCCTTCTGCAGCCAGACCACCTATGTCATGAAGGGGGGCTCATTAGCAGAAACACATGGAATATGGATCAGATCATTCTTTGTTTTAGCTCTTTTTTTGTTTGTTTGTTTTTTAAAGACACTTGTCACAGCCAAAGAGTTTTCAGATATCAAATAATATTTTAATTTCTGAATAATTTCAATTTTTCTTGAAATATAACACACAAAGACTCGACCAAACAGTTCAGTTATAATAACTTTTACAGTATACAGGAAAAAAAAAGTTGCACTTAAAAAAAAGAACGAAAAAAAATAATAAAAACCTTCAGTTTCTTTGAAACACAAAACTGTAAAATCTAGTTACCGAACCAATCACATTATGTATAAGTGCCAACAGTGTTATTTGTCATGCTGATTTTCAATTGTATTTTGTCTCTTTAAAAAAAATGGAAATATCAACAATTATAATACAAAGGGATTTGCAAATATACAAACAGTTATATAGGAGCTTCAGAAGAGAATGAAGAATACTGTATGGAACATGAATTGTCCTTATCTAAAGCGCTGCTGTGTCTAAGACACGGGATCCCCTACACTTCAACACCCACAGTCTGTCTTATTTATGAAAATAAAATAATAATAATAATAATAATTATTATAATAATATAAAAAAAATCTGTCTTGTGTAATGAAGAAACGTGGTTCCACTGTGTAAATAATTACAGGTCTCAATATTAATTAAACTAGGCTCATCACTTATAAGTGCGCTTCCAACTTAAGTTCTAGTGTCAGATTTTTAAGTTCCATGTTTTCCTATGATATTTTGTGGACTCTTGTTTTAATTCTTTCAGAACATATTTTAAGGATACGTTTTTTTTCTCTTAAGTCAAGAATTATATTTATAGAAAAAAAATTGAATATCATAGAACCACAGAATAAACTGGTTTGGAACCAGGAAAATACAAAATGGAAAATAAAAAAATGAAATAAAACAGCTAATAGATACATAGACACAGAGGACAATTTAGAATTTAGGGAAAAAAAGGAACTTTCTATTTTTCTCCACATTTCCATAAATGCACTTTTTTAGCGATATTTTTTTAAAAGGTTACAAAAAAGACTAAAATTCCCTGTTGATTTTTTTTCAGATTTTTTTTCTTTTTTAAGAAAAAAAAAGATACGTAGCAAGTTGTTCTGAACGAGACAGGTTTAAATGCATTCTGATAAGAGTTCATCAATAGTCTTTTTATGTTTAGTTTTTTTTTTTAAATTCACAGTCCAATAAATTCTTCCCTCTTCTTTAAGTAAACTTGTAACAGCCTTAGCAGAAGGAATTTTAGCCAACATACCCCAGAGTCTTTTTTCTTTTAATTTGCCCTCCAATTCCCCCTATCAATACTTAGTATTTTATTGAATGGACATATAGGGCCAATTGAAACTGCTTCCAGAGAGTAACATATCCCTAATGAGCGTTTCTATAGGGGTTTTACCTACCAAACGGACGAAAAACAATTGCTCTATGACAGAGGAGGACACAGTGCGGAGGGAGGGTAGACGGAGTAAGAGTTTGCCAAATCTTGTAGGCTGGTTGGGGTACTGGCTTCTAACATATTCTTCCAATGCACATTGGGACTTCTCCTGCAAACTTTCCACATGAGCTACATCAGACAGACCACAGGCATCTGCAAGAAAGTGTGACAAACAATGTCATTATATCATTAAGAAGACTTGTGGTGGTTAGCATGGGTTGGCTTGAAGGCCTGTCATAAATTTGTGAAGCAACCCCCCACCCCCAACTTCCTTGTTCATGGAAATTAACTAACCAAAAAAAATAATAAAAAAAATACACAACTACATAATAAGTTTAACACATGGCATGGGCAAGTGTGATAGTAATTCAGCAGAGGCCTACTTGTGACTCCATAGCTCCTTCTCTAACATCTGATGTTCACTCATCAGCAGTAGAAGTCCTGGACTTTAATATATTCTCCCTTGGAGGACTATATGTTTTTCTTTAGTCTCTGCAAATGTCTTAAGTGGCTCTTTTAAAGATCATCTTGTCAGTACTGGTTGTTCAGAAGCAGCCAAGCAAACTCTTATCCTCCTCTCTCTTCTACTCTACTAGAGCTGGGCTTAAGAGAAGGCCCAGGGAGACCACTGAGGGACTCTGGCCATTAAATACAATGCAGAGTGGGGTTTAAATCACAAATGCCTCTGTCTAGAGATTGGGTTGCGACCTAACCTGCCATTGGCTTCTTGGAAAGAGAGAGCAGCACATGCATATTGTTATCCAGGCCATCAAAAAGGCATGCTAATCATCTGAATCATGTGGAGGGAGAGAACTCCAGTTTGTAACTTATCAGGTCATATTTTAGGGTACCCTAGATGAGGTAGCCACATACTGACATACTTTCAAAGCACCCTCTGACAACTTTTAATCAAGCATACATTATACAATATATCATAATAGGTATAGTCTCAAGTTTAACATTTTATGCCTATTGATAGTCTTTTACCACTAGGCCCCTCCATAATACACATGTATTTTATAGGATAACCACCAAGATGGATGCAGTATGACCTGGGAGATGTCTCCCTAACCTTGTAAACTACGCCTAGCTACATATGTCTTCATATTTTAATGATTAAATCTGCAGATAATAATAGTATAATAATAATAATAATAATAATAATAATAATAATAATAATAATAATAATAATAATTTAGTAGACTTTTCGCTATATATCTTGGGTGTTAATTGAGCATTTCAATTACAGATGAACATGACTATTTTGTGAAGATCAAATAAGTAAAAAGACACATATAACTTGTAATCTAATCGTTTTTGCAGTGTAAGCCTCAGGCGACCAATGTCTGCAAATTCTTAAATAACAGAGAAGATGCTAGATGTGTGAACGTCTTTACTGAGTGAGAATATTACACACTGAATATACAGTATACATATATACACACATGATGACAGTGTGATTGAAGCCACTGAGTCGCCTGCATATGCGACATTTCAAATGCCACTTTGTCCCACAAAGTTGGGCCTGAAGAGTTAATTATTATCCAATATATTACTCACTCCTATTAACCTACAATACGCCCTAATTAGATTCTATAATGTATTCACTACTGCTTTATAGCTGTCACTTCAAGTGGTGTTGTGATCATACAAAAAAGTACATTTTAGTTTTAATATTATTAATACTATTTTTTTTTTGGAGGAAGGGAAACTTTCCTAGGAGAGTATGATTCCCTTCCCTGCCCCCACTGCTTGCTGTGGGTAAATAATGTGGCTGCCTGCCTCTCATTTCTACACTAAAAGTTGTATTCTGTCTAAAGTTACAGCAGCCGAGCAGTGAGATCCTAACTGCCTGTCTTAACTCGTCCGATTCACAAATACATTTGGAATCCCAATGATTTGGGCCCATGCAGTTAAACAAACAAGAGCTCAGGCTGGAAGCTGAACTGCACACAGAAGGGTGACCCAGCGAGGAAGTGCTCGGCTTCTTCCACTTTTCCGTATATTATTTCATGACCTAGCTAAAAATAAAAACACCTCAAGTTCATTTTATGTCATTCCCCGACCTGATCTTAGGAGTCAAGAAATCTTATTCAGTTATCTGCACTTTATTAAAATTGGTTAGGGTCTGTCCGAGTTAGAGGCTAATAATAATAATACTAATAATAAAAATAGTAATAATAAAAATAGTAATACCACAAGTTGCTACAGTAATCAACTCTTACAATCAATTCATCCGGAAAAAGCAAAGGTTAAAAAGATAGATAGATAGATAGATAGATAGATAGATAGATAGATAGATAGATAGATAATAGATACATAGAATATAAATAATAGATAGACCATAGATACATGATACATAGATAAATAGAGAGATAGAGGGATATATAGATAGATACATGCATAGATAAATATATGATAGATACATAGAAAAGTATAGATAGATAATTAGGCAGATACAGACAGAGAGATAAATAGAGAGATAAATAGGCAATAGCTAGATACATATAGAGAGATAGAAGATAGTAGATAGATAAATAGCTAGTGAGACAGATTAATAAATAGATGATAAACAGATAAATAGATGGATACTAGATAGACGGGCAGATAGACAGACATAAAGATAAATAGACATACATGGATAAATAGACAGATAGTTGATAGATAGATAGATAGATAGATAGATAGATAGATAGATAGATAGATAGATAGAAAAATTGTAGACAGATAGATATGGTAGACAACAGATAGTTGATAGATACGTAGATAGATAAATAGACAGATAAATTGTAGATAGATAAGTAGATAGATATAAATGGTAGACAATAGATAGTTGAGAGATGGTAGATAGATAGATAGATAGATAGATAGATAGATAGATAGATAGATAGATAGTTAGATAGATAGATAGATTTAGAGGGTAGACTATAGATAGTTGATAGATAAATAGATAGATACATGGATATGGATGACAGACAATAGATAGACATATTAGATGTTTTTCTTACCTGAAGTAAAGAGAACTATAGCTTTTAAACAACTATATTCTGCCGAGTCCACATGTAATGCCTTCAGTTTTTCTACTTGCTCTTGGAAGATTCGTATGTGGTCCATAAAGGCCACCACTCTGTCCGCAGACATGGGGGAAGCGTGTAGACCAGCAGCTGCCAGGAGAGGGGCAACATGGAGTGGCATGGAGCACTGGGCAGCGTTCAGCACAAATAACTCACTCCAGGTCAGCCTTAGAAGGGCCACTTGATCTGTGATCTGCAGGTCTGGGAAGAAGGGGATATTCCGTGCCCACTCCACCGCACTGAAGAGCATCCTAGCTGCCAGTTCACAAATGTTCTCGATGCCCATAATGTTGTTGGGTTGCATGCATTGGCTGCCAAATCTAGAGGTCGGGTAGGGTTCTGCTCTCAGGAGAAGGGATATATATCCGGATAGGTAGGAATGGCAGTTGAGAGGGTCTCCATTCGTCAAGGCGAACTGACCATGGGTAGGCTGTGTGGGTGGCATTCTGCCCCTCTGTACGGCTGCAGTGAATAGAGAAGAAACTACAGCAATTAATACCAATGGATGACTTAGTCTAATGCAAGTCTTTTCCTCCCTGGCTCTTAAAAATCCCACTCTATATGCTGTTCCATAGCATGTTCTCCCCAGATCTGTTCTGTGCTGTTATTGTGTTTTATGATTAAATTACAACCACCCATAATCTACACCACACATCCCACAATGGCTTCAATATCTCTCCTCTGCTTGCTTAATAATAAAAAAAAATCTGCTGACTTCCCAAACGCGAAGACATTCAATTTATCCTTCCATATGGGCTCCTAATGTCCTTATGTTCCCTTCTCCCATCTACACATATAATATCGCCGATCCATTTTAATTATACAGATATATTTTTAAATACAAAAAAAGACTCAGTTTCACAAAAGGCTTTTGCTATCAGATTGTACAGTAAAAAAATATCATTATAATCATATAAAAAAAACATAGGAAGGAAGAAGCTGTAATGTGGCTGATGGATGTGCTTGCAGCTTGCAGGCCTCTGTGTTTTTATGGCATTACATTTGCATGCAGGAAAGCACAGAACAATGAAGGGGTGATGGTTAGAAAGTGTTGGGGTTTGGAAAGTATTTGTGTTGAGTTTGCAGAAGGAGAAGAAGAAGGAGATGTGCGTGAGAGGGAGAGCAGGAACAGGGTGAGCTGAAGCAGCTGGAACACAAAGGAAGAGGCAGGCTGTAACCCCTAGCCTACATAGGAGGCAGCCTGCACACTGTCAGCTCCCTGTCCTTGCCTCATGTTAGATCACAAAAGGGTTTGACTTTCACAAGGGGACACACACACATACAAATACACAAATACACACACATGCACCTATCTACACACTCACACCACCACCTACTACAGCACAAACCATCTGCAAGACCTCCAGGCTAGCTCTAATTCTTATGGCAGCAGGAACTTCAATTGTATTTTTTTTTAATGGAGGGCAGAGAGGGAGAGGGAGAGGGAGCATGTGTGTGTGTGTGTGTGTGTGTGTGTTACAAGAGCCAGCTCCAAACTGTCCTTCTGATCTTAATCAGTTTTAACTCCTGTGCAGAATGACATTCTAGGTCACAGGGGCCAGGGAGATTATTCCAGGGAGATGGGGGGGGTTGTGTGTTGGGAAGAATATATGTGTGTATCTAAAAAGCATTTTGAAAGGAACTGTAAATAAAACATGCAAAGCAAAATAAATATTAAATATCTAATAATATTATGAATGTAAAAATAAAATATAATAATGATGATGATAATAATAATAATAGTAATAATAAGGATGATGATGAGTAGAATTCAGTAGAATTCACCATGAGGATAAGGGTGGCAAAGAAAAGAGAAAAGAATAAAAAAAAAATACAAAAAACATAAAACAGCCAACTCACAGCTCTGGCCATGCAGAAGAAAGTTACAACACAGTAGTGGTGATGGTGCTGGGCAATAATACAGAACAATAGACTGCTAAACAAATGAAATCCCAATACCTTCCCGTCTCATGCCAACTTTGAGACATTTTTTGAGGCGACAGTATTGACACTGATTGCGGTGGTGCTGGTCTATGGGGCAGTTCCTGTTGGCACGACATGTGTAGCTCAGGTTCCTCCTTACACTTCTCTTGAAGAAGCTCTTGCAGCCTTCACAGGTGAACTGGCCGTAGTGCTTGCCGCTGGACTTGTCCCCACACACCACACACTCGATGTGCTGCTGCTGTTGCTGCTGCTTTTCCCCCTGGCTCTGGCTGGACTGGCTGGAGGGGTTGGATTGAGCAGGGGTAGAAGAGGGCACTCCTTGCCCTGGCGTCTGTGGGGTGTGTGGTGCCCCCGCTGGCCCTTGCCCTGGAGGTGGCTGTGAAGGTTGAGTTCCTGGCACATCGTCCTGAGGGTCTCTCCAAGCACCCACTACCATTGCCATATCTATGGGAAACCTCTTCCAAACTGCTTCTTCCCCTATTCTTCTTATGGTGCTTGTGGGATCAGACCAGGCAGCTTTAATATATGAATAAAAGGGGGGTAGGGGAGGGGGTGTCAGGGAAATAAAGGAGAAGGAGCAGCAGACAATCAGATGAGCAGGGTGGCTGCACTAGTGCTCTGGAGAAGACTTGGAGGTGTCTCTGTGAAGCTGAGCTGCAGACTTAGTGCTGGGGGCCAGGTCCTGGGAAGATCACAGTCAGCCATTCAGGAAAGCCATGAAGGGTTAAGGATTATTACAGAGGGGGAGCCCTGCTCTTCTGCTTCTTCTTCTTCTGCTCCAGCTTTGGCAGCAGCCAGCAGGGGAGCCTCTCCAGCAGGACTTGCTCAGATCCCTTCTTCTCCTTCTTCTTCTCCGAACATGAACCAGAAGTCTCCGCTCTCCTCCGGCGGCAGCAAACAACAACAGTACTAGTAATGGAGAGGAGCAGTTCACAGGCTGCAGGACATCCTTCATGCACAGGAATAAGCCCTCAAATAGAAGCCTGCAATCAAAGTGATCAAATATGCTAAAGAGAGCGCGAGAGGGGGGGTAGGAAGTGACTGCGATTTGTAGGAAAGGGCTGGCAGAGTGCTGTCTCTCCGATCAGCTCACTGAGCTCTCTATATAGTGAACTTTGACACCACTGCTGCAACTTAGCACACGTTACCATGGAGACGCCGCTCCTTATAAGGCGAGAGATTGTGTTTAACTGGTCAGGGCTCGCAAACCCTCCCCCTGCGCCCCATTGGTCGGGGCCAGCCTAGTGGTACAGGGTGCTTGCTATTCTGCACCACCGGGTCCTAAAGACCGTCTCCTCTGTCAGTCACTCACTGCTCTGCACTCCATACAGACACAATAAGGTTGGAGAGGGTGACAGGAATACTCTGCTAAAAGGGACAAGACATGAAATAGGGGACAGTCTACCCACCGGGTGGATTACATGCATTCTGAAGGTCTGCACAGCCGATCACACGTTTCTAGGTATTTTATATCCTAGAATATATATTTTATAATATACATATTATGCATGGGCTCATGGGACAGCATTCTTCATGCTTTAATAGAGTTTATCTAGTGTTTAGTCTTTTCCCTTCTAGAATAACCCCAATTATAATAAAAATATTTAATATGAGCTGCAAATGACTATTATAGGGACATATAACACTTGCCAGCACCATATGCAACATAGCTGAAGTTTGTTAGGATATACATATACACACACACATCCATCCATCTATCCATACACACATATATATATGTGTATATATATATATATATATATATATATATATATATACACATCTATATATATATATATACACACACACACATGCATCCATATATACATACATACACACAACCATAAATATATATTATATACACATACATAAATACACATTTACACACCAATACATATATTATAAACACATATATATTTATACACCCACATATACACACCTTCATAAATATATATGACACACACATACACACATATACAGACATCCATAAATATATATTACACACACATACACACATACATATATATTTATACACACATATATTACACACACATACACACATATACAGACATCCATAAATATATATTACACACACATACATATACTTATACACACATATGTACATACACACCTCTATATAACACATATTACACACACACTTGGAGGCTTTCTCCATACACATGAAGACATCCCCATACATCTTCTGCATCAACTGACCAGACTGGAGGGGCAGCAGCAGCATCTTGCTGTGCTCCAGTATGAAGAAGAGCAGGATGGAGGAGCAGACTGGGAGGTGATGGAGGTTGAGCTGGACAATACTCCTGTGTTAGAGAATGAGGCTCGGTGCTGTTTGATCACTTGACCATCAGAATCTCAATAGCTGGGACTATTCTTTACTACAGTGTCAGCCAGGGCTGCAAATGCTTGTTGGTTTAAGCCTAATTGCACATACAAGGCAAAGTGTCATTAGCATGTGGGTATATCTAGTATTTTACTGCTGGTGAATGCTAGATTCCTGCTCAGCAGTTATGAATCAGTGCAAAGAAAGTTTTCCTTATTCGCTTTTAGTCTCCTCCAAAAAAAGAGGTTACATGGTTCATAATAGCTAACCTCATGTAAAGATAATACAGTATAATATAGACTAATATACCAACATATTGAATATAAACACCCATGCATAGTAGTCTAAGCACACAACAGCGAACAAGCCAGCTAATGCACCCCATTATCTATCTATCTATCTATCTATCTATCTATCTATCTATCTATCATGTTGATATTTTCCTATAGGTGATTTTTAATTTTAAATAGTCCTAATTATTGTACTATAATTCTTAACATTTTAGAGGGGCACCATGGCATGCAACAATTACTGCGATATCAAACACACACACACACTATACACATACAATATATATATATATATATATATATATATATATATATATATATATATATATACACTCCTAATATACTCTATACACAACACAATACCCTATATGCCCTACACCACATCGATAAGCCCAATACAATCTCCATGTAATGGCTAGTTCCTATGTGGATACTGCATTCAGTTTCTGTAAGGGTGACAAAGGATGTGAAGACCTGATGCTGGAATGTTTCCACTTCTACATTTCTTCCAGAATAACACAATCTGGAACTTCCATTGAAATAACCCTTTCACCCCACTCCCCATAAGTGTCTCCTAAGAGAGGTATTAAAATCCTTATGTAACATAAAGAAGAAAATATGGCCTGAAAGCATCAGATCGTACTGCTTTTGAGAGATTTAGCACAATAAAGGGAAATGCTAGGATGATAGGGTATGGATGTGGCAGCCGAGCTAATAGAGCTCTTACAGTGAAGTCCAAATAATAATAATAATAATAATAATAATAATAATAATAATAATAATAATAATAATAATAATAATATCATAGGTCGTGTACAGTCACTGCCTTGTTATTGGCCTCAGATAAGGGTCAGTGTGGACAGTGCAAGGTCCAGTGATAAATCATTAATAGATTAAGGCTAGACATTGCAGTGATAGGCCATACAATGGGCACCATTGTATTGTGTGCCTTGTACCCTAAATACATAGGGATGGGAATACAGAGCCAATGCTTTTGTCACCCCACACAATGCCACACACTTCAGTGTCATATTGTGTATATAACTGTATCTAAATTCTAATCTGGGAGCCCACATAATCAAAGTATATAGATATGATGATGATGATGGTGGTGGTGATCTATGGGGTGAGGCTGGATATATGCTGCTTTTTTCTCTGTATCAGCCCTCAGTCACACAAGACCAGTAACCCCCAGCATTCTCCAGTCCCCCTGGCTTGTGCTGGAGTGTAGTGTGTTCTGTTACACAAGCATCACACTGAAATCTTGTGAATGGGGGTGAGTGAGCCTCATTGTGTTGCTCTGAACTTAGAAGTCAATGCAATTTTTAACCACTGGCTTGTGGTACTTTGAGAATCACCAGGGGCTGTCAAAGTTAGGTCCTCTGAAAAATTTACAGTGCTAAATTAGAGCATATGCTGTGAGGTGAAGAAAAAAAAAAAATCTGCTGAAGACTGGAGCAAGTACAGTATCTGTCTGCCCCCTAGTGTAAGGCTTTAATGTGCTGGAAACTCACAGCGCTCTGCAAAAAAGATGGGATCTTAAAGGGAAACGACTTTTGGCTCCTTGCAAGAAAAAAACTTCTGTACATATTAATCTGATTAGCATCTAAGGATTTCCAAATTAATTGGCTTGAACCTAGCTGGGTAAAGTTTATGCCTGTGCATCATGCAAGCCAGTGATGGGTGGCTGGCTATAGGGGGCTGATGCAGAGTGCTGTCTCATTGATGGACCGTGTGTGCCTGATCAGAGCATTTCTATTCAGCCTGCACTGAAGAAAACTCTCCCTGCTGCCTCCAGCAGTCTCTCCAGGAGGACACCTCGGTGAGTACACTGCCTTTTCCTTGCCATCTGCAGCTGCTTTGCTCTGCCTTGTATTCTGACCATAGACCGAGGCTTCTCCCCTTGGACATAGCCGACACAGCCACCCTCCAGCAGGGGAAAATCCTCCTCTATTCTGTTGGAGACTGGACTGCTGGAGCTGCCTACAGCCATGCAGTGATTTCCACAAGCCCACATTAAATGCACACACACATACACAGCCTGCTAACACCCAAAGAAGCCCAGTCAGCATATGCACCAGGTTCAGAGACAGGGAAACAGAGAGCATCTCAACCCCCAGAACCCCAGAGAAAGCATAGGAAATAAAAAAGAGACCTACCAAACACGTATTTTCCTTGCTCTGCGTCCCAAATGGCTTGCATCTTCTTCCTATAACTGCAAATCCCCTTTATACCGTGGCAGGTGAATGTAGTCCCCCTCTTTCTTTCTTTTTTTTTTTTGCACGTTATATAGAATTCCTTGCAAAAGAGAAAAAACGCAATGTCTCTCTGACTGTGTTTATTTTAGGCGATTGAACAAACTGATTGCAAAGTAGGCAGAAGCCTAGAGGGTGCAGAGAGAAAGGTGAATGGGATATCCTCTGCTTGGAGGGAAGTACTATTTGGCTTGCAGGAGAAGAAGAAGAAAAAAAAAACTTGACACTATAACTTTAAATGTAGTGAGTTTGAGAGAGCTAGCACACAGCTTGTCAGGAATGTGAGCCTCGCCTTTAAGAAAATCCCCATACCCAAGGTATAGCAGCCCACAGTGATCTCCCCTCTCATCTCATTCCTTAGAAGGAATAGAGAGCATTGCTACACCTTCCAGTTTGGGGCAGGGATAGAGGAGACTTAAAACAAGCACCCAATTGGAAAAACATCTTTAACTTCATGATTTTCTTACATCTCTTAATATCATTATTACTATATCTACTATACTATATCTATACTATTACTATATATATCTATCTATCTATCTAATATATATATATATATATATATATATATATATATATATATATATTACTTTCACAACTTTATGTTGTCTTTGAATATTTTAATACTTCTGCCCTGTCACTCTAATAGCAGCCCTGTCATCTGATGTACTGGATTTAAAGGACAGTATATTCTAGCTTGGCACATGTAATATTCATTATATACTCACCAAACTAATGACCGGATCATTAATATATTACAGATGTAATAAATAGACACTGGCACCATTTTATCTAATGGATTCTTTTTTTACTGCTCCCAAAGACTGATGATAAAGGGAAGAGCTTATATTTTAAGAACAAGGTTTTACTAAAGGCGTATGTCACATTTGACGAATGAAACAAACGCTCTTTCATTGTCATTTGTCCTTGGCTTTAATAGAAATTAACTTAAGCACAGCACAGAATACTAATTACATATTTACAGCCCTAATGGAAATTAAAAATGATTATTTTTTTTGCTAGGAAGGCGCTGTCATGATAGACTTTAAGGTGGGGGGGAAATATATAACTATCAGATCTCTTTAAAATTGGCATTATTGCAATAAAGAAAAGCTGGGAATTACTAGGAATCCATTGCTGCCTAATCAGTTCATGCCCAATGTATGAGATGGCCCTTTTAGAGGTGAGAGAGGTTCCCCCCCTTTTTTGCCAACCTAGAGCCTGGTGACAACATTTAAAGGGTGGCACTGATGACAGGCAGGCATTGTCCTTTGAAATCTATAGGTTATTGGTGGAGCAAAGTTTATCAGCCCAAGCCCTGGGAATATATAAGGCTTCTATGGGTGATGTAAGTGATTAGTTGCAGCCTATGAGGAGGCTGGAGTGTATGTTGGGTAGTTATGTTGGAAAATGTGATGATTGAAGATCAGTTAAAGTTTTTTTTTTTTAATCCTTTTTAAACTGTGCCATAGGATTCCACCCATGACCACAAGAGCTTTTCTTTATACCATAGGGAATTCATTGGCAGAGGTTTTTTAAACTTTGGCCCACATTATATAGATAGCTGCCTTGGTGATCCCAAAAGGTCAAGGGTGAGCATCCTTACCCCTAAGTCCCTGCAGATTATGAGAATGAAGCCAGGCTGTCACATAAGAGTCATAATTACCAGTTCTCCTTCTAGGACAACTCGTGCTAAGAGTGGTCCCTTCTTTTTTGCTGAGTGATAAAACCATTTTTTGTTTGTTTTTTAGATCTAGATTAAGGCAGAGTGGTGTATGTTTGAGCCTAGATCCCCTCCTTGGCATTCCCAAGGCACTGCCTTTGTCTTATAAGGAATAGGGCTCTCTGAATGGTGTGAAAAAGGAGAGAGAGGGTCGCTTCAAATCGATTTTACTTGTTCCCTGTGTCTTTTCGGATCAATGACTCTCAATGGTCTTATATGTGCTCTTTCAACCAAAAAACTTGTGCAACATTTTCTGTCTGTATTCTTGCTAAATACAATAAATTCTGTGTTTTTATCAATCACTGAGCACTCATCCTGAAGGCAGCCAGGGAAGGCAATTAAGAAGAGACACCTAAAAACTAGATCCTCCACATTAATACAGCCAGAAATTGATAATTAGCCGCTTCTTTTAAATGTCACACTGGACCCAAACATAAAGCTACAGATATGCAGTAGCTAATCAATATGTCTGGTGTATACTTCTGTAAATGGGAGCAATACTTATGGTATATACTTCATAAACTGAATCAATAAGTAAGGGGCATAAACATCATGCCAATCATGGGAACATTAACACAATATATTATAATATATATATATATATATATATATATATATATATATATATAAAACACTTTTATTAGCTACTTACAATTCCAAAGTTATAACCACAGAGCAAAACCAGACTGTAGTGTAAATATGTCACAAAGTTTTCTGGGGAATGGTAGGAAATAAAAGTGCTGGACAGCAGGGCACACTTACATTGTATAAATACATGTTATATAAGAGATTTGCATTAGGAATAGTTGGAGAGAATAATAGGATGCACACTGGAAACAAATTCTAAGAAAAGGAAACAGGATATCTGCTGTACACAGACTAAAACAATAGGAAATATTCCAGAGAAAGGAAAAGAGAGAGAAAGAAAGTAAGTGAAAGAAAAAAGTGAGAAATAATTAGAGAGTATTAATAGAATGAGAGAATAAAAAAGGCAAAGAAAAAAGAGTAGTAGAGGTAAAGAAGCAGAAGAGAAAGAGAAAGACAGGGTAGGAAGAAAGTGAGTGAGTAAAGAAAAAGAACATATGAGTAGGCAGAGAGAGAAAGAATGAAAGAACGAAAGAAAGATAGAGAAAGAGGGATATAGAAAGAGAGAGAGAAAGAGAGAGAGAGAGAGGGAGGAGGGGGCAAATGAAATCCAGATAGAGAAGAAGCAGCTGATGAAGCCCAGGTCCTGTCCAGGACAATACAAGTCTCCTGTAGAGATGGGTATTGATCAGGGAAAAAGCTGAGATGTCACCACACTAAATATTTACTGATCACACAAATAGCTGGGGCTTGAACGATCTTCCCATGTGTGGAAGTGAGAGGGAAAAGGTAAATCATTTTATTAGTGTGTATAAAGCAGAGAGCACACTCTGGGCTGCAGTGTTTTAAGATGTGTCTTTAGCTGGATGAGGAGAGTTAGGGAAATCGATAGTCAGTGATTAGGAGCCCCAGCAGTGCCAGCTCTGTTACCACACAGCACATTCACTTCAGAGTCAGGGAAAGGACCCAAAACAATCCAAGTGCAATGCCATGAGCAGAGGGAGAGGTCCATGATGGCAACAATGTATACATATGTAGATACATATAGTGCTGGAGGACAATATCCACATCCATTGCTATTATAACTAAAGCTTATCCTTATACAATAACTAATTCCTTGTAAGGACCAGTCTGGAGGCTTCCAATATGTCTCATTTATGAAACATAATTCTAATAACTTTGTCCCATGCTTGAATTATCGAGGCTGCATTGTGTTTATACAGACCTACAACGATGGCCACCAGACCAGGAATCTGTATCATGTGGCCTCTGAAATGCTTAACCATTTCACCCCTGGACATTACCATCAGGTGGAAAGGACTGCTCAGACTATGTATACTATAGATTGCATACTATAGATTTATCTATATTGGGTTAAACACACTCCAGGCAGTGAGACCTAAGAGTAACCCTGCTAAGCCAGGTCCAAAGATGTGCTTTAATACTATTTTATTATATAAATATATCAATGAAAAGATACTAGCAAAAAATATATAAATAAAGACATAAATAATAATAATAATAATACAAAAAAATTAAGATATCCCGAGACACCAGTAATTCCCCCGTCACTTGTGTCACTGAGTAAATAATCTTGTAAGGAACCCCCTGGAGAACACCATACACACATTACACCCTATACATGAAGATTACTCGTCACTTGTAGTGCGTGAGACCGACATTTTAATACTGTCAATGGGAATAATAAAATTATTTTATCTATGGAGAGCTACTGTATGTTCACTTTATCCATACTGTCATGTCAGGTGTGTAGAGAAAAATAATCAGTATTAATTGTCCAAATAAGTGGGGAGAAATACTGCACTGCCCTGGTCAATAAAACTGATGCCAGGACACTGAGCTCCCCTGTACACAATGTTTAGATAGAATGATAGATAACTAGATAGATAGATAGATAGATAGATAGATAGATAGATAGATAGATAGATAGATAAATAGTAGAATGAAAGATGAAACCACAGTGATAGATAATACCACAGTGGTAAAAAATTTAGATAGATAGATGATAGAGATAGATAGATAGATAGATAGATAGATAGATAGATAGATAGATATTAATTAGAGAGATCGATAGATAATATATATATATATATATATATATATATATATATTTATAAGATAGATAGATAGATAGATAGATAGATAGATAGATAGATAGATGTAGATAAATAGTAAGAAATATGGATAGTAATTAAAGTTACTTTATTATATGCCAATGATAGATAGATGGCGAACTATAGATACTTAATAGGTGGCTATAAATAAATATAGATAACATTCTTTATTTCCTATTAAAATGATTACTTTCCTCTTGGCAGATATATTAAGTTAGAATCTAATGCATGTTATATTATATTATAAATCTAAAACTCTTTCTGTGCGACATTTCCCTTAGAATCTGATATAAGACATAAAATAAATATTATTCAAAGGAATAAATGTTATAATAAATTTGCAGAATGTTACATAGATTTCTCAGGTTTCAGATGCTCTGATGTCTTTGCATTGTCTCGGCGATCCTGGCACAGGGTGGGGGGTGATAGGTGCTTATAGCTGAGCTCTTCCCATCCCTATAGGATGCCACTGTACACAGTCACATGGCAGCGATACCGCACCGGTTCTGACTAGGTGGATTTCGTCTATATAGCATTGCTGGCTGCCCTGGTGCTGTGTATTATACCCGTACATATGAAAGCAATGTAGAATACATGCCCTTTATAGTAGGTCACAGTCATGTTTCTATAAGATCGCTTAGTGCATAGGTCTCTGCTCTGGCAGCAGCTGGCACATGTACGTATGTATACAAACCCACAGATCTTATAGTTGGTAGAAGACATGCCAGGGATAGGTATACCTATAGGCAATCCTGTGTCTGGGGCCCCCAGGGCCACTCTGAGAACCCCTCACTGCCAGCACCAGGATGGCTCCCAGGGTCTGCACTGCTGCTGTCGGGGATGATGGATCACCATGTCAATGTAAACGGCACAGGATTAATTTGTTCCAATGATTTCTCCTTAGCAGGAATGCCACTTATTTCCAACTCTCTCCACTTCCCTCATTTCCA
This sequence comes from Rhinella marina, assembly GCA_900303285.1. Taxonomy (NCBI): domain Eukaryota; kingdom Metazoa; phylum Chordata; class Amphibia; order Anura; family Bufonidae; genus Rhinella; species Rhinella marina. Next base: position 251,365 of record ONZH01017866.1, read on the forward strand.
ATAGAAAGCTTCTTCTAGGTGCAGGAGTCACGTGACACACCTAGGGGGCAGTGTGGCTCCTGGAGGTGCAATCCCCCCATCTCCTGGAAAGACAGAGTCAGAACCTGCACAGGACACACTGGACCGGTGGCTGCCTGCTCCAGACACACCAGGAGTTCAGCCCGTTTAACCCTTTCATCTCACTGACAGTTATGTATCATTTGCCTTACTTATATAGGCTGCTGTCCGGTCAGTTTAGGAAGACATCTACTCTTACATGCACATATTTACACATGCAAACACATATGAATACACACACGTTTATACACACATATATATTTATACACATACACACATATTTATACACATACACACATGTATACAGATATATTTATACACATATACACATGTATACAGATATATTTATACACATACACATGTATACATATATATTTATACACATACACACATGTATACAGCTATATTTACACACATACACACATGTATACAGATATATATATATACACACACACACACATTTATACAAACACATTTATACACACATACACAAATATTGACACACACATACAGAGACACATGCAGTATTCACACACAGGACACACGCACATTTGAATAGGTGTGAACACAGTCTCTATCATCACACTGGGCAGGATACCTGAAGGTTATTGCTATCTGCTGTCACCTTGTATATTGGAGCAGCATTGCCTGTAGAATTTTACCTACTTTCCACCTTCATGTATTGGGTCGTTTAAAAAGCCTCCAGCCATGAACTGGTTAAGCGAGGGTGCTCCTCCTGTATAAGGACCTTATTGTACCTGGACACATTTCTAGCAGCAGGGAAGCCCTGGAGTGGAGGTGTCAGAGGACAGGCTGTGCCAGTGGCAGGGTGTTCACACTCTGGGCTCAGATGGAGATACCTACTGAAAAGTGTCTGAGAAAGATTAATAGGAGGTGTCAGGGAGGGGAAAGCTCAGATTTGCTCTACATTCCTAACAGCTCCAGATGAATTACTGATGATCCTCCCCATCCCTATCATTAGACACTACATCAACCCCAGCACTTATCTGCAATCTAGAATTCCACATAGCTTAAGAAAACAATATTAGATTGGAGAAGTATTTAGTAGGGATGTAATTGGAGAAGTGTAAGGGAATTACAGTTACTGTGTTAAAACTGCAGCCGCTAACTCAATTGCTATGTCCAGTGCACACAGCACAGAATCACACTCCTGACTACATACAGGCATTACAATAGATTGTAGTGTATGTGGCTGCTGAGAGCTGCACCGGAGCACATCTATCCCAGTATTAACTCTGGGAGAAGACAACTCCTGCTTTATAAGAAGGAAGCACATGTATCTAAAATTAAAGGGGTTGTCTCACTTTAGCCTGTAGACAGTTAATACAAGGCACTTACTAATGTATTGTGATTGTCCATATTGCTTCCTTTGCTGGTCTGATTCATTTTTTTATTGCATAATACACTGCTCATATCCAGGGGTTATGACCTAGGAGGTGGCTAGGATGGGAGCTGTGGCACATGAATGTGTAAACCCCCTGTGTCAGCCAACATATTTTCTTATAGTGTGCAAGCAGGACCACCTCTGCTGTATTGCAGGGTGGTTGTAACCCCTTAATACAAGCAGTGTATAATGTGATGGAAAAATGAATCCAGCCAGCAAAGGAGGCAATATGGATAATCACAATACATTAGTAAGTGCCTTATATTAAGTTTTTTTACATGATAAATGCCATTTGCTGAAGTGAGACAACCCCTTTAAGATAATCATATCATGGGGATTATGAACTGGTAATCTATAATTCTATCAGTAATTTATTAGTCTTATAATACTGCACAAGGGTGCTGTAACCCATTGACATTTTTATAGCACTGACATATACCACAGCACTGTACAGAAATTGAAGTCACATTCTCTTTGTCCCCTGTGGGGCACACAATCTAATTTCTCTATTGCTAGGATTCACACCATTTATAGGGCCAGTTTCATATGAAGCCAATTAAACATGGCTTGGTTTTGAAATGGGTTAAGAAACCAGAGAACCAGAAGAAATCCGACGTGAAACTCAATGCAGATGTGGCCCCATTTTGAGAGAATATCAAAAGTGACAACAGCATTATTACTAGCATCCAAGAAATAGAACACAAGATGAATAGAAATAGTAGTAATAATATTATAATATATCTTAAAAGGGGATGTCCCACAAGATATATTCTACATTTTTCAAACCAGCACCTGGATCTGAATACTTTTGTAATTAAAAATGTATTATAGCTACTTATTCCATGAAATCTATCTGTATAGCCCACCTGCTGTTTGCTCGTTTTCTAATTTTTCTGTCCACCTTACTGAGGTGCATGCACAAGTTCAGTTGCATCAGCTGCAGCAGAAAGGACACTCCCCCTGAGAAAGTGCAATCGGCCCTGATAACCCAGTTTGAAATAAATCTAGAAGAGCAATTATAGCAGTAAATGGTGAGAGCTCTGGTTCTAGATTTGTGAGAAAGAGGTTGTCCTGTACTATATTATGTCTGATTTACATTCTTTCCACAAATAACCCCTTTAATACTGTATTTTATACTTTTTGCAAACAAGCACCAAATTAACATTCTCATTGAAAGCTCATTTACAGGTCTTCAAGCTGGGAAGAAACTTCGAGTAATTAACCATTTTGCTTTATTTTGTTTTAGGACTATGATGTAAGGCAGTGAAAACTTCCCATCTCCAGAACTACACAGAATACTTGGTGGATTAATCGGTGGCCAATTAAGAGATAACTGGAGGTACTGTAAACTTTTCCTGAAGTCAACAGCTTGGAAAGTGTTCTTCAATGGCTAATGTGCAGCATGTGGAGGCCTAGCCTGACGATATTTACTATCATTATCACTAGAATTACAGGACAATTAGAAATGTCCAGCGCTTATCACCCAGATCGCTCTCACTGCGGTGTCCTATCCTGCTCTGCTTATCTCATTAGTGGTTATTGATGCTGGTTTCCAGCTCTTCCTCACTGATCCATGCTCTGCTATAATCATTATTATCTTTCTACTTATTTCAGCATATTTCCTGTCACATGAAATGATGAATTATTTCGCTATGTGAAGTATGTTCCCAAATCTTTACCTGTCTTCTCCCTTCCATTCCCTTTGTTACCTCTGTACCCACTTTTATTTTTACTTTGTGTCATTTGATAAAGAAATGTGATACAAAGCGGCCACGTTGGAATGTCCAATGCAGCGCAATTACAATTCCCTGTGATATTACGTAACGGAAAACCCAATAGGCTTGCGTTTCTGCGTGGTGCCAACATTGCATGTTCCTGGCACTGGTAGGGTTTGGGTGAAATTTATAGAATCAAAGGTCTTGTCTGGTCAGGAAGCCCCTGTCAGTATTAGGGAGGAAGAGCTGCTGAAGACAGTGACTCTTATTCTGGCGAACATGGCCTATACCTATGATGGCTAACCTCCAGCACTCCAGCTGTGGTAAAACTACAACTCCCAGGATGCACACTTGCATAGCTGTTCTCAGAACTCCACAGAAATGAATGGAGCATGCTGGGAGTCGTAGTTTTACCACAGCTGGAGTGCCGGAGGTTAGCCATCACTGGCCTATACCATGTATTGCATAGATGGCCATTCATTTTAATGATTGCATGTAATACTACATTTACCCTATAGAGGCCGCTGTTTAAGAAATGTGTGGCCAACTGAAGCTTTCCCCGTTGAGATTAGCTGATTGCTGAGGGTTTATAAAACTTGACTCCCACTTGTCACCCGATTGCTGGGCCACTTTCCACATTGACTGTATTGAGCCTTTTAAGGGATTTTCCAGGAGTTAAAAAAATTAGCATAGCATAAAATATATCAATAAATATATATATATATATATGAAAAATTATATTAATCAGTTAAATCCCCCACTCCTTCAGCACCGGCGCTCTGGTGGCCCCCCCGCCCCTACAGTAGTGATATGCCATACAGTCACATGACCACTATAGCCAATATCTACCCTCACTTGCAGCGGTCACATGGATGTATGCCATGTCAGCCCTGTAGAATAATTCAAACCAGGCTGATGCTTTGAAATATGTCACTAAATTCTAGTTTCATTACAAAATTAAAACAAGTGGAGTGCACATGAAAATACCTTTCTCATTACTGAAGAGTTATACATGAGTTTTGCACTGCACTACCATTAGCAACCTGCCTTTGTGGTGGCGCTATGTATTTCATTTTACCATGACAACTAAATCAAGCGCTTTGAAAAACTAGCCATTGATCTATTTTTGCAAAACTTTCAACCTAATAAAACATTTATAAAATTTCAACTGCTAGATATATATTTCGGTTCACAATGACCAATAATGTGTGTTTGTTTTTAAAGCTCTCCACTCTAGAATCCTAGCTTAAAAAGTCCATTGGGCTTTATGATATTTTGGGCTTATTTTCTCACCAAATTTGAAACAAAATGTTAGTTATGAAAAGTGGGTGGGAAAGTGGCCATGGTTAGCTTTTCGAGTTGTCTGAATCTTACTCCAGGAAAGAGGTGGGGTAGAAAGTGGAGTAACATCCTATAATGGAAGTGTCAGACTTAAAGTGCAACTGTCATACTTTTTTTTAATTTTTGTAATGTGTAGGGGCAGTGACACTGACCATTTTTGTAATATATTTTAATTACTAAAATCGCACATTTCTATTACAAAAATAGCTCTAAAGTGGCCCATTTTGAGCCTTAGCAACGCTGCTCTGTCTTCTGTTTACCTAACAGTGGACACTTGCTGAACACTGACTATTATGTAAACAGAAGACAGAGGAGCGTTACTAAGGCTCAAAATGGGCCACTTTACAGTTATTTTTGTAATAGAAATTTACGATTTCAGTAATTAAAGTATGTTACAAAAATGGTCAGTATCACTGCCCCTACACATTACAAAAAAAAAAAAAAATGACAGTTGACTTTAAAGATGAACCAAATTTATCAAACATTGTGCAACATTTGATAAATGCTGCAAGGTCCTGCAAAACTGACATTAATAATTCTCCTCCCTCGGCCTCAATATTGAACTTGATACATAAGTAATCCGTGTTATTTATATTCCGTGCCATATATTGCACCATATTCCAACCAACAACCACTTCTAGGAAGGTTATGATATGGTCATATATGGAAGCTGATGAACCATGCTACAAACCGTATGTCGGCATTAAAAAATTACATTCTGCCATATTATGCCTGCCTCCATAGGAATGGGCTACCACTGATCCATAATATAACAAAAATCCCAAAAAGCATAAAGTGAAAAACAAAGAAACTTTAGTTGCAAAAGTAGAAAATATTTCAGTGGGCTGTGGCTGTATGAGATTGTATGCCATGATTGATTGTGTGTCTTTAGGCCGGGTGACAGTGACTATGCATCAATGTATCATTTCTTATCACAACAGATAATATCGTGACCCAGCTGATAATGGAGGAGGGGCCTAGAAAATTGGACGTCTGGGCCTCCTTAACCCTTTCATGAACGTGAGTGTCCAGCCAGGGATAGCAGGATGAAGAATGTTCTGTAGCCTGTTACAAAGCAAAGCACAGATATTGCAGCCCCGCGTCATTTGTCTCCGGGTTATCTCAACCTGACGGATTAAACTGGAGCTCTGGTTTGAAGTGAGAAGTGATTGCTCGTCAGGCAGGGCAAACATGAAGGGTTAAGATCTGAGTGTGGACAGATGCTTTAAGTCAGACCAACAGCTCAGGCCCAGGCAAGATTAATGCTACGTTTAATTTGTTTAGAGTGACCTTGCAAACAAATTCTCACTCTGCCATGGGGTAGAATAGTGCAGGCCAATGGGAAATTAGAGAAGAAGTAGGGTATCAGGGGGGAACTAGTATTTGTGAACAATAAGGTTTGTACCTCAAGACATTGTAGTTTTGGGTTGATATCTAAGTTTTTTTTTGCCCCTTTAGGCATCATGTGCATGGCCTAGGTGTACAGAGCCAATAGACATGGATGAGGCCATAATGTACCTCCTATTACATACAGTTTGTCTTCTCTAGTGACCTTTGTTCACTGTACTAGAATTTTTTGGGAGGTCTGAAGAACATGTTATTACATGCAGAAGGCACTGCACAGCTAAGGATGCATTCACATCACCGTTTAGAGAGAGAGAGAGAGAGAGAGAGAGAGAGAGAGAGAGAGAAAACAGGATCCTGTAAAAAAATGGATGCAATCCTATGCATAAGGCTACATTCACGCGAACGTTGTGTTTTGCGGATCCGCAAAATACGATACCATCCAATGTGTGTTCCGCAATTTGCGGACCACACATGGCCGCAGCTATCATAGAAAATGCCTATTCTTGTCCGCAATTGCAGACAAGAATAGGACATGTTCTATTCATTTTGTGGGGCCGCGGCATGGAGCAACGGATGCGGACATCTTTTGCGGCCCCATAGAAATGAATGGGTCCGGATCTGAGCTGCAAAGTATGTGGCTCGGAGGCCGAGGAAAACGCCGGTGCGAATGTGGCCTAACTGATGCAACAGGATCCGTTTTTTTTTTTTTTTTACAGGATCCTGTTTTTTTCTCTCTCTCATTTTCTGACGGATCAGAAGAATGGAAAACTAAACAGTGATGTGAATGCACCCTTACACTTGTCCCATTGACCTCAATTGAAAAAATACATAGGGAAAAAATGTCTTTAAAAAAAAAATAAAAAAAAATTAGCCAGTGCTTGCTAACATGATTTTAAGAAGGCTTCAGGAAAGGGTTTTTGGGTATCACAGAACAGGATCCACCCTGGGCTCTAAACAGAACCATGATATATATATATTTTCACAAAGAGGATGCAACAAAACCTTGTTTTAATAAATTCAAAAATATACTGAAATTTAGTCCCATAAGAAAGGCAAATGTTAACTTGATATTTAACACTTTAAATAGCATGGAACCTCATGATGGAAAATTGTTAAGTTTGCTGCATCTGTATGCTGTGTTCATGCACTCTGCATTAACAAAAGAGGCACCCAGGGTCCAGTGGCATAGCTATCAGGGAAGCAGGGGAAGCAACTGCTTTAGGGCCGAGCTCAGAAGGGGCCCCAGAGCAGTGCTGAATATTTTTATTAGATATTAGGCTGCCCTTACGCACAGCTGCTGCACTTTATAGAAGAGGATGCCACTTACAGCAGCAAAGCTGGGGCTCCGCCCACCGAAGGTCCTTGCAGGCACAGTACACTTCCTCCATGCCTGTTCTCCTCCTCCTATGGCTGTTCTCAGGCTGGGATCCGCAGTACTGGCACAGCCCTTGCCGCCAGTACTGCTTTCTGTTTTCTATTGGCTGGCAGCTTACTATGACATCTGCTGCCAGCCAATAGCAGAACTTTATGGGATCAATCCCCAACCCCCCAGCACCAAGCTAGTGTGAGCAGGGTCTCATCTCCTGCACACAGAGTTCTACAGTGCCTGCATGCCCCCTCCCTCCAGGTTACTGATTAACCCCTCCACTGCTGTCCCTGGATAGCACAGAGGGGTGATGGCACCTACTTCTCCAGGCTGCCTGTGAGGACCAGACATCAGCTGTCTACAGGAAAGGTAAGTGTTTGTGTGTAGAAATAGGTGTATAACTACTTGTATGGTCATATGTGTTTGTGTGTGTGTATACAGTATATATGTCCATCTATGTGATGAGCGTGTGTATGAGTGCATCTATGTATGTGGTGACTGTGTGTCCATGTATGTTGTCAGTGCGTGTTTAAGTGCGTCCATGTATGTGGTGACTGTTTATGAATGCGTCCATGTATGTTGTCAGTGCGTTTTTAAGTGCGTCCATGTATGTGGTGACTGTGTATGAGTGCATTCATGTATGTGGTAACTGTGTGTATAATGCGTCCATGTATGTTGTCAGTGCGTGTATGAGCATGTCCAGGAATGTGGTGAGTGCATGTATGAGTGCGTCCATGTATGTGGTGACTGTGTGTATAAATGCGTCCATGTATGTGGTGAGTGCATGTATGAGTGCGTCCATGTATGTGGTGACTGTGTGTATAAATGCGTCCATGTATGTGGTGAGTGCATGTATGAGTGCGTCCATGTATGTGGTGACTGTGTGTATAAGTGCGTCCATGTATGTGGTGAGTGCATGTATGAGTGCGTCCATGTATGTGGTGACTGTGTGTATAAGTGTGTCAATGTATGTGGTGAGTGCATGTATGAGTGCGTCCATGTATGTGGTGACTGTGTGTATAAATGCGTCCATGTATGTGGAGTGCGTGTATGAGTACGTCCATTAAGTTGGGGGGGGGGCCATACAAAAATTTGCTGTGGGGCCCAGTCAGTTCTAGCTACGCCCCTGCCAGAGTCTTTATGTAATATGGACCCACAGGTACTCTGTGTGCCGCCATATTATACATCTAGTTAACAATTTATTGTATAGTATCGTAAGAGGTGTAATATAAAGATCCTGGGCCTTAATGTAAACTCTGTAACTAGGTCTCACACCCACCCACCTACGCTTTCTAGAATCCTGGTGTCTTCTTATGTGCCCTGCCATCTCTGTATCCTCTATAGCTACCTCCCTGAGTACCTCTCTGTGTTTCCTACAGGACGATACAGGAGCATATACCCCCTTCTTTAATCTTCATGAACATTAAGACGACCAGCCAGGGCACAAGAGACCTCTACAGGCATCAGAATGACAACAAAAACTGCGCAGGAGGTAAGCCTGTCTTTGTGTGTCATATTAACCCTAGCAAAGCCAACTTAAGTTACATTGTAGACATTATAGATATATCCAGAGATAGGAGTGTGTCACGGTATGACTGCTGCATAAGTCTTGCTGCCTGCGTGCCTACCATGAGGCTCAGTGGCACACGATTCTTGGGACAAAGCAGAGAAGTGTTGCCTCGGAGGGCCTCCTTTTACTGACTGCATTTGATTTATACAGGCAGCGATTGGATTCGGCAGCTACTAAGCTAAAAAGGAATGTCCTGTACATGGAGTTCAGACAGCTGTGTCACATTGATAAAGATGTAATTAGTGTGTGGCTGGATTTGGTATTATTATAGAATAAAGACAATATTAAAGGTGGAGCGCGAGAGTAACTACAGCCATAGACTCCTGTGCAGCTGTTGTCTGGCCCTACAACACAGAGGGCCCAAAGAACATAGTAACATATAGTAACATAGGCTGAAAAAAGACATTCATACAGTTCGGCCTGTTATCCCGTAAAGTTGATCCAGAGGAAGGCAAAAAAAAAAAAACACCCTGTGAGGTAGAAGCCAATTTTCCTCACTTTAGGGGAAAAAAATTCCTTCCCGACTCCAATCAGGCAATCAGAATAACTCCCTGGAACAACGACCCATCTCTAATAACTATAGCCTATAATATTGTTATCCTCCAGAAATACATCCAGGCCCCTCTTGAACTCTTTTAGTGAACTTACCATCACCACCTCCTCAGGCAGAGAGTTCCATAGTCTCACTGCTCTTACCATAAAGAATCCTCTTCTATGTTGATGGAGAAACGCTCATTCCTCTTAACGTAGAGGATGTCTTCTTGTCACAAAAAATCCGCAAAAACTTATATGGCCATACCGCACCCCAAATGCATACAGAGTTATGAATTTTTCTAGTTAAATCCATACACCATGGCATGATCTATTGCTGTACTGGGATATTTGCCACTTAAAGCGTTGCTTCTAGTGGCAAGTACCGTCTTTAAAAGGAAGCTGAATTTTGATTCAGGAAACCATACATACTATTGCTATAACAGTCTTAGAGCATGTTCTAAGAACCTAATATTCATTTTTAAAGATGAGCGAATTAATTCTCAAATTCATTCTAGCACATTTTTCCAAAAAGTTCTGATTCTAAGAGAGACAGAGTAAGAAAGAGAGAGAGAGAGACTTTTTTTAAAGGCAATTGGGACACTTTTGATTCAGGTCGAATATATTCTGACGGGAATTGAATTAGATTTCAAATTTTAAGATATTCGTTCGTCTGTATTAATTTTTTTATACATTTAGCAGATATATATTCATGTGGATGTGCTATCCATGTCTTTTTGTCTACAATTTTGGCATTTTAGAAAGACAAGACATATCCTATTTGGTCATTTTTTCATCATTTACCTCACCACATCCAAAAAGAACAAAACAAGAAAAACTTTGTTGTTATTGTCTGTTCCCTAGAGACGGTGCTAGAACCATTGCCCCTCTGTATCCAGGTAAGATGTTCCATGGAAAGGACAATCTGATCAATGTCCACATATTTTATAATAAAAGGATGGCAGATGTTACAGGGTCATACCTTGCACGATGCCTCCATTATTCTCACCCATAGTAACATTCTTCACATAGCATTTAAAAGTATTCTGTACTTTTAAGGATTGATGATATATCCCTAGGATATGCCATCGATCCTGTGATCTGTGGGGGGCTACTATCAATCACAAGAACAAAGGGGCTGTGATGCTTGGCCTCTTTCTTCTTGTGATTGGTGGGGGTTCCAGTAGGTGGGCATTCATGTTGGGAGATGCCATCAGTCTTTAAAAGTACAGGACTTCTTTAATAAAAAATGACCAAAAAATATTATACCTTAAATTTTTGCTTTTACTGCAACAACCTTTCCTAGTGCGAAGAGAATTCAGAATAATTGGAACCTGTGGTAAATTGCTGCAGTGACCAGAAGATACTTTGTAGTGAGCAGGACAGAATACTTATCTACACATAACTATCTTTTTTTTTTTTAATATTAAGCGAGCTGTAGTACAGCACCTGTAGCAGTTATTGTAAGGCGTTATTTTGCCTCTGTATGCCTACAATTGTATGAGGATTATATACAGATTTTTCTGTCTGACAGATAAAAAAATGCTGTATTAGGGTGCTTTCGCACATATGCTTTTTTCTGCACTTTTGTGTTTCTTTGCATCAGCGTTTTTTTGCAGTAAAAACTCCAGCTCCATATGTTAATTGATGGTCTATGGGAAATATGAAGCAGGCGTTTTTTGTGCTACTGGCGTTTTTGTGTATTTAGATAGTATTTTTTGTCTGTCTGGTTTTAGATGCATTTTATAAGGCATTTCACATCACTTTTATAGGGGCGAAAAATCAACATACCCAATTAATGTGTGTGGGAACCCTTATATAGGAAAAAAAATAGAAAAAACTATTGCTTCCATGGGAATATACCTCAAAAATATACTGCCATAAGAATACTGTATGTGCCATCATCCAGGAAAAAGGAAAACTTTCCAGCTCTTCTAAAACTTTATCCTGTAGCCCCTGTACGCGGCTCTACAATGTGCATTACGCGTAAGGCTACTTTCACACTGGCGTTGTAAGGATCCGTTTGTGAGATCCGTCACAGTCTCTCATAAACGGTCCTGAACTGATCAGTTTTGTCCTAATGTATTCTGAATGGAAAAGCATCCATTCAGACTGCATCAGTTTTGCTTCAGTTTGCTTTAGTTCAGTCTCCATTCCGTTTTGGAGGCGGACACTAAAACGCTACTTGCTGCGTTTTGGTGTCCACATGAAGAAACTGATCCAAACAGATCCGTCATGACTCACAATGTAAGTCAATGGAGACGGATCCGTTTTCTCAGACACAATAGTAAACGGATCCGTCCCCCATTGACTTTCAATGGAGTTCATGACGGATCCGTCTTGGCTATTTAAAAGATAATACAAGCGGATCAGTTCAGAACGGATGCAGGCGGTTGTATTATCATGACGGAAGCGTTTTTGCTGATCCATGACGGATCCAGCAAAAACGCTGGTATGAAAGTAGCCTTAGAGAAAATCATGTGCACCATTTTTGCAGCCATTTTGTTACAAAAGTGGTTTTCTGAAAAGCTGTGTTTTTCTATGAAATGCCTCAATGCCCCATTTTTTTGCCATTTTTTGGGCAATGTTGAATCACTTCAGGACACAAGCACCACAAAAATGTAGAAGACAAAGTTACATATAGAAACTTGAAATTCCCAGAACTACTTTTTTTTTAATAGCATTTTCCAGCATTTGCAGATTGTTTATGACATATGCAATACATAATTGATAAGTAAGGAGGGCCATTGAGACCCCTACAGAATATGAGAATTTTTGCCCCATGTTCTCTGTGGTATTTCCCCCTAGACTATGAGGTAAAGCACTTCCAGGAGCAGGTAATATTAACTTGTTTCTTATATGTAATAGCTCCCAGTTCTTTCACGTGTAGAGAATACAAGCTTAAGATGAGAGGGTATCATCTGCCATTCCTTAGATAACATCTTGGAATATGATGCCTACACTTGGGTATCACCTGAAAACTTCTACAACAGCATGCTAAGGAGGAAAGACTTTTTAGCTTAGGATTTCCTACATATTATTCATTAGAGGGCATTTCTGAAATCTTCTACAGAGGTAATTGTGCAGACAAACAACTAGTGGACATTGGGCATTTGGTTTCCTTTTTTAAACTGTATTAGAGCTGATTGATGGCTCTTTATAAGGGCTCATTCAGACGACCGTAGTGTTTTGCGGATCCGCCAGCAAATGTGCATTCCACAGTTTGCAGACCCCACGTGGCCGGCACTATCATAGAATATGCCCATTCTTGGATAGGACATGCTCTATGTTTTTTTGTGGGGCTGCGTAACGGAACTACTCATGCAGACAGCAGACAGTGTGCTGTCTGCATCTTTTGTGGCCCCATTGAAATGAATGGGTCCGCACCCATTCTGCAAAATTGTGGTGCAGACCTGTTCATACAGTGTAAATGGGACCTAAGGGTGTCTGTATATTCATATGGTTTCCATACATATGCCAGTGCCATACATATCATATGTCCACTGTGCTATTGCTGCTGGCTCTTCAATGAACATGCATGCTCAGCTTGAGCAAGTATGCATGTTTATTTTAATGGGGAGGTGGAAATAAATCCAAAAAAGTAAAATGATCCAGCTTTGGGTAAATGCTTATTTTCTCACTTGTGTTGTAAGGATACGTTTGTGAGATCTGTCACCGGCTCTCATAAATGGTCAATCAATTTGGACAGCAGGTAAATTTAGCACCTACCCGTTTCAGACGCGAGGTGTGTCCTTAATTATGGAAGGATATCCCAAGCAGGAACAGAACTGTCTGGCATGAGACTGCATGTATAGGAGGGGTGTAGAGAAATAGTTGTTGGTTGAATGAACATTTGGCTGAGGGCTACCTAAAGTGTATGGTCACCTTAAAGGAACACAAAATCTACAAGGTATGCTAAAAGAAAACAAGAAATATAGTTGTTCTCATTGTTTGTCAGTCAACAGACAGTCTTGTAGAAATACTGCAGATAACACAGGGGTTAATCACCTACTGATCTGCTCCATTATTACGGACAATGGTTGTGGAACCACTGTGCCAACTAACTGGTTTGACGTTGGGCGTTGTCCTGGCAGTTCCCTGGTATTCACCCTTTAACCCGTATACAGGGATCTGGAATTCGCTGCAGGAAAGCCACCTCTTGGAAGAGTCCCAGTGTAGTTGGCAGCAGACACAAGAAATCAGAATCACCAGTGTGAAGCACGGGAAGCACAAGCAAGATCATAGACAAAACCAGACAAAGACCTGGCAGGACACAAGAAAATCCAAGGAAAAACAGGGACAGAACCAAACAGAGGACAAACAGACTTCAGGACACAAGTCAGACTTAGCAGACACATGCGCAGAAACTTGAACTAGGCACAGAACTCTTGTAACACTTTTTTATTTTATTATTTGGCTGAATGAATATTAGTAAGGTCTGTGGCAGATTCGACCTGCAATTAGTCTCCTGTCGTTTATGACTACTTTTTCTGAGTGCTTCTATATACAATATGTATATTACTATGATTCTAATTTTGTATTGATGTCTTCTTTTAGGATGCTTTGAAGATAGAAAAAAAAATTAAAATACTGAGATCCCCTACAATGTTGACCATTCCTTCTACTTATCATGGAGTATATGTGCAACTGGACATCAGTAACTAAAGAGGATGAATTATTGTAGTGAGGTAGGATTCTAAGTGCAGAAAGTCTTTGCTTAGCATCCATATATCCATAAGTTTAAATGGGTTCTCTAATGAATATGGCTACTTTCACATTAGCGTTAGGGTCCGGTAGGCTGTTCTGGCAGGGGAAACTATAATGGGGACGGACGGGAGATGCGACCGCAGCATGGCAAACATGCCGAGAGGCAGCTGGACAAAAACTGCAGCATGCTGCAGTTTTTGTCTGGCCACCTCTCGGCTTGTTTGCCGTGCTATGACTGGATCTCCTGCGGCACACATGTGCTAGCGTTAGTACGGATCCATAGCCTAAATTATATGACCTTTCAGCATAATAGTTGGATTGGTTGAGTCTAGCAAATAGAACCACTGCCAATTCTGAAAATGCTTCAGTTCTGCTCTATGTATGCATTGCCATCTTACCTACAAGATGTGAAATTGAGTTTAACTTAGTTTTAGTGATCACTGACTGATCAAACTGATTAAAGGCTCCTTTACACAGGCCAACTAACCAGGCAATTATTGGGAACAAGACGTTCATTCCCGATAATTGCTTGATTGTTAGGAGAGATGATAGCTCATCCCCCATTCAGTTTCTTTGTTTCTGGGCAGCAGATCCCTGTTTACCAAGAAGGATCTGCTGCCCAGATTTTAGGTTCCACATCAACCAATGAATAAACTCTTACAAATGTTCCTTCCTGATAATTAGCCCAATAACTGTCCCATGTAAAGGGGCCTTTATTTATAGCACTCTAAAATATCGCTCTGGTAATAAACCATTATGGAAAATGTAGGGGTCTTTTTTGAGAACTATAGGAGTTAAAATTTTGGTGAGAATTTGTTCCTGCCAGTCAAACAAGTGGTTGGTTGCTAAACAAAGCCTATGCATAGTTATTGACTTAAAGGAGTTTTTCTACATGCTAAAGATGTGTCTTCCACTAGGAAGTGTGATAAAATAACAAAAGAAGGTATACACTATTGTATACAAGGTTAATCCCATGCCACTTTCAGTGTTGCATACTGTCCTCCCAACAGTCTTTGGTTTTCATGGCTGTATATCCTATGTGCAGCCAATCACCATATTGCTGAGGCTAGCGATAAGTGCAGTGGTCATGTGAGGTATACTGGCAAGTCTCCGATGGCAGACTGGCAATGACATGGGATTAAACTGTTGAGTCTATACTTTGTTTTGTTATTTTACCAGAATTCCTATTGGTGGACAAATCTTTAAAAAACCAAAAAAAAAACAAACAAAACAACTTTAATATGAAGCATTTCTGACTGCCTTCAGCCACCACTATGGGATCATACTGCATATTGTTTCTGCATGATCCATGGTGTGGATTTTTAAATTTGCATGCATGTAAAATTTATGCAGTGGATTAAAGGGGTTGTCCGAGTTATGAAAAAAAGTATATAGCACTGTAAATCTGATGGGCAGCAATATATAACTAAGTTAAGCAAGTTTTAGGCAAAAAAATCTATATTTCCTCATTTCCCTGGTTCTCTTCTGGCCTTTGTTTACATGCAGTAATAACAATCTCTGCCCCTCCCCCCTTCCTGCTCTGCACAGAGAGTAAATACAAGAGCTGCCCTGAGTGACATGTCTGCAGGAATACTCAGCAGCATGTTCTATGTGTAGGACTACAAGTCCCAGCTGTACAATGAGAGTGCTGATACATACAGGAACTCCCCCCTACCTGTTCTTGTGCAATACAATTCCTCTGTCAGCTCCTGTGCCCAGCATTTGTCTCCTCACTGCCTGCAGTGTAAATCCTGTTGTAAAGCTTTGAGCCCTCAGTGTGTTCTGGCTGAAGGGTTTAATGTTTCATCTGAAGGAATCCAGGGAGAGAGCAGATAGCAGCGGCAGTGCAGGGGGCCGTGGCCAGTGACGTCTCGTGTACAGACTGTTATCTGATCTCTGAGGCTTGTGCACGAAACATCACAGACCAGGGAGGAAAGCTGACGTCACCCCTGTCATGTGACCCTCAGTGAAATCTGACAAACAAGCAGCTTTAGAAGCACAAAGTGTATGGGAAAGTTGTTATACTTGACAAGTTAGTAACATACAAAGAACAAAAAAATAACTCGGACAACCCCTTTAAGTATTAAGGAATGTAGGGAACAAAGTTGTGTTCTCCTATATGATAGGGCAGTGTAGATAATAGTTGTGCAGGGATGGACTGAGAAATTAAAGTGGCCCTGGAAAAAATACAAGTGGCCCGTTTTGTAGTTGGGTCCAAATTGATGGTCATACCATATTGTGGCACATTATATCACCCCAACACAGCCAAATACCACAGTAAATCACAAAATACTGCCACCAACAGCACAAAATACATCCCCAAGAACTTTTACTGGCTGGCTATGAGGAGGGCTCAGGCGGCCCCCTAGGCATCAGCCCACTGGGAAATTTCGCTGTAAGGTCTATGGCCAATCCGCCCCTGTAGTTGTGCTATGTATAAGTCTGGTATATAATATGTCTGGTCATATAAATATAGGACTCCATATCTCATACAGCCACCCCACAAACTTATTAGGAGAATTCACCACTCCATATATCAATATATCAAAGTATAAAATGTAGTATGCTACATATGATAATAGGGGCCATGTATGCAGTATTCTATTGCTCCACATGTCACTATAGTGTAGCCTATATTACTGTATGTGTATATACAATAATATATGTACCTACAGAACTGTATACTGTATTTTTTGCTTTATAAGATGCATCCGAAGATAAGACGCACCCCAGATTTTAGAGTTGGAAAATGAGAAAAAAAATATTTTTCATCAGACCTCATATCAGACCCCCCATAAATTTCAGGACATCACATCAGACCCCCATCAGACCTCAGATCAGCCTAGTGTGTCCCCTTCAGACCTCAGAACAGCCCAGTGTGCCCCATCAGACCTTAGATCAGCCCAGTGTGCCCCCATCAGACCTCAGATCAGCCCAGTGTGTCCCCATCAGACCTCAGAACAGCCCAGTGTGCCCCCATCAGACCTCAGATCAGCCCAGTGTGTCCCCATCAGACCTCAGAACAGCCCAGTGTGCCCCCATCAGACCTCAGATCAGCCCAGTGTGCCCCATCAGACCTCAGAACAGCCCAGTGTGCCCCCATCAGACCTTAGAACAGCCCAGTGTGCCCCCATGAGACCTCAGAACAGCCCAGTGTGCCCCCATCAGACCTCAGAACAGCCCAGTGTGCCCCCATCAGACCTCAGAACAGCCCAGTGTACCCCCATCAGACCTCAGAACAGCCCAGTGTGCCCCCGTCAGACCTCAGATCATCCCAGTGTGCCCCCATCAGACCTCAGAACAGCCCAGTGTGCCCCCATCAGACCTCAGAACAGCCCAGTGTGCCCCCATCAGACCTCAGAACAGCCAAGTGTGCCCCCATCAGACCTCAGAACAGCCCAGTGTGCCCCCATCAGACCTCAGAACAGCCCAGTGTGCCCCCATCAGACCTCAGAACAGCCCAGTGTGCCCCCATCAGACCTCAGAACAGCCCAGTGTGCGCCATCAGACCTCAGAACAGCCCAGTGTGCCCCCATCAGACCTCGGATCAGCCCAGTGTGCCCCCATCAGACCTCAGAACAGCCCAGTGTGCCCCCATCAGACCTCAGAACAGCCCACTGTGCCCCTATCAGACTTCACATCAGCCCACTGTGCCCCCATCAGACCTCAGATCAGCCCACCCAGCCCCATAACAATAAAATAAAAACCTCTCTTACCTGTCCTGAGCCGCGGCTCCTCTCCGGGTCCGGCGCTCCTCTGGCTTCTAAGGCTGGCGCTGCACTGTCACCT
The DNA here is from genome assembly GCA_900303285.1 of Rhinella marina. Lineage (NCBI taxonomy): Eukaryota > Metazoa > Chordata > Amphibia > Anura > Bufonidae > Rhinella > Rhinella marina. Next base: position 269,193 of record ONZH01017866.1, read on the forward strand.
GACTGCGTGCAGCATCAGGTCATAGTGTGCACACTACGTCCTGACGCTATACGCAGGCAGGACAGTGCAGCGCCGGCCCGGGAAGCCAGAGGAGCGCCGGACCCGGAGCGGAGCCGCGGCGCAGGACAGGTAAGAGAGGTTTTTATTTTATTGTTATGGGGTTGGGTGGGCTGATCTGATAATGGAAGCGCTCACTTGTATTCTCTTTATAAGGGGGAAAAAAGTGCGTATTATAAAGCGAAAAATACGGTATATAACTCTAGTGACTCTATACAATAGTGGTGGTCATCATACTGTATATTATACAGCAGTATGTGCAATTGTAGTCCTCTAGAAGCCTAGTTTGACCTACAAAAGTCTAATGGGTTGCTAGAGTGTATTGGCCTCATCTTCTGCCAGTTTGGAGCTACCTACAAGATGAAGGCAGTGAGTCAGGACCATTTTAAGTTGTTCTCCAACCCTGACAGCTGCTTTGTGGCACCAAAAAAATCTGCTCATGTGCAGGTGGCCTCAGGGTGATGTCCTATATAGTCTCATATAGAGCCATGTGGTGGCCACTGTGATATATAAATGATTGTAATATACTCTTTGTATATAATATATATATAAAAAAATTATATAAGTAATGATATAATTATTTTGTATTGAGAGGAAAGTTTGATCATTCAACATATGTTAGATAATTGTCTTCTTTTCTCTTTTAGATTCCTTGAACTGATCGAGCAGAGACCACAGAGGTACAGATAGCCCAAGAACATGTTTAAGGAGTTGTAAGTCAAAAAGTTGTAAAACATTGTGCAATGCATTCATTTTCCTGGCTCAATTAGAAGTTTACCATGACTTTTACAGTACTTTACAGACATACTTGTTCATAGGGCCTGCATTCTAGGAGCTCATCAGAAGGTATGATGAAACCCTGTAGGATGCTTGAATGGACGAGGCCTATTTATAAGGCAGAGAACACTTTTACTGGGCGCTATTAAATGTAGCTGCTGTAAATGACACTAATGACGACCATATGAACCACAGTGTTGTACTGAAGGAAGAAGAAACTCACACTCTGCTTTATAAATAATAACACTGTACAAGTAACACTTTATTACACATTATGTCTTAATTGAGGGTCATTTGCTAGAAAAACATGCACATTACATACAGTAAGTGACTATTCATACTGTGTGGTCAAATTGCAGCACTGCCACAATTACCACAAAATAGTGCTTAATGCAGTGGTTGTCGAGAAATCGCCACAAAACCAAGCATTTGGCAACAATTTCATGGTAATGATAGCAATAAACAGCAATTTGACTGCGCCATGTGAATAGACCACTAGGGTGAAAGGAAATATAGCAGCTGTATACAGTGCTGCCAGTAACCATACTGCAGTACCCAGTACTGGAAAATCCTCTCCACACTTATGTTCATGCAGTCAGCGATCATTCTACTGTGATGAATCACTCAGTGACAGGATATTTTAGGTCATACTCCCTCCTATGAAATACAAGTTGTAGGAATCCTCATATATGCAAGCAATGTTTCAGTCCAGTGTGACCACTGTCAAGCAAATCTGGTTCAGTTCAGGACAGGAAAGAGGAAGAAGGTGGGCATGGCCACTGCTAGACAGGATCACCATCCCTCTTGTCTAGTGGCGGCCATGCCCATCTTGTTTCTCTTTCCTGTCCCGAACTGAACCAGATTTCTTGACAGTGGTCACACTGGACTGAAACATTGCTTGAATATATGTGGATTCCTACAGCTTGTATTTCATTGGAGGGGGTATGACCTAAAATATTCTGTCACTAGGAGATTCATCACACTAGAATAATCGCTGACTGCATGAACATAGGTGTGCTGTGGATTTTCCTATACTCCAGTACAAATTGAAAAATCCTTCCACTGGTACCAGTTTATTTTCAAGAACTCTAGCTCCCATTCTTTCTTTTTTTTTTTTTAAATTTACCTAATTTGCAGTTTTCTCTTATCTCCCATGCTTGAATTCTACTTCCTGGTTTGTGACCATCATGACACTTATCAGTTCATTTTCTATTTCCACATCTTCAAAATGCTCTGTGTAACTGGATTTATAACAGACACAACTTGTACTAATGCCCATCATTTGTTAGGACAACATTTATCATTATGTTTATCTATCTGCCTGTCTGTCTGTCCATCCATCCATAACGACACTGTAACAGATATGTAACTGATACTGTACATAGGGGACTGGTTATTGGAGGAAAGAATAAGAAGCAATGTGAGCGTGTGCGTCCTGTATTACAAGGCTCCACTACAGGACACAACCAACAGCAACTGAAACTCGAAATGCTAGGCTAATAACTGTAGAATAAGGGCTCATGTGCACGACTGCATGTACTGTGCCATCCGCAAAACACGGATCCACCAAAAATACGGATGACGTTCATGTGCATTCTGTATTTTGCGGAATGGAACAGCTAGCTCCTAATAGAACAGTCATAGACATGTTCTATTTATTTGCGGAATGGACATACGGAAACGGAATGCATATGGAGTAACTTCTTTTTTTTTCCAGACCCATTGAAATGAATGGTTCCGCATATGGTCTCCAAAAAAACCTGAATGGATACGGAAAGAAAATGCGTTCATGTGAATGATCCCTAAGGCACTTGATAAAGGAGGATATTTGATCGAGATACATTTTTGTTAGTGGCACAACCCCTTTAAGCCATGGAGTGCGGTTCAATTTCACCCATCACATACTGCCATAATCATACATGGTTTTGCAAGGCAGTTTTAGGCTACATGGTAAGTACACGTGAATCACGTAAAAACATGCTTCATTTGTTCTTTATGGCCAAAAATTGAGTTACCAAACTATATGTGTCTACCTCTCCATTCATTCCTCCACCTCATCCTCTGGGGGTATCTCCATTTTTGACACAATTGCGAGTCCCATAGGTGGGATGGTATAAATGTCTAGGATGAGAATATCCTTTTGGGTACATAAAATTCCAGGCAGTAGTTTTCTGGTATGGAAAATCTCCACTACTCTTACAAGAACCCATCATGTTTATTACAACGGGAAATGTGCAGTAATTTTTCTAAAGTGTGACAGACAATTATCTACTGATCATTTTTTTTAAATTAGAATTTACCAATACAACGAGAAACTGAAAAATAAGTACTGCAAACCCCTATTCCCTATTTGTTCAACCTGACAGCTACAGTCCAGCTGGCATGCATTGAAAGGGTTAACTTGCAAAATGGAAAACTGGAGCCTCATAAGTTTTCTTCTAATGCCCAGTCCACACCATGATTATTTATGCTGCAGCGATGAAATGTCTCCCTTTAAAGTGGCAGGCACTGAAAGGCTTACAGTTTTCTGCAGGAAGCTCTGTGCTGGTAGAAGAATGCTGCCTTTAGTAAATAGGCCTATACTTGGTCGAAACCTCTCTCTTGGCACAAAGTATGATTTATCAATCTCGCCGCTGACACTTTCTCTGAATCCCTGGATTAGCCAGTACTACACTTACCCACCTACTGGGTTTTCACTTACAAGCCGAAAAACCGCTTGTCTGGCCAACACACTTTAGTTTGCCAAACATAATGTACAATTACAGCATGAACGTAATAGATGAATTTTAATGTACCACACAAAAGTAACTCAACACCCTTCTTGGCTCAAACGCTTGTATTACAGCTGAAGCTCAGGCTGCTACCTCAGCCTTTCGTTTCATAAAATGTATTTTTGACTTTTTATAATTGGATGAAAGCGTAAATCGGGTTTAAAAAATGTTCAGTCATTTCCGGTCCCAGAGCTTCTTAAACAAATGAGGAGTGAAATACATAAGCCAGAGTATGCATTTCAGAGCTGAACCCGGACATACCCGCAATTTCACCCTGGTAGTCCCTTGTTAGATTGCGCAGGGAAAAGGCATTTTATGGAGATCTGGTGATGTACTGGGCTCTCCATAAGGACTGATAGGCAGAGGCTTCTGCCCAGCAGTGAGCCCGGGTGATGTCACCAGCTCTAATAGAAGGGCTTTTGCACTGCCCTAGTCTGTAAAACGGCTAGGGCAGCGCTAAAGCCCACCCATCAGATCCGGTGATGTCACCGGGAACACTGCTGGGCGGAAGCGTCCACCCCGCAATTTGTTACTATAAACAAAAAAGCCTTTGCCCTGCACGACCCAGTGTAAGGCAAGGGAGAGCATCGGAGCATGAAATGCTCCAATGCTCATCTTAGTGGGGCTGCCTGGGTGAAAATATGGTTATATCCTGGTTCAGCTCTGAACCCAGACAACCCCTTTAAGACGAGACGGTTATGTGATGTACCATTATTTGGCATGATGATCTGCAAGCACCTAGAACACTTGAAAGGCCACCCCAGTCAAGTTCTCCTCAGCATGGTACAGAAATGCCAGAAACCAATGCCAGAACTGATCCCAGTTTTTATACTGGATGTCCCCTAATGCCGGGAGGGAAAACGTAGCTTGCAACGTTCTTCTGTCCAGTGGTTTCAGGCTATGGATGCCAGATGGTGCACTAAAGTGCACATACATGTCAGGTATGCCCGGCTCTTGGCATTAGACAGCTGGCAGGACACGACTGATGTTTGTGAGCAGTTAAATAGGGGTATCTAAATATGGCCATCCACATTAGGTCAAAGTTGTTCAACCAGTGGGATTCACTGATGATCTAATGTGTATGGGGGGCTTTCTTGCCTGTCAACCCCCAGGGCAGGTGTCACGGATAAGAGAGATTGATTATGTTGACCAGTTTGCCAAAAAAGATATACCCAGCTGCATTTTATTGGGGGGATATGACCAGACTGAGGCTCTGAAAACACTAGTTTCATGGCTTCTGTTTAAAATGGTGACATTGCAGCTATTTCAAATTCATTTTTGACACATATACCAGTGAATACTGATGGAACCCATTAATTTTAATGCAATCCATTGGGATTCTTTTCTTTTTGACAGCAGGAACAGTCCGACATTCTGTACTATTCTTGTTATGAAAAATGGCCAAAAGCCCAACGTCCCCATAGACACCAGTATGAACAGATCTAAGACTGTTGTGTGATGCTCTCTTGGAGTAGAACCCAGCTTTTTACAGTTGACAATAAAAATAGCTTTACATTCAACAAATCAGAAGAAATCTGGATGAAATATTTCAGAAACCTTTAATTTTCAGGCATTTTATCAATACTTGCAAAGCTGCCCAGACCCAAATACGTTATTTAGATACCTTAAGAAGTGGATTGTGGACTATAGGACTTCTTTCAGAAGAAAGATGTGCATGAAAAGTTATCACCGCAAACACAAAGTGTATATGAGTACAGGGGTGGACTGGGAACTTAAAGTGGCCCCAGAAAAAAAAGCAAAAAAAAAACCACTAAAAGTGGCCCCATTTTGTAGGCAGGTCCAAATGAACAGAAGGCGGGGAAACACAAGTAGGCGGGGTCAACAATACCATAGTGCAAAATACCATCCCATCAGAATCAAATAACACAGTGTAGCACAATACTGCCCCAAAAGCTGTCCCTCTGTGGTGGCCATCAAAGCTACCATCTTCTGTTCTATGGATCAGGGGGCTTAAGTGAGGTGGGGGCCACAGGAGGGCATGTGCAGTCGCTGGCTGGGTACATGGGTACCTGATTCTCACAGTGTTAGTTACTGTTCAGAGCTCATTATGTACCCAGTCAGCAGCAGAGAGGAGGACGTGGGTGGCCCCCTGGGGCATCGGCTCTCTGGGAAATTTCCCTGTAGGGTCTATGGCCGATCCGCCCCTGTACAAGTGTGCATCAAAGGAAGAAATAAAGTAACTTTAAAAATAAAAGTTACAAAAATAGGACATTCCCAAAAACTAGCCATCATGAGGGTCTGTAGTATATCTCTCAGTTTTACTGTTAATCCAGCACTGGACATCAGTGTTCAAGAAGAGAATGTGGTTAGCTATTAGAGTCTTCATTTTGACCCCAGTCTGATGGATGTGCGGGGCTGAACTTTTTAAGCTGGTCATTTCATTGCTTACATGCTATGACCATAGGGACAGTGCTGACACATTAAATGATTGCTTCTGATGGTTCAGATCACTGGACTATAACGATATAGAAATATTGCTACTACCAGACACTGAAAGTTACAATCAGAACATAAATCCAGCCATTGACAAATCTTTGATATCAAATATAGCAAAGGAATGGCAGTGATAACTTGTCCATGTTAAAAGGGTTTTGTGTCTGAAAAAATATGTTTAAAACTGCTATAGGATAAAAGACAGCAGCACTCACCTTAGGGATCCCCCTCCACTTCTGTACTGATGCTACTTGGTACCATACCACTCTCTGCTTCCTGTGCCAGTGACAACATCCAAACACAGGGGTGTGTCTCCAGCGAAGTGTATCATTGGCTGCAGTGGTGACCTGCTATAGATAGTGATTGGCTGTTGAGATTACATGACCTGGTGTCAGCATGCCATCCATGGACCAGAAAAAAGAAAGCAGAGGAGGGCCAGGCATTATTGGTATGGGAAAGGTGGGAGATCCATCAGGTTAGTATTTGTAGATTTGTATGGAGAGAGGTATTTTAAGGTGTCTGGACCCCAATGCAAAATCTGCAACAGTGACTCTCAACTATTACCTCTGCACATCCTATAGCTACTCCCTTTTTGTAATGATATAATTTCCAACACTACTTACTGCCCTATGAAGTGTGCCTTTAGGCGACAAAAACTTCATTTTTTCCTTCATCCTCCTTTGTGAATCACAGCACACAGAACATTTTATATGAAAAAAGTAGACAAATGCTAAACTGGAAAACATATGCCATGTAACATCATGCATGCCCTGCAAAACAGGAATTTATTATTTACAATGAGCATTTAACTAGAGGACACAGCATTTAATGGCTAACAGCTGTCTAAGAAATTGCCAAATAATGCACATATGATGTATATAAGACAGCTTGAAATTATAGGACTTAGTTCTGCTTTCAGAAGTGTAAGATGCCACATTGTGACAACTGCATACTGGAGGAATACATAATTTGAACAAGGTATAATTAAAGTATCAAAGCTTGAGATGGTAGCACTGCTAAGAATGTGCATTGTAGGAAAGGTCAGGAAACAACTGTTCTGTATGGTATTGCACAGAGAAAGGACTGGCTATGAAGTGGTTAATTTTACACATTGTATAAATCGACCCAAGAGAGCACACACATGAAGAAAGAAGGCATCATAATAAATTCGGAAGCTTAATACTGAGCAAAAAATGGCTAAATATGAGAATTAAAGGGGTTATACTTAAAGGGGTTGTCTTATTAAGACAACTTATCACATATCCACAGGATAGGGGACAAGTGTCTGATTTTGGGGGTCCAATTGCTAGTGTCCCTGCTGATCACAAGTCTGTGCTTGCCCATTTGAATGTAGCTGTGGTCATGCATGTTCGCTGCTACTCCATTTGGCTGTATGGGGCTGCTGGAGATAGCCAAGTCCAAGCACTCAGTTGAAGTTGAATAGAGTAGGGGATATGTATGTTTGTCTGCTGCTCCATTTAAAAGGGGAGCATGGACCCCTGTTCTCAAGATCAGTGAGGGCCCCAGCCATTGACCTCTGACGATCAGATGGATAGGGGATAAGTTGTCTTAATGGGACAGTCTCTCAGGGTTGTCTAATGGGATTCAATCTTTTTATATATGGGGAAATAAGTTAAAAAAGAAGCATTACTCACCTCTGTAGTGACCTACCTCCGCCATTGATTGACCTAACAAGTATCTCAAGGCTTGTCAATTCAGAACCAGGATGTGAAAACCAGCAGGGACCTGGTAAATGTCAGAATGCCAGTGATGGGGTATCAGTAACCTAATCAACCATTAGAGCAGTTGAATGCACTGGCCAAGTGCGGACATCGCTGCTAGATCACAGCAGTGGCCAATATCCGCTAACAACAAGAAGCAGTACACAAAGAGGCGAGGACAGAACAAAAGTTAGGATAGGTGTAATACCACACAACCTGTGGATCAATGTTGGACTGTTTTGGAATAAGGCAGCCATGTTTCTCTAATCTTATAAGACAATTCCTTTTTAGTAGAAGGGTCTTCTGGATGAAAAGCTGATCACAAGTTGTCTTGTTTCTTGGGCCCCAAACTGTAATCTGTAGGGAAATCCTGCAGGAAGTGTTCAATTTCTCTATAACTCCGCTACCCAGGGACATGAATCACTGCACAGTTCCCAGCCTCAGCTGCAATGTAAAATATAGTGGTGGATTTTGGGCACATATTTCATCCATTACAACACATTTCTTCAAGGATTTTGCTGCTGCAGATACTGGCAGCTCCGCAGCGGATTTTACCTACTCTTAGATAGGTTCGCACATGATTCCTAAAAGAGGGTAAACAATGAAGCAAACTGGGAAATTGACACCAATAATTATCAACAACTAAACTTTGTGAACTTTTGTTGTCCTGGAAAATCATGGAAACAAGACATGACGCGTTCCTTACTGAGTTCTTTTTTAATTGTTACATTTCTTTCAGTGCATATGCAAGACGCTTGGAGAATAATGGCTTGTCTCATTATCTTGACTGCAGAATTGTAAAGGTAATTATAATGTATACTTTGGTGTTAAATTCTTTGAAAGATACATTTTCATGATATACTTTCAAAGCTTTTGCAAGTGTAGCCTCAGATCGAGAGTTTGTGTCTTCCCACTACCATGAAAGGTACAAGAAAGAAGAATCTCATATTTCATATTGTATTGAAAAAAAAAATTATCCAGCTGAGCAAGTTTTTTAAAAAATGATTAATTTTGGTCATACAAGAAACTTCTGTATAAGGATGGATTCACACACAGGAATTGAAGCTACTGAAAATGTTCAATTCGTCTAGTGGGATGAATGAAGCTCTTGCAGTCTACGTAGCATGAGCAGGTTGGGTCTCATCTATCAGGAGGGCAGCTGGGCACCCTAAGGAGAAGACAGAAGCGGTTTATCACTTCTTCTGCCTTCTCCTTTGCACAGTACATAGTGATCAATGAGCTCTACACCCTATATAAAGGAAGTGGCTATACTGCTTCACCTATTAGACCTGGTGATCACCGAATGTTCTTGGGGATAAAAGAGCTTGGGGTCCAGATCAGCCCTACCTTTGCAAAATGCCCCCACGGTGGCCATGCAGTTTAATGACAAGTACTCGCTCCATTCACTTGCTGTACAACCCTTTTAAGAATAAAGTTTAGAGATATGGGGTCAATTTATGTGTTTGCAACTTTTTAAATGGCACTGTGACAAAATGTATCCATTACCTGTCAATAGATCGGTGTAGTGTTGGGTGGGCTAACCTTAGGCCCACCAGAGGAAATATCTGATGGTTCATTCTTCAGTCACACAAGTCAAGTGTCTATCTATTCTAATTATATCATAAACTCTGCTATATCATGGCATACATTGTCACATCATCTATAAGATCCATGGAAAACAGAATATTTGTGAAATAATCAAAGAAAACCGAAAACTTCAGGAGACACTGATCTGCTCAGATCCTCAACCAATACGTTACTTTAGTTTCTTGTATTTACTGATTTTCATTTTCTTCCTTTATCACAGGGGTAATCTTGGTTTTCTGAATAGTAATCGAGTATTCATGGGTTCCATATGGCAAGTAGTCATGAGCCCAACATGGTAGTAAATACTAGGATGACTAACCTGAAAGGTAGGTCATTACAACAATCTGTAAACCTTTTTTTAATAACATGTATGTTACTCATTTGGCAGAGTGGATACTTGGATACTGATGGTTCTGGGGTAACTTGTAATAAAACAGGGTCTATAGTGATGTAGAGTTGGTCTCCTATTTGCTAGAATAGAGTCTAAAGGCCCTTTTAGACGGGCCGATAAGTCTCCCTGAACGAGCGCCGATCAGCGACATCGCGCTCGGGCAGGGAGCCTTTACACGGCCCGATTAATCGAGCGCCGGGCCGCACGAGTTGATCGCTGTATCGCTCGTGCGGCCTGGAAGCTCCATACTGTCAGGCGCACATCGCCTGTTTACACAGGGCGATGTGCGCCCCGACAGATCGGATCTTTTGGTTTCTACAAAAGATCCAATCAGCCGACGAACCGAGCGTTTTGCTCGTTCGTCGGCTGATCAGGGCCACTTTTACACGGGCCGATTATCGGCACTAGCGTTCCTAGGAACGAATTTTCGGCCGATAATCGGCCCGTGTAAAAGGACCTTTATATTGAGAAATGTATTCATGGCTAGGCAGAAAAGTGTAAGGCTAAGTTCACACCACCATTTTTAATCCTGTTAAAACATCCTGTTTTTCCCATGTAAAAATGTGTCTATGCTGTAGCACCCTTTTTGCCTTGACATGCATTGAGCAAAAAAAAAAAGGATCCTGTTGTTCGACAGGACAGAAAAATAAGACAGTCTTCATTTGTCTCTCCTGTTGAAAGAAAATGGTTCCTGATGAAAACTTGTAAAACGGCAACAAATAGACAATTGAAAACCTACGGCTCTGTAAATGGATCTATTTGGAACAAATATGGAGTTCCAAACCTACCTGCCAACTTTTTGGAAAAGTAGACAAGCTTTAGAATACAAAATCTACTTCATCCAGGAAACAATAAGTAGTAAAACCTTTAACCTGCAGATAAATTCTCCTCAAATAAATATCCAAATAGAAAAAAACCCTCTAAGTTTGAAATAGCAATGAAAAAGTGGAAAATGTTGCCTTCTTTGTGCCTGTCTCACCTTCAAGCATTCAATTTACAAGTGCAAACACATGTTTTATAGTTTCAAACAAAAATGAACCAGTAAAGTGTAGGAAATACCAGTAATATGTGTCACCTTGTAGCAGTGTATTACAATGACTGAGGCTTTGCAGAGGTCTAGTCTTACCCAGATGATGGTATTCTGTGCAGTCATTCACAATTTACCACCCAAGCCAATACAGACGTGGATACACTATAAATTATGCCATACATAATGTGGAATAAAACTGTTAGAAGAAGCATCTGGGGCTTCTTTTGTATTCTTGGTGCACATATGCTACCACATACAGCACAAGCATGGATATAGACATTGCTAGGGTCTATGATGTAAAGATAGGTCATGTCATTTCTCCATTTTTAATGGGGTTCTCTAGAAATTAAATATTGATGACCTATCTGCAGGATAAGTCATCATTATCAGATTGGTGGTGGTCCAACTCTTGAACGAGCACTATGACCTAGTCACAGTATACCAGGCACAGCGCCATATATTGTATAGTGGCTATTCTTGGTATTGCAGCTCAGTCCCATTCACTTGAAGGCCACGAGACCAATGTCTAAGAACAGGTCTTATTTTTGCTCCAGAAATTCCACCATGGTTGTGGATAGGATTTGTTTAAATCGCATCCACTTTGCTGCTTGTGTAATAAATTGTGGCAGAAAATCTGCAGTGTAAACACCCACTGTGGACATAGCCTACTCCAATTTTCCTTGGGGATTTTTATTTTTGGCTAAATGTGGATGAGGTTTTCAAATCCTGATCTCATGTATTGTACTGAAGTGCAGCATTCCACCATGTCTGAACATGCTTTTATTAATAATGTGTTTTTCCATTACATGATAAGCAGTAAGTACTTACCGAGAGAACATCAGGGTAACGGTACAGCTACACATGAAGAGTTTTTTCAGTGCAGAAAATTTCTGAACCATGTTCATAAGATTTTGAAAATTTCATATACTTAGCTGAAAAATCCCCACAAAAAAATTCCCCACAGGCGAAAATAAATAAAAATTGCGCCCCCCATGACAATTTCTTAATCTAACCCCTTTGTCGCAATGAAAACGCTGATTGACCATGGCCCTTGTGGTGCCCCCCTCTTCCCCCTACCTGGGGCTGCCTCAGGCGATCGCCTCACCTGGCCTCATTGGTGGTGCACTGACCGAGCTTACAATCATATGACAGGTGTGTGCCTATAATAGCACCACATTTATGGGTGCATCTGGTTAGAAATGTATCCTGTGACATGCTGATGGATTTTCTATGGGCCAAATTTATTACAAAAAAGAACAGTGTCCTTATGAGAGATGTTTGAAAGGCTAACACTAGAGATGAGCAAATTTCCTAAAATACATTGAAGGTCCTATTTGGTCGAATCGGTTGCTAGGTTAGATTAGATCTGAATAAATTCGGGCTGAATTGAAGGTGACCTAATTAGCATGAACACTTGTGTATGACGCTCTGGGGTCGCATAGCATTATATTGATTTATGATGCTATGTAACCCTTAGAGGTCTGGAATGTATTGGATAACACTGACAGCACTGTTATCCAATACATTCTGGCAGGGGCGTTGCTAGGCTAAAACATTCGGGGCTTGGGCCCCTGATGTTTTCTTCCAGGCCCCTAATGTCCTGCCTGCCTGTTAGATATAACTGTATTGCCATCCTCAGGACAGCAATACAATTAAATCTAATGCACTGGCAAAGCTCAAGGACCTGTGATGACATCACAGTCCATGTGACCACTGCAATAGGCTGTTGTTGAGAAGGACCTTCGATGATGTCACTGTCATGTGACCAGGGGAGGAGTGGATGGTGTTCAGGAGTGAAGGTAACTTGAGGAAGAAGCTGTGGTGAGGTCTGCAGCATGAGGAGAGGTAAGTGAGAGGCAGAGCACTGCTGGGAGTTGTAGTTATTAGGGCTGAAGGAAGGGGTGTTATTTACATGGGACTGTATGTGGGAGAGGGAGGGGGTGATGTTATTTGAATAGGACTGAATGTTGGAGGTGGCCAGGGCATGATGATGTATTTTACATAGGACTGTATTTTGGATGGGGCTGGAGAGATGGTGTCATGTCATTTACATGGAACAGTAGAGGGAGGGAAATAGTATTATTTACATGGGACTGGTTGGTGGAGGGGCGGAGGAATTATGGGGGCACTGTTGGGGAGCGTTATCACTGTTGGGGGCACTGTAGAGGGCAGTATTACTAATGAGGGCATTCTAGAAGGGAATTACTATTGGTGGGACTTTGAGGAGCACTAAGGGGGGCACTCATATTTCTTCAGGACAGTATTTGGTGGTATTGGGGAGCACAGCGAGCAGCAGGATAACACAGTTAGGCTATATGCACATGACGATGAAGAAAAACGTCCGTTAAAAACGGACATTTTTAACAGACTTTTTTCACTGATGCCTTTATGAGAAACGGATGTTAAAAATAGAGCCATTCAATTGTATGGGGGCAGTCTGTCAGTGAAAAACGGACAAGATAGAGCATGTTCTATTTTTTGATGTCTGTTTTTCACTGACAGTCAAAAAAACTGCCATGTGAATAACCACATAGACTACCATTGGTCTTAAAACAGACGTGTGATGGCCGTTAAAAAAATGTACATCTCTTGTCCGTTTTTCACTGTCGTGTGCATGTAGCCTTAGGACTCCAAGTTGGGGGATGATACAAAAGTGAGGCAGCTAAGATGTCTGTATGTCACACTCTGCAGAGATGAGGAGCGGCTAAAAGAAGTTGTCCGGACCAAATGGAGAAGATGATGACAGAAAAGATCTACATCAGAGGGGACGTCACCTGGAGGCTCTGGATGTGACAGGTATGTGCTGCTGTATAGCAAATACAGTACAATGAGGTGTGCGAAGGAGGGTCAACGTAGTGAATTGGGCCATATGCATTGGGGCTTGGGCCCCGGATCTTTTGCTACCCTAGCAACGCCCCTGCATTCCGGAACTGTAAGGGTTACATAGTATCATAAATATATATAATACTATGCAACCCTGTCAGTGCTGTGAGGTTAGGAGTCCGGAGTGTGACACTTGCTTGTCTGAAAGGGGCCTATGGGTCAATGGATATTTGCTGGTTGTAACAAACAGCCTATTTTATAACACGCTGCATAGTCTGATTTCTGTTAAATTTTAAAAAGGTCTAATATTATCCCTTTTTGGTAGCAGATGCCTTCTGCTCTCACTTCTGACCTGTAAAATGGTAACCTCCTTTTTGAGTGATTTAAGATCAATCCCAAAAGTTTTTGGCCCAACAGCAAATTTTTGAATGGTGCCCCAACCCCAGCAAATTCTTCTCAACCCCTTCCTCCCATGCAACCCCCACTCCTGTGGCTAGTGAAGGTCACTCCCTTAGAACAGGCAGCCGGTCCATCCATTTCCTACACATATATACTGTATGTCATGTCACTGTATATAGTGTCACTGTGTATAATGTCATTGTATAATACTGTTGAGGGGGCCCTGACCATAAAATCTTTTAGTCCTCCTCCCAGAAGGGCCCCTTCTGAGTTCAGGCCCCAAAGCAGCTGCTTCCCCTACAGCTATGCCCCTGGAAGGCTTTCATTACAAGTAAAAACTTAAGTTATGGACACAAGTACACTGTATATGGCAGATCTAACAGAAAGACAGAGAGGACTACATTTATATTCTGCTTTCTCAACCGATCAGAGCAGAACATTGATTGTAGATGGGCGGCACATCTGCCTGTGTCAATGGAGGATGTCCTGCTGACATACGTTAAATGTATGGGAGTCAAGCCATCATGGTAGCGATCGCGTGTCCGCCACACAGTATCTAGCCAGTGTGATGGGTCTTTAAATGAGGGCTAGTCTAGCTGACCTAACATCAGTCAGTGGTCATTTAGAGCCAGGCATCAACCCGTCTCTTTTTCCTTAAAACAGGCTGTAATATTAAAACCTAGCTTTTTGTGCATAGAATACATTGGTTAGGAAGAGCTAAAGCTTGACATGGTAGACCTATATACAGTCTAAGAAGACAACAAGGAAATACAGGGTACTGGATGCTGTTAGATGAGAAAGTCTGTCTACATCTGTTCAGAAACAGCGACCTATGAATGAGTTTCACTATATGGAATGCTTGCTAACAACTCATGAATTTGTCCTAATTGTTTCCAGACTCAAGATCACGTCGCTTCCTCTGTGAAACATCTAATTTTCTTCCATGTAATGGGCCTATGTATAGTTTGATGCTGGTCAAATGTTGTTTTATGCAAGGGTTCCTGTAATATGTGCATTAAACGCTCCATTTAAAGTCCCTAACCCCGGAAAAAAATAATACTTACTTTTTTTCCCATTTTTTTTTCTTCCATAAATGGCATGAATTCAAAAAATGTCTTTAGCTAAAAAGAATACCATGCCACTATGGGAATATAAGACACAACAAATACAATTTATGATTTCTTTTTACTTTACTTTTCTTTTCATTTATTTTTGAAGTTTTTGTATTTTAGTTTAGTGAATCTAAAAGTCTTCTTGTTCGTATAAATATTTACAAGATTTTTGTCCTTAATGGGGTGAACAGTTCTAATGACTTCCATCTGAAGCAGGGCAGGTCTCCCAGAACATTGGGATTGTTTTTGTTGTTTTGTTTGTTGTCTTTTATTAGCATATAGGGTATAAAGTGATGGAGCTCTTCTAAGGTACCCAGACATTCCAGGAAAGTGGGAACAAGTCAAGGGCAAGAATAACAAGAGCTCTAACCTTAATATAAAAGACCTAACACTAATGTTAGCGCAAATAGCTTGTCAATAATAATAATAATAATAATAATAATAATAATAATAATTAACAGGTATTTCTTTAAAGGGAACCTGTCACCTAAAAAACACCCCCCAAGCTGCCAGCATTACCTTAAATTAGCCAACAGTAGGTTTCTAAATATCATTTTCTTCCTCCAGTCAGCTGTGCCAAAATCTTGAAAAATAAACTTTAATACTCTGTCACAGCAGAGTTTGAATTCAAGGATCAGTGGCCTCCTCGCTTCAAGTGAGGATAACCGCGCCCCCTTTCCCTGCCCCTTCGCCTCTGATTGACAGCCAGTTGTTCAGCAAAGCCGTCTGAAGGCTTGCGCATGCGCCCGACATCTCTATTCCCTCGATGTGCGCTTACGCCTGGGAGCCTGAGCATCGAGCCACTGAGCTGCGTATAGCAATGCGCAGGCGCGGGAATACGAATAGAGACACACAAGTCTTCGGCCAGCTTTGCTGTCAATCAGAGGCGAAGGGGCAGGGAAAGGGGGCGTGCTTATCCTGACTTGAAGTGAGGAGGCCGCTGCCCCCTTGACTTCAAACTCTGCTGTGACATAGCGCGTTCAGAGGATTAAAGTTTATTATTCAAGATTTTGGAATAGCTGACTGGAGGAAGAAAAGGATCTTTAGAAACCTACTGCTGGCTACTTTAAGGTAATACTGGGGGCCTGGGAGGTGTTTTTTAGGTGATAGGTTCCCTTTAAGGAGTATTTCTATTTTTGGCATTTATGGCATATCCTCAGGATTTGCCCAAAGTGCCTGATAAGTTCAAGGCTCACCCAGAAGGAGATCCTGTGACTCACCAGACTCAGCCTCTCTCTCTGTTTTATTTCACAGTAACTCCAGCACTTGAATGACTTGACAAATGGGATTTTCTTTGACAAGACAACAAGTAAATATGAACAGAGATCAAGGTAAAGTACAGTAAGTGTCATAGCTAATGAGACATTAAATTACCAGTTGCTGAGTTGCTCAATGTCTTCATCAATGTATGGTTTTCAAAGGGAACCTATCACATATGGTGTCTGAGCTTCAGGAACCATGTTCTAGAGCAGGAGGAGCTGAGGAGATTGATATACAGTTTTGTGGGAAAAGATTCAGTATAACCTATGTTTCATTCATTTAAATCTCTGCTCATACTGATTTAGGAGTCCAGTGAGTGGTCCTACTCAGTGATTGATAACTCTTTCTGTATAAGTATACATAGAGAGGTATCTGTCTTACTGAGTGAAACCAGAAACGAGCAGAGATGTATAAATCTGCTCAGCTCGTCTTGCTCTAGAACACGCTTCCTGTAGATTGCACTTCATTTTCATGTTGACAAGTTCCTAGATTAATTATAGAAAGGCCCTGCCTCTGGGTGAACAGGAGTTTAACAAAAAAACAAAAAACCTAATGTCCACCTAGTCAATGACTGCACGTGGACAATGAGGTTAGTCTGGAAATACCCAGACTACCACAATAACCAGAAGCAGCATATCCATAAGGGAGTAATGAGTTCATCTGTTGGGGAGTGTATCGTATGTTTCTGTGCCTGTACATAACTACCCAATCGAGTGGATTCAAGCTTATATTAGATGACTAGATAATCTTGTAGATCATCCCTAACAACTGTTTTTATGAACGCTCATTAGTTTGATCTGGCAGAGTAATACTGTCGCCGATTACCCAATGAACGAGCAAACACTCGTTCATCGAATAATTGGAATCTTTCAGCAGGTTTAAAAATCATTGTTTGCCAGCGGCAGACCGTGCTGTGTAATCACGATCTGCTGCCGGCAAAAAATGATTCAGTATTGGGACGAGAAATGGCATTAGCGATGTCTCTTCCTCATAGTCTAGGAGATGGCTGCATGTAATAGCAGTGGTCTCCTCCACTGATGAGCAGACGATTGTGGGGAAGGAACGCTTTCCTCCTGACAATTGCCTGGCTGATCTGCCCGTCTTATATAAGCCTTACTCAGTATGCTAATCTACCAATCTGCCAAGTTATAGGAGGAGTTTAGGGTTATGGCTCAGGGGTGCACCACCAATGAGGCCAGGTGACGTGATCGCTTCAGGCAACACCAGGTAGGGTCAAGAGAGGGGCAGCTGAAGGGCCATGGGCAGAAGGGAAGGGGTTAGGTTAAGAAATTGGCATTGAGGAGGGAGGGGAGCCATTTCAGTTTTCGCCTCAGGCAGCAGAAAAGCTAGGTGCACCCCTGTCAGGACTGTATTAGACAAGTACATTTTGTACCGATGATGAGTGATGATCGAATAGTTGGCAACTTGTTGGTCGCTGTAGTAATCGGTTATTCGATCATTATAGACTCGCTGATCATTTGTCAATGCATATATTACACAAAAAGAGTATAGCTCATGAAGGTGTACTTTAGGAGAAATGGTACACTTACAACACTGCACTTACAACCCTCAGATGATTTACACACTCAGATATGTAATCGGTGAACGAGCATTTTTAAGCATGTTGAAAGATACAGGCTTTAGGCAGCTTGTCATCAAAGGCTACTTATGACTTATTATTGGTGGCTTTTAATTTTACTGTGCACTCTTTCTCTGTACAAATATGCGTAATTATAATTATTAGTCTCATTGTGCTACTGTTATCCCCCTAATAGTTATATTGTTACTCTGTGACTTACTTTGTTATTGTTGCGTATTAACTAGATTCATCACCTTGTTATTATGGTCCCCTAATAAACAATTGGGGGAAACATATCAGGACTCGGTGACACATGTGACTAGTTTCTCTATATTTGTTCACTATTAGACTCAGTGAGGTTCATTTATGAACAAGGCCCTGCGCTGGTGGTGGCCCGCCGATGTTATGTGCAGACACTGGCCTCTACATAACTTTGCAGATCTACCGCTGCTTCTAAATCTACATCAGCTCCTTTGCTGGCAGGGGTGGATTGGGAACTTAAAGTGGCCCTGGAAAAAATACTAAAAGTGGTAGTCTGGTCCAAATTGATGAAAGGTAGGGCCAACACAAATAGACAGGGCCAGCAATACCAGATTGTGGCACATTATACCACCCCAACAGAGCCAAATACCACAGTCCACTGGCCGGCCGTGAGGAGTGCTCAGGTAACCCCCTGGGCATCAGCCCTCTGGGAAATTTCCCTGTAAGGGCTATGGCCAATCCAACCCTGGTCAAGATCGTTCTCTCAGACCGGGCCAGGCAGTTGCCCTGTCCATTTCCTACACGTATATACTGTATGCCATGTCACTGTGTATTCTGTCACTGTATATAATGTCATTGTATGATACTGTGGAGACGGCTCTAACAATAACATTTTTCAGTCTTCCTCCCTGGTGGGCCCCTTCTGAGTTTGGGCCCCGTAGCAGCTGCTTTTCATGCTTCCACCATAGCTACCCCTGCTGAGGTGCACACAACATGCTCAATTCAATCCTTGCCTCCTGATATATTTTCAGTTTCAAGCTGTGACAGTTATAGGAAGAGAGCTTCTGCAGAATGGACATGCCCCCTGAAAAAGGACGGGCCCCAGAGCTCCTTGAACTGCTGAAATAAATCTAGCAAATTGAGGCAATAAATAGGTGAAACTCTGGATCCATGTGAGATACAGGGCTGGTTCTAGCTTTGTTAGAACTGTCATCATCTGAAGCTAACCCCCTTATGCTTTTTGGGTGTCCTGTAGCACCATACTCATGTTTATTTTGGTAACTTTTGGTACTTTGTGATCTTCGAGTATCTTAATATTTTTATGCATCATAATAAATGTTATGTTTTATGGTTGCTGTATGTGAAAGGGACTACAAACAGTGATAGTTCATTGTCGTATAGAAACTAAACTTGACTGTAGACATGAGATTTCTTTCTGTAGATTGTTGCATTTTCAGCAGGTTCCATTAACAAGCTAATGACTCTAGTAACAGCAGGACAGTATCTGCCACTGGGAGAAACTAGTATCTGATAAGTTACATCATCCACATCACTACCTTCATTGAAACAATGTGTTCGGCCAAATGATCATTTAGTCAATAATGCTGTGATAAATGTAAAAGAGAAATATAAAAAAATCTAATAAAATCTCTACTAAACTGAAGTCTTTGATTTGCTCTGTTCGGACAAGTTTGTTTTTCCATTCCAATATGGCTGCCAATGTTACTCCTGAATGGCTTATTTATTTAAGATCCAGTGCACTCTAACCTATTTTTCGGTCCATGTGCTTCTCTGAACCTCTGTATGTCTCAATATTGTACTTCGTGAGGCAGGTAATGACAGCATACTGCAATCTTTAATCTTGCAGGCTTTGTGAGAAAACTCCTGCGACTCTGTATGAAAATGTACAGCAGATCAGGGGCGGACTGGCCATAGACCTTACAGGGAAATTTCCCGGTGGGCTGAGGCCCAGGGGGCCACCTGAGCCCTCCTCACAGCCGGCCAGTGGAAGTTTTTGGGGATGTATTTTGTGCTGCTGGCAGTATTTTGTGAGGGACTGTGGTATTTGGCTCTGTTGGGGGAGTATAATGTGCCACAATATGTTATTGCTGGTCCTGCCTTCCATCAATTTGGAAACAACTACAAAACGGGGCCACTTTTAGTATTTTTCCACGGCCACTTTCAGTTCCCAGTCCGCCCCTGCAGCAGATTGAGGAAAAGCAAATGCCTGTAAGATATCATGGCCTACCTATTTATGCATGACTCTTTATTCTCTCTAGATTATTATGTCGATATGGATTACAAAAACAGTGAGATTATCATATTGCAAATTCTGTTATTAACATGACTGGATGGCAATATATTCTAACAAAACTTGTATCACGTTATTTTAACCCAGTGTACAGTGTAAAGGGAAACTGTTTTGGATTTTCAAGGTCCTTGGCAGAGGTCCATCTAATAGAAGATTAGGAGAGCAGAACTGAATTTTGTTTTCTTATACTAGTATTCCCCCTATATCAGCTAGATTCCTTTTTAATTCTACTTAGGCATTAAACATTTGAATTCTTTAGAATCAGAATTTCTTGAGAATTATTGAGAAGAAAGAGAGAGATAAAGAGAAGGAGAGAACTTTTCCAGACAACTAAAGTACTTTCAGCTTCGGTAGAGTTAATTTGTACTAGAATTGATTTGTTTCGGACTTACTGGACTAAATTAATTTTAATAAATTCACTAATTTCTAGTATGAATATTGTTAGACTGATCCTTTATTTGGAGTTGATTTTGGGGCCAAACTGTGGTTTTCAGGTTCTATTTCCTAATGAATGATTTACTTATTAGACCCTATTGCTGATATATTCTATGTGGTCAATGATAACAATAAATTAAATGTGAGGGTTAGTTTCAGCTGAGCCATCGGTGAGGTCACATGTCTGCTGATGGGAGTCTCTGACTCATCAGCAGCAGTTACTTGACTGTTCATCTCCTGGTTTCTTGCAGGTTTTTCATAGTGCTGACAGCATAGGCTATATGTGTTTCATCCAGTAATCTTCAGTCACCTATTCCAGTCTAGTATGACTTTCGAGGTACCAGTTCTAGTTTCTTGAGCTTGTTTTTTTGTTTCCAGTTTCTCTGTAGGAATCAGTTCCTTGTCTGGTTGCTGGTGTCCAGGTATGGTTAGTTTGGGTCAGTATTGCAGAGTATGTTTTCCAGTGGGAATATCTGTAGGGATAGTGAGGGTGAGTGGTGTCTGGTATTAGGGTCAGCATTTAGGAAGTGATTAAAAAAATAGGTAGATTCAGAGTCATTGTCTATTTGTCCATTCATCTGTTCACCATATCTTCCTCACCATATTTGTGTTTTATCATCTGACTACCATCAACATCATCCATTCGTTTAATCATCTGATTCCTATTACCATTCTGTTTCAGTCATCTATAGGAGAGTTCTGATTTTCTTTTAGTTGCTAGTGTAGTGATACATTATTCATATTTCTTGTTTATTTGCATACAGTTTGGTTGTTGCATATCCCTGGGACTTACCACTGTAAGTCATGGTGATACCAGAGTACATTGAGACAATCTTAGTACCTGGGAAATGAGGATTAATTTGCTCTAGTCCA
Source organism: Rhinella marina (assembly GCA_900303285.1). NCBI lineage: Eukaryota > Metazoa > Chordata > Amphibia > Anura > Bufonidae > Rhinella > Rhinella marina. Next base: position 290,755 of record ONZH01017866.1, read on the forward strand.
CTTCTGTTGTCTTGTGTCCAGCCAGTGACATTACAGTGCACATGTTCTGTATAGAGGATAGGCCCACAGAATTATGGACCTAAAAACCCTAGTCTAGGTAACTTTAGGCTTGGTTCTAATTAAGGGTTATTTTCTCAATGAAATGTATTCACAGAACCTATCAATACAAGTATCTTAGGACACTAGGTCTTAAACTTTTTCAACTTTTTTTTCACAGTCTGGAGCCCAACACCATCTTTATGCTTCACTGTATTTAGGTTAGTGACAAATATTATCCATAAAGGTATTCATTACACAATGAAGATGGATGAAGTAGTGGATAGAGGAAGCAACATACGGGATATATAAAGAAGGACGTTCAGCTCAGCAACAGAACATATTCAAAATGAAGAATTTGTATACCTTCCATCAAGGATTGAAAGTACTGGATTTATTCAGGTAACTGTAATATATATATATAGCAACTGCATTTTTGTGCCCCTTTCTCACCATTTGATTAATACTTTTTTTTCAAAAATAGGGTCCAGGGCAACAAGCAAAGTAGGGTCGTCTGCTTGTTTATATACAATTCAGTGCAAGGTAGTCAGGAGACAGAAAAGATATGACTAGTGTTGCAGTTTTTAATGCCATTTTTTGGTTGAATTTTTTTAAAGGCACCAAAAATATTTATGTGAAGGTCATAAACTTGCAGAAGAGTTCTAAATTATCTCTTACATAGTTGTAGATCAAAAAGGAACTTTTTGGTGAATGCAAATTGGGGGAAATACAAAGCAAGCATCACAGGGCTCATTATTATATCAGTTTATATCAGAAGTGCACCAAAAGGAAAGCAATTTCATCAGGCTAATTGCCTAAAAGTGCAGGAAAGAACTTCATATGTTATTCTATTAAGAGTTTTTTTTTTTTTTTTTTTTACTTAATCACAAATAAGGACTGTGGCTCCCCAGGGAGAGTTGTATTCTAATTTACAATTGAACCACAGATCAGGGCAATCAATCTTGGGTAACACTTTTACAGTGTAATTGCAGCAACATGACACAGGAACACTCATTGCAAGACTTGGACTGGAGTAGGAGACAGGCACCAACCTCTGGTAGAGTGCTGGAATGTAGAAGAGACACTGTATCTATGAATATGCAATGAGAGCTTATTAGCGGCCCACTGTTGTAACTGTGATGAATGACATTATCTTCAGACTGGTACATTCTAAACATGAATTCTATAATGACCATTTTTCATGGGTTGTCACTGGTGCTTGTGATGGTGCACACTCCTTAAGTAGCACATTGATTTCCTCATACCCAGACACTTAAATTACTCTTCTTATGTGGACAAAGACATTTCTTCACATGTCTTTCCTAGGTTGTGCTGAGAAAAGATAAACCATTGCAGTTTTGACTGCGCAAGTGTTATTTACTGAACTCTCCCGTGTATAATTTCATGTTATATTCTCCTATGATTGTAAGATGAAGCAAAATGTCACTGATGACTGGAGCATACAATAAGGAAAACACATCTTATTATAATTCCAGTGGTAAAGGACAGTTTGTTGATGCAGTGACAACCCCTAGTGTCAGACTACGGGTTCCTTGAGAAATTATTTTAGGGGCCCTACCCTTAAATCATTTATAAAAATCTAGTATGTTTTAAATGAAATAGACCCTAGAATGAAGTGAAGTCAACACCAAATGTTTTTTATCTCATGCACTTTTTGGCCCACTATAGTGTCAGAGTTTGAGCCCATCAAAGAACCATCTGGTGGGTCAGTCCAAGCCTGATGACAAGCATTAAAGGAAAGTATGGAGGCACATTGATTCTACTTACTGCCTTTATTACAGAACAGTGAGTGTTAACCCACTGTGCCAACTAACCGATTTGGTATAAGGCTAACCCTAAGGGTGTTTTTCTGGCGCTTCCCCAGTAGTCATCCTTCAACCCCTATACAGGGATCCGGACCTCACTGCGGGTTAGCAACCAGAATGCTACCTCCTGGTATAGTTCCAATGTAATTGGCAGCTGACCCACTGGGGTCAGGAGCACTAGTTCCAACACCAGAGGCTGTAGGCACAGAAAATGCACACAAAAAACAGGTACATTCTAAACAGTCACATAGACTGAATTTGAACTGAAAGTTGAACGGTGAGGTCAGGAGTACACAGGGAGGATGGGTGCAAGGCAGGAGCACAGACTGGATAACGCAGGTTTAATACAAGAAAAGCACAAAATCTTCTGGTCAAAGTGAATCTTAAAGCTCAGGCACCTTATGCCTAGAAAGGGACTTACTCTCAGGATAGGTCATCTCTAGCTGATTTGCGAGCTCCAAGACCCTGCACTCTCACAGTCAGCAGTCCAGCAATAGCTCTGGTGCCAAGGCAATGGGAGCAGAACTGGAAAAGCTCAGTCCACTACAAAGGTGTGGGGCTGTATGCTTCCACCATCGGAGCTATTGCCAATCAGCTAGTGATGGCCTAAACGTGAGTCCAGAGACTAACTTTGATATGGCATCTGGAATTTAAGCAGTGGTCCCTAAAATATGAAGGACAAGGATAAGATCACTATGTTTCATAGATAAATGTATTCCTTTTTTTAAAAAAATACATTAATTACAGTGAAGATTTCCTTTCAGGAAGCAGAACAGGAAAGGAAGAGAAGGAAGAGGAAAAGTCAGCTATGGAGAAAAACACAAAAGAGATGGAGAAAGCACCAAAAAATATCATGGATGACATCAAGTCTCTCCAAAGCTGTTGGTTACCAGCCAGTAGTCATTGGATCGCGTGACCCTCGTCATGGACCACATTGAGGTATATAATAATGAAATAGATATTTATGTTTCCTTTTTATTTTGATGATTTGTATGACTTGTGAAGTATAATACTTTTGCCTTAGGCTTTTGAAAAGCAATTTACACTATCCATATGATTCCTTGCATTAGGCTGCGAAGGGGATTTGAGATTTTACAAATGACTCTTTATTTGTTAGATCAAAATTACTTTTCTCACAAAAGTCCCAAGCTGTGAAATCCTGGTTAGTTGGAGGTGAAAATAAAGTTGGCAAACACATAAATGTGGGAAAAGTTGTAACAGTAAAGAAATGAAAGCTCCCTTCCAAGTATCCCTTCTGGTGTTTCATATTTATTTCAGACTCTTACCAAAAAATATCAAAAAAGTGAAAAATAAACAAACAAACAGAAATGTACATACAAAGACACTACTTTATTAAATGAAAATCTTATAGATTCAATTTTAGTACAGTAAGTAGTCTATCTGTTGATGTGAATGTGACTAAAGCCCCTCAACAAATTGTAAACCTCAGATAATATAGAAAATCATAAATATCACATAAATAGTACACACTTTGGTCAATCACAGGAACAGGAATATGGTATAAGTCAGTGATGGTGAACCTTTTACAGACCGAGTGTCCAAACTGCAACCGAAAACCCACTTATTTAATGCAAAGTGCCAACGCACCAATTTAACCTGGATACTACAGTCCAATATAGTATATCTTCCATGTACTTTACCATTTAGCTATTTACCTACATTAAGTATGCTGCCTGTGCTGTTCTTAGTGCACCCTGTGCTGGTGAATGGCAGGTAAAGTGTAAGTCATATTGCTACGCCTTAGACTTTTTCCAGGGAGTGGGTGCCCACAGAGAGGGCTCTGAGTGCCGCCACTGGCACCCGTACCGTGGGTTCGCCACCATTGATATAAGTGAACACTATTTTTTTCATGCGTTTGGAGCTTAAGGATAATTGTAAAGCCCAGTGTGAATAAATAGTGTTGTTTTCATAGCAACCAGACTAAGCCATTATATGGTGGTATGAAACTGAATGCAAAAACCTTATATTTTATATCACTTATTTGTAGGGGTTTATCAAATGCATATTATTCTTTACACAATTTTCTGTATCAAACCCTCTTGACCAGGCTCGGACTGGCAAGGGGAAAGGTGAATTCCCCCGGTGGCCCCTGAGCTAGGTAGGCCTCTAGTCCCCACCTCCTGCACAAGTGACACAGGGACAGTAGACTGACCTATAGAATAGGCTGCTAAGATGTATGGCAGTACATGTCTTGTCCATATAAAAGATGGATAGGTGTGGGCATTGTAGCGATATGCATGTGGGCCCCCAGAGTGAGCTTTACAGTGGGCCCCCAGAGGGAATTTTACTGGTGGGCCTGAGACACCCCAGTCCGACCCTGCTCTTGACCATGGAAAAGGCCTACAAAGAAAAGTAGTGTAATATAGTGGCGCTGAAAATCAGATTAGATACCTGGTCATAGCAAGGAAATTCTGTCTTTGGCTAATAGGGGGTGAAGTCTGATGAGCAATGGACCCCGCATTGCAGCCATTGTTCTAATCTGCAGAGGTTGTATTGAGGACAACTAGTTTGAATACAATGTTATAGGATAACTTTATAGTTCTACCAATGACAATAGTACATTTTATATGTTTATTAACATATCATCACACAGTGGTAGAGGTCTGGGGAAAATATACTACAGATAAGTGCCCCTAAAAGGCTTATCTGGCACAAAGCCCATGCCTATTGTCAAACTATGCTACACAACCTACACTCACATTTAGGCCACAGCACACTCTTAGGGGCCGTTCAGACGGCCGCGCTATTGCGGATCCGCAAAAATGTGGATCCACAATACCACGGATGCCGCCCAGCCTGTGTTCCGCAATTAGCGGAATTAGCGGCTGGACGCCCCGTTCAAAATGCCTGTTCTTGTCCTCTATTGCGGACAAGAATAGGACTTGTTCTATATTTTCTTGCAGAGCCGCAGCTGCCTGCTCTCATAAACGTGAATGGGGCCGCATCTATTCCGCAAAATCGCGGAATAGATGCGGACCCATTCACACGGTCGTGTGAATGGGTCCCTAAAGTTTTGAGGTGTCTAGAACTATTAGGGTCATTTATCAAACTAGTGTAAAGTAGAACTGGTTTAGTTGCCCATAATAGCTCCTTTGAAAAATGAAAGGTGGAATCTGATTGGTTGTTATGGGTAACTAAGACAGTTCTACTTTACACCAGTTTGATAAATTACCCCATATGTGTTTTTTAAAGAGGCCTTTTCAGCACTCCTGATATGTCTGGTTTAGTAAAGATTTGCACTTCTCATAAAATAACAATTGCAGAGCATATTTTTTTATAATTCTGAGAAAAAGGTTCCATAAATTTTAAAAACAGTTCTTCAAAAAGTCTCTGCTGCAACCTTCCACTGATGGTAAAAAATTGCATAACTGCAAAAATAAGAGTTGATGTATAAAAATGTGTTCTCCTAATGCCTTATTTATGTCAAAAAGATGGACAGAATGAAAAACACCTAGCTAGCAGTGCAAAAGTATCTACTAATCTGGCTCTCCTATATGATTAGACACATAACTTCTGTTAAGCTGTCCATACATGTTCGGGTTTTGTCAAGGTTTTCTGATGCAGTTTTGAAAACCAGGTGTGGATTCACAAAAGAAGAGGTGTGGAATCTGCCTGTTATACTTGATCTACACCTAATTTTGGCTTCAGAAACTGCATTACAAAAGGCCATCAAACCTGAATGTGTACAGGCAGCCTAAAGCTGAGGCTGCACATGTAAGGCTAGGTTCACATCTGCAGTGGGGGTTCTGGCCAAAAAATACAAAAAACCACTCCATGCAGCTGCTGTTACTCATGCCAGAAACCTACTAGATCCCATTACAGTGAATGGGATTTGTCGGGCGGCGGTGGTGTCTGGCATATGCTACATCCGGCAGTTCTGGTAACTATTGTACTACCGCCATAGCCAAGCTGTCAGTGTATGAAGTAAATGCTTAAAACAGAGATAAACTAGTATGGGAGGCACAAATCAACAAATACATGTAGGCTCTATAGGACAAAAGTTTCACCCCACTATGGCATAGTAGAGGTGAAACATCTCACCTGTAAAGGCTCACTCTCTATTAAAAGTTTGGGGCATACATAGCAAAAGGGCACAACCATAAATTGCTAATAACACTTGAAGATAATACCTTCATCAGGATGTGTATACCTCAAAGATGTCTGACAGGCTTTTGGCTTCCTGTACACGGATGTAGATCTGCATACGTATGCCACTTATTGCTATATTTCCTAAAGCAAGTACTGGTGCGTCCCATCAATTAGCAGTAGTCTGCATGTCTTAGAATTCACATTTATCACCTACCTACAGAATAGTTGATAAATGATTATCGTACGACACATCACTTGGACGACACCGATCACTAGAACCAGAGTCCTGAGTCCTTTCTTCCTCCTCGTTCCACTACTGTAATGACTGGAGTTTGGATCGAGTCTACACGTTCTCACTGCATCTAAAGTCTATGGGACTGACAGAGATAGCTGAGTACAGTGCTTAGCGATCTTCATCTGTCCCATAGACTTTGAATGGAGTGGCACTTTGCATATTTGCATATACTCCTCCTCTCTGCATGACCGGGGGTAGCATTGTTCTACTAATCCTGGGGGTCCCAACAATGATACAACCGTTTTAAGATTATGGTCAGCTAAGGCTACTTTTACACTAGCGTTTTTGCTGGATACGGCAGGGTTCAGCAAAAACACTTCCATTACTGATAATACAACCATCTTCATCCATTGTGGATGGATCCTGTTGTATTATCTTTAACATAGCCAAGATGGATCCATCATGAACAGCACTGAAAGTCAATGGGGGACGGATCCATTTTCTATTGTGTCAGACTGTGTCAGAGAGAACAGATCCGTCCCCATTGACTTGCATTGGGGTCATGACAGATCCGTCTTGCTCCGCATACCAGGACGGAAAGCAAACTACAACATGTTGTGGTTTGCTCTCCGGTATGGGAATGCAACCAGATGGAACGAAATGCATTCTGGAGCACTCTGTTCTGCTCAGTTCAGTTTTGTCCCCAATTGACAAAGAATGGGGACAAAATTGAAGCGCTTTTCTCCGGTATTAAGATCCTCTGCTGCATCTCACGACCGGAAAATGTAAATGCAGGTGTGAAAGTAGCCTTAGGCTACTATCACACTAGCATTTAAGTTTTCTGGTATTAAGTTCCGTCACAGGGCCTCAATAGTGAAAAAAAAACGCTTCAGTTTTGTCCCCATTCATTGTCAATGGGAAGAAAACTGAACTGAACAGAACGGAATGCTCCAGAATGCATTTCTGAGGGCAAACCGCAACATGTTGTAGTTTGCTTTCCATCCTGGGATGCGGAGCAAGACGGATCTGTCATGACCCCAATGCAAGTCAATGGGGACGGCTCTGTTTTCTCTGAGATGGCTCTGTTTTCTCTGACACGGTCTGACACAATAGAAAACGGATCCGTCCTCCATTGACTTTCAATGAAATTCATGACGGATCTGTCTTGGCTATGTTAAAGATAATACAAACGGATCCGTTCATAACGGATGCAGATGGTTGTATTATCAGTAACGGAAGCGGTTTTGGTGATCCCTACCAGATTAGGCAAAACTGCTAGTGTGAAAGTAGCCTATGTCAGTGCGTGAATATACTGACTATCTATAATTAAATCCACCCATAGTTGGTGCCGTATTCGTAATTATTTCATACCAGAATATATTAAAATCATAACAGGCATTTAAATTATTATAAGAAATTATATAATTGAGAAACAGTAGACTAATAAAAAACTATTCCTCCCCTCCATTGATCCATTCAGTATGCCTTTTCTGCGTTTAAGGTGTTCTGGCAGCTGCTAATCATGTGGCGAGGAAATATTATTAATAAGATTTACAGATTAGGAAATAATTCTAGCGAAGGCATTCTCCGTTTTCCTATCATTAGGAATCTTGACCAGGTGTGGTAAGCCGGCCGGATCTGGATATAAAATAAAGGGTATGATTCTAATTACAACCAGCGCTGGAATTCTAGGTTCTGATTTGCAGCTCGCAGCTATACCTTATGCACTCCACTAACTTTCTTTTTCCTGGTGCCACTAATGACATTTTCAGTCATTAATGAGTTAATAAAAATTTCAAAGTCATCTGGGTTTAGATAAGTGGAAAGAAAGAGGAGCATTGTGCCTGTAATGACAGGCTGCCTGCTGCCCTTGGGATGTCATGGGTCAGACATGTTAAGAATGTGTGCACCCAATCATCTGCTGATCTTTATCAGCAGGCCCTCAAGCACAATCCAAGCCAGGCCTGTATGGGAACTCCAATGAATAAACAATGCCTTCTTGGATTGTTGCCGGCTGTGTGATATACTGAATGGTTTATACATTCTAAAACACGATGACATTAGCAATCAATATACCAATTACTGGACAAGTTATTGGCCTAGGAATGCACATGTCTTGATCCTAAACGCACTTTGAACACGGTACCTGCCAAGACGGCCATTGTTATTGAACCCTTGAACTTCTGCAGACATGGGGCATCCCGGTGCACTTAAATGTTATTGAAGACAAATGTAAGGAATGTGTTCAGTGCACATATAAAGTTCATCAGATCTGGACACATATGAAACAAACTCCAAAAGCTGTAAGACAAAGGTGCACATTTGACAGGTAGCATTGGATTGTCCATTAAAGGGGTTGTCTCACTTCAGAACATGGCATTTATCATGTAGAGAAAGCTACTAATGTATACTTTGCTGGCTGGATTCATTTTTCCATCACATTATACACTGCTCGTTTCCAGGGTTTACAGGACTGAAACGTACCTATGAGTGCTCCCACAGTCCTGGCCACCAGAGAGGTAGACGCTATTTCCTATGGTGTAAAAGCACGACCCCCGCTGATGGATTCCAGGGTGGTCGTAACCCCTGGATATGAGCAGTTTATAATGTGATGGAGAAATGAATCCAGCCAGCAAATGAGGCGATATGGATAATCACAATACATTAGTATTTTTCTCAACATGATAAATGTCATTAGCTGAAGTGAGACAACCCCTTTAACTTCAATGGGTTGCAATTGGAGTAGCCGGAGCTATTTGCACTGCACTGTTCAATCTCAATTGTATTATTAAAAAACACAAGTTATTCTACTTTTACTAAAGGGACAAATGTTTCTGGGGCAGGCTTCAGCATGTATTCCTTTGATTTTGCCCCTCTCCTGCATAACGGAAACCGGACGGATCTGTTATGCAGCCCATAGACTTCTATTATGACGGAATGCGTAACGGAATGTCTCTAAAGGCATTCCGTTATGCATTCCGTCAAGGAATTGCGTTATTGTCCGTGGTAACGGAATCCATAACGCAATTCAGCATATACCCGAACCTGAACGCCAACTTCAAAACTTGAAGTTAGTTCGCTCATCCCTAGGGATAACTCAGAACCAAAATTCCATTTTAAAGCAAATATTCCTGGTTGTCTAGGAGAATGAAGGTGATAACTACATTGGTGCTTTTCAACTTCAGCATAACACAGCTCAGCTCTCATTCACTTAAAGGGGCAGTGAGCTGCAGTACCCCTTGTGTTTCCGGTCCTTCATAGTATAGTTTCTGGTCACCACCCCTCTGTACCCTTACTGCAGACTGCTAGCAATTCATTCATAACTTCAAGAACAAATAATAAAGGAATGGCAGAACATGCAGACATAAGAATAGATGATCCAGAATTGTTATTACATAGTGAAAGGTCCTCTTTAAAGATTTGTTCTGGATGCCCATCTACTTTATAGATGACCCTAATTCAAGATAAATAGCGCTGGGGTGAACTCACCATTATCTCCATTCCTCTGCTTGGATATAGGAGCATAAAAACTGAAATGACGGAAGAATAACTGACCTAGACATAGACAAGCAGATCCAATTGACTATAATGGGGGTCCATTGGTTTCCATTCAGGATCCTGCATTGTTAATTGAGAAAAAAAGACCTGCATGCCAGACATTTCTCTTGGTTGTTTTTATGAAATCTGTGATGGAGTCCCTGAACGAAGCCTCCAACGCAGATGTGAATAAGCCCTTAACCGAGTATAAAATAATTTAGATAAAATGCAATACGATGTAATGGATTTATATGTAAATATTATATCTGAGCATATACATATATGTTATTATTATTATTACTGTACTATTTTAGCAACTGCCAGGTTATGCCTTGAATCTGAAATCTGGCATTGGATTTATGCACATTTTAGAGCTGTACATTATGCATGAATAGTAATAACAGGTTAGCAAAAGTTTAGTCTGTACCTTTTTATGATACACTAGAGCGGATGAGAAATGGGAAGACAGCGAAAGAGACTAGACGGTGAAATATGTTCACAGGATTACTGCTAAATAAAAAGTACATGTCTAAACAACTAATTAAATCCTAGAGGTATAGGTGTGTGATTCCATTCACTAGATTCACGTACCAAGAAAGGGTGGATACAAATCTGCCTTTGAAGCTGACAGCAACCCTTATATTGACTCAACTTTAAACATGGATTAGCAACTCTTGTGCCTGGGAGGCATCCTATCAACCCCCCACACACAGCGCATGGAAGATACTTTCTCTGCACTGCAATAGCACACTTGCCACTATATTACTTTTTTATTTTCCTCTTACACTCCAAAACCTTAGTTCTTATCTCAGTGTTAACTAGGGCAATCCTTAGCCAATTAGGCAATTGAAGATTGTCAGTATATTCAGATAAAATACATAGCCTTCTCTTCCTGTGACTGGACAATTACTACACCACAGACAAGATAAAAGGAACCAATAACCACTTTATCAGGATCTTACAGTAGCAGTTATCAACCCTACTTAAGATAATGTGTATGATAATGGATTTAGGACAGAAATCTATCTATCTATCTATCTATCTATCTATCTATCTATCTATCTATCTATCTATCTATCTATCTATCTATCTATCTATCCATCCATCCATCATAGTATAATGCATAGTAGCCTTATATCAGTGATCAGCCTCTGAAAGAGACAGCATTACATTATCTTGTTACAGTAACAATTATTGAGGGGTTTGATATATTAGGCAACAAGTTAACAGTCAGTCCCTGAAGCTGATGTGTTGGAAGCAGCAAAACCGGACAAGTATAACAATATGAGTGACTTTGACAAGTGTCAGATTGTAATGGGTATATGACTGGTCTTCAGTAGTTCACAAAGTGGACTTAGAGTTCAATTTCAGGGAAAATTGAATTTGCCATGAAGCTGAATTTCCTTGTGCTTCATGGTAACGAATCAATTTTCCATAAAAAAAAATTAAATCATGCTCACTTCATCCATTGGTGCGTGAAGAGTCCGCTGTGGCCATCTTGACTGAAGATCCCGCTCAAAATCTGGTGTGCCGCGCAAGATTTTGCCCCGGATCTTCAGTCAAGATGGTCGTGGCGGACTCTTTGAGATCAAATGGATGAGGTATTTTTAATTTTTTTTAAACAGAATAACCGCGGACAGTCCTCAATGGCCATCTCAGATCCAGCGATCAGCGATGAACACGGCATGTGAGGGGTTCAATGACGGGGGGCAGCACCATCTTCCTTCCTTGTCATTGCACCCGCTACTCACAAAGAAATGTGCTTTGTGACAAATTAATTAATCACAAAGCGAATTTGTGGAATTCAGCAAAGCAGCCGAATCGAATTTTTGAGAACTTCGCTCATGTCTACTTTTTAGTATTCAATGGTCAGTAACTACCAAAAGGGATCAAGGAAGAATAACCAGGCTCATTGTAGCACATTGTAAGTGAAGGCTAGCTTGTCTGGTCAATCCCAAAGAAGAGATGAACCCACAAAACACACAGTGCATTGCAGCTAGAGGCAGTTCGATGCTCTGGTCAATGGGAATTTATGTAGCACCTATCTAAACATTGTTGATGTCCAAGTACAACTCTTCATGGCAACAGTATTCTCTTATGGCAGTGTCTTCTTTTAGCGGGATAAGGTCCTTGTCACAATGCAAAAATTGTTCAGAAATGGTTTGAGGAATATGAAAAGGAGTTCAAGGTGTTGACTTAGCCTCCACTTCCCCATATTCCAGTCTAGTGGCAATGGACAGTTGGGCAAGCCGTGGAGCATTCCATTATTTTTAACACCATTGCAAGCAGGATTTATGTTATGCCTGAACACTGTTCCCACCGCTGTCCCTCTATCTGGGCCAGGCATGGGTGCCATATCTCTAACCCTTCAGCTTCTGCTGGGGTCCCAAGAATCTGAAACAGCTGATCCTTCATAGCTTGGTCTTCTTGCAGGCCGTGGCCTGCTCCTGCTGACAAGGTACCTCCTCTCTCTGTCCTTAGAGAGTGTGAGAGCTCTTTCCACCTCTTAAAGGACGAGCGAATGTGCACCCGGATCTGTTCCAGCCTATGGCAGGCCAACTATGGGTATTTAAGGCACCTTTCCTTGGGAAGTGGGCCTGAGCAATAGGTGTATCTCGCTCGCCAGTCTCTAAGGTGTGCTGTTCTTTTTGTGTGCTGATGTACTGACTACTGCTAGTTTACCTCCGAGTGGCTCAGCACTTCCTCTTCCCAATGTGTTGCACGGAAAAAAAAAAAAGGCAGGAATAGTATAAGTAGAATCCAGCAACACTTCTTCTTTTCCAATGCTTCTTTATTTCATATTATCAATAGTTACATCCGCAAATGGACGCGTTTCGGCTAATACAAGCCTTTATCAACATATATATATATATATATATATATGTATATATATATATGTTGATAAAGGCTTGTATTAGCCGAAACGCGTCCATTTGCGGATGTAACTATTGATAATATGAAATAAAGAAGCATTGGAAAAGAAGAAGTGTTGCTGGATTCTACTTATACTATTACTGCTAGTTTACCAACACTGTACCTTCTTCTGGCTGACCAGACCCTTCTAACCTGAACTTGTTTCATGGATTCACACAAACTCTGTCTGCCCTGTCTTTGGCCTGTTACTTTATCCCTCTGTGCTTCATACAGGTATCTCTGACTCCCATGGGTCAATTATCAACTATACCTGGACTACTCCAAGAGGTGACGGCCTGGTGGCTCCCCTGCAGCGAAGTCCAGATCCATGTATAGAGGTTAAAGGGTGAAAAACAGGGAATGCCAGGATAGCACCCTTAAAGGGTTATTCTCATTTTAGACAATGGGGGCATATCGCTAGGATATGCCCCCATTGTCTTATAGGTGCGGGCCCCACCGCTGGGACCCGCACCTATATCCTGAACGAAGCCCCCGAACTGAATGAGGGCGCACTGCTCATGCGCAGCCGCCCTCCATTCATTTCTATGGGGCCGCCGAAAATAGCCGAGCGCTGGCTCGGCTACTACCGTCGACTCCATAGAAATGAATGGGAGCGCACCGTGCATGCACGGCCCGGCTTCCATTCATTTCTATGATCGCAGCGGATCAGCGGGGAGCTCCAGGCACAGCGCTCCCCGCTCCGTTCTGGATATAGATGCGGGTCCCAGCGGTGGGACCCACACCTATAAGACAATGGGGGCATATCCTAGCGATATGCCCCCATTGTCTAAGATGAGAATACCCCTTTAAGCTTAGCCCTAAGCCAATTTGGTTGGTTGATGCAGTGGAGACAATTTGTATTAGGAAATATACACTGATACACAGTGATGGAATGATAGAAACTGTTTTCATTTTGGAAAATTGTCCACATGGTTAGACTTAGTGATCTTCTTACTCTTACCCTAGTAATATGTTGTATAAAAGTTAATTGCTACAAATGATGGTTCAATAAAAGAAGGTTTGACAAAAGACTGTAGGAGATAATTATTTTTCTTTCTATGGTCAAAAGAACAAATGTGACTGCAGAAACTATTAAGAGAGAGCCTATTGCACATGAATATAGCTGTTTCAAGCATATATCTTAGAATTTATGTACAGATTAAGGAATATATTGAGATATGATGACTTAGATGGTAGCACGCAATGAGTTTGGAAAAAGGGGACTATGGGGATCCATCCAAAACATGTTACAGTTTTTTGAATGGCACTCAAAGGTGGAAGTTAGAAAATAAAATTGGAATTAAACAGTAGTAATTCTGATTATGATTTTCTAGTAGAATAGGGATTTGCTGTTGTTTTTTCTCATAAAAATAGGGCTATAATGATACTCCTGATCACCTAATCTATCTATCATACTAGAAACACGGTATCTAATGTTTACTACTCGCCCCAACACTGATACTGTCATATACTACCAAGCTTTTATATCCAGCCGTAATTCAGAGCAGAAAGCAATACCAAATTTATCATTGGTTAAAGTAAAGCAATATTCAGTCAATGTTTGATAGGTGAGGTCCAAGCTCTAAGAATCCCACCAGTCAGGAGAACTGATCCCAATTTATCCAGGCAAAACAGCTGCATCGAGCCATAGATTGAATTAAGAGGGGCCACAGAAGTTCTCTGTTCTCCCCTTTAAAGTAGGTGGGAGTTACAGAAAGAGCCGAGTAAGCTTGTTAAGCCCTTTCTATAACTTCCATAGACTTGATTCTTGGACATGGAGCGCCCACCCCTCCAGTGACTACTGCCCACTTTGCTTGACAAAAACAGTGTTTTTGTGTTACCATATTCTCTTAATGGATGAGGAGTCTAGAGGTCTAACCACCAACCTCAAATCTTTGAGGAAAACTTTAATTCACTCACCTACTGTCTGCTGTGAGACTCAATTTTATAGCAAGCCAATTCACCCTCTGTTTTTGAAGTGCTCGGATGTAATGCGCTAAAAAAAGCGACATTGACAATGGTTACCAATTTATGTCCATAGCTGTCATTAATAACAGTGTATTTAATATATTCTAGAAATCTCGTATATACCTGATGACTATGATATGGCAGAATGATACAGAACATCTCCATGTCATATCAGTGCATTGGGAAATAATTTGAACTGCAAATGTTTTTTTCATTGACTACCTGGCACTGCACCCACGGTTCTGAATGTACATTATGCCTTCTGTTTGCGTGCACTTAACAAAGGCGTTATATCTTCTGTCATATTTACCCTAGTGTTAGCTTCAAGTGTTCAGATTTGTTGACTTAGATGTCAGTATCCACTTATAACATTCAATTCTTCCTTTTAAATAGTGCATAGAATACAGCCTATAACTTGCCTGAGGAAGATCAAGGTCAACAGCCATCCACATAAAAGAAAAATGAACAAGTGGAAGCCTTGCAGGTCTTTACAAGATTTATACTTCCCAGATTACTTTAACGGTACACTGGATGAGGATTTGTTCAAACGTGGAAAAAAAGAACAGGTTTTCAATTTTTTACCCTGTATAACACCTTGTGCACAGTAGAATGTAAAAATAAGACCAGACTCCTGAATAGGGGATAATGAATCATATTACACTGGTAACACTGAAGTTATAGTCTTCTTATTAAAGGCTTTGAGTTTTTTTTATTTTTTTCAGCCCCTTAGCTTGCTGTTTTAAATTAAAATATTGTACTGAAGGTCACTGAAGCATATGGACTTGCTGAATCGCCATTAAACAAAAGATTTGTTTTTGTAACATTTTATAATTCAGCATTGTAGGCAACATGCGTCCATATAAGCAATCTGATTTCTTCCTAATTTTCTCAGACGCCACTTTTAAATTTAGAAAAATTAAGTTAATATAAAATGGGGTTAAAATAATGAAATATTCATTTGTTATGTACGATTTACATATTCTGATGTTCTGCATGAATATGGCCATTACTCTCATCAGTCCTTGTTCCTCAGCGGAGATCACACAATCACATGCACACAGTAGGGACTATTTCATTGAAAGCGAATTAACTTCAATATATTAATACATACTGCATGCAACCAGCACCCAGATATGGAGTCAGCGAAGAGGCCAGTGCTTCCTCCCTTTCCCAGGAATATATATCATTCCACCACATAAAATTTCATCCAAGCCAGCCACTTTGGATTATGAGCTATTTAGCAATATCAAATCAGTTTTATCTCTGAAACAAGAGGAGAAAAATGACACATTTCTATGACCATCAGTAGAGATGAACGTATCTATTCACTGCTTCGTAAATTAGATACGAATCTTGGAAATTTTCCGCTGAGAAGCGAATCCGGATTTTTTGAGATTCGCTTTGTTAGATTCGAAAATGTTCTTAAAGCTTTCTACGCATTCGCTACGAACTTGTCCGATAAATTGTACGCTAATGTTACGTATACGTTTCTTTATATGCTGATGCGTACAAATTCAGTTGATTAGCGAACTTTTACTGTTCGTTATTCGTGCGTCAAAAATCCTGGGAAGAAAGCGGTCACCTGACCTAGTGGGAAGGGCTTTCTCTGATTGGCTCAGGCTCGGTAAGCCAGTGACGCATCAGTTGTGCTGCGACTGCTGAGACGAGCAGAAGCACTGTGTGTGAAGTTCGGAGAGACAGAGAACTGTTTTTTTTTAAATTGGGGTGTAATTGTTCTGGGAATCCATATTACACATATCAGGGATACTGCAGGGCCAGTGCAGGGCTAGTAATTAATCAGGCAGGGAGAGAGACAGGGAGAGAGACAAAGACCAGCTGCAGGGCCACAGTCAAGTGAAAAATGTCTGGCATGGAAAAGCAAAAGGGTTCCAGCCAGACCTCGAGCTCCAAAAAAAAAGCGAAGGTGGCACAGGGCATCAGTGCCAAAGGACCTGTAGCCGGAGCTTCTACTCGTGGAATTCACAATAGTTGGCCACTGTTCCACCAGGCTAACCCACCAAGGCCACAAAATTATAGTGAAGGAGAAAGTGGATGAGGTAGTGGAGTAGATGGCACACTCATCGCAATCACAGCCGGATGATCTGCTGTCATCTGCTGATACAGTATCATGTAGCCAGGGGTCAGATTCAGAGCTTTCCTTCTGCTCCACCATTCCGCTCCAGCGAAGCCCGTCATTTTCGTACGCAATTTGTACGCTCATGCGTACGTGTTCACATAAGTTGCGTACCTTTAACAACTGTACGTTCGTTATTAGTGCGCGAATGTTCGCAAAAAACCACATAATAATGTATGATTTGTACGCAGCTTCGCCGAATAGATTCATATGAGGTACGAATCTTTTGAAAAGTTTGACGAACATTTGGCAAAGCGAATTTTGGATGATTCGCTCATCTTTAACCATCAGCTAACATCCAGAGTAACCACCGTGTGCAGCACGGACACCAGCTAGACAGGCTAGGAGTGACTTCATAAGGTAGTTTGTTACAGATATCTGGAGCCATGCTGACAGCAGTGCATCTCATAGTTGCTGGAGGGTCCATGGGGGGAGGATCCATAGAGGGAACAAGGTTGTCCCATAGATGCTCAATTTTGTTCAAGTCTGGGGAATTCGGAGGCCAGGGTAGTACTTGGAAGTCTTGGTCATGGTCTTTCAACCAACGTCGGTAATTTCTAGACATGTGACAGGTTGCGTTGTCCTGCTGAAAGATCCCATCTGCCCCTGGGAAGATAATCAGCATGTATGAGTGTATGTGATGTGCAAGGATAGATTCATACCCAAATCAGTTGTGAGTGACTTCCACATGGATAAAGTGGCTCAGAGAGTGCCACAAAAACTTTCCCCAGACCTTAACCCTGCCACCACCAGCTTGTGTTCTTCCAGCAATGGTTGCAGGATGTTCTCTGATGTTTCTCATCTAACATGCCAATGTCTATCCATTTGATGAAGCAGAAACTGTGAGTCAACCATTTGCCAATCAGTGGAGGTCCGATTCCAATACTGCTGTGAAAATCGAAGCCATTTCTTCCGATACAACTTTGTTAGCAGAGGTTCAGTGACCATCTAACTGTTCGGAGCCCAATACACAGTAGGGTTTGCTGAACTGTTGTTTTAGACACACATCTGGTAGCCCCCTGGTTCATTTTGGCAGTGAGCTGCTCCACTGTAGAGTGTGGGTCTGCCCTCAAGCACCTTCGCAGCTTATGTTCACCTCTCACATCTATATTTTAGAAATACTCCATGAATAGTGTCCTGAGTTTGAATACAACCTGAAGCCACATGCAAAAACGTCCTGCTTTTGCCTCAATTGTAAATTCTAAATCTTAAATAGTGAATACGTCAATAAACACAGTTGTGAGTAACATACAGTTGTGAGTATACGGACAACAGACTGCAAATAATATAGTGAAATCATAATAATGTACAAAATTGCAAATTTTGTAGGAGGATAGACCTGATGTAACCATTTACAAGAAATATTCCATATAGCATCCAGATCTCCATTACTGAACAATCAGACATCCATTTTACCTACCTATACAAATGACTGTGTGTATTCTAAGATTAATTACATTGTAAGCTCTTGGACCCAGAATTTTGCAAACATCTGAATGGATTGTTCATACATATGTTTTGTGTGTTGTATGACGCTTGACATGAAATACACTTAAGTCTTTTAATTCTATTCTGAGGTTGTGAGTGACATGTCTCCGGCACTGTCATCGCCAGCTCACCTTGCCCAGATTTCATAACTGCAGAATATACCTAATATGATAACAGACAAGCTGAATACCAATGTGTGAAAATCTTCAGGTTGTCAGGATTCC
The DNA here is from genome assembly GCA_900303285.1 of Rhinella marina. NCBI lineage: Eukaryota > Metazoa > Chordata > Amphibia > Anura > Bufonidae > Rhinella > Rhinella marina. Next base: position 309,226 of record ONZH01017866.1, read on the forward strand.
CCTCCCTCACCTCCCTCACACATTCTTAATGCCTGTCTTGATTGAAAGACTTCCTCTCACTTTTATTTTGCTGCTTAATTGAATGGGATCGCTAGGTTTACACATGCAGCCATATAAATTACAGCGACAATCATGTTTTATTTATAGGCCATTGTCAACAAACATGAGATACGTCCTGAAGAATTAAACATCCTTTACTTGGCGCCATGAAGTAAATTGCTTTCTTAGTATGTAAACTGTACAGGCAAAATGCATTCTATTAAAACAGCCTCATATCTCATTTCTTCTGTTCTGTGCTGACAGTGTGCTTAGTGGTTCATTGAAAATTCTAGCCGATATCAGCAATCTAACAGGGATATCTTGAAATCACATAGCTTGTACAATTGTTGCTTAAGTCCTTAGTAATAGTTTTAGTATTTCACAACTGTAATTTATCTTTAAGGGAATCTGTCACCAGAAAATTCACTGTTAATACCTTTCACTTAGCTTCATTCTGGAAGTACTTTTAATCCATATGCAAATGAGCAGTTAAGGGCACTGAGGGTGGGCCAAAGCCACTGTGTGCACCTTCACTCATCCTGTTTCCTCTGCCTCTCTCCTTCTTGATTGGCAGGGCTAGTCATCTCCCCAGGTCCTGTCAATCAAAAAGGAGAGGGAGGGTGCTCCATATTGTTCCTCAGATGGTTATGGTGCACCACACAGTAACAATGCCATCTTTTGTGCCCCCACAAAGTAAGAATGCTCACTACTGTTCCCATTATTTTTTATCCCCCCCCATGTGTCCTCTAGACAGTAAAAATCACCCTTTTGTACCCCCTAGAAAGTAATAATGAACCCTGTGAGTGCCCTAGTCATAGTGACCCCATTTTGACCATAGACAGTAATAATGACCAATGTATTCCCCTTTTGAAGGAAATAATGTCCCATGGATGGCCCTAAAATAACAATGCCCACTGAGAGCTCCCTAAAAAGTAATAATGCTTTTTTAATGCCTGCTAAAAGTAACAATCCCCTATAAAGTAATAAGGAGGCCCCATGTGCCTCCTTATTAACTAATAATGCCCCATGTGCCACATTATTAAGTAATTATGCCCCCAAATTGCCAGGATAAATAATAATGCACCTCGCATCTCTTGAATAAATGGTAATGTCCCTTGAGCCCCATGAATAAATAAAAGTGTCCCTGAATAAATATTTCTATATTTCTCCTTGTGACCCACGGAAAATTGCCACATTAAAAAAAGTTGCACTCACCTTAGCTTGACCCCCCCGATGAGCACAAGGAGTCATTTTTAGAGATGAGCAAATTTATTCAAATTTGTTTTGGGCCCGATTCTAACAAATTGGTTGAAAGATTCGTTTCAGGTATAAATAAATGTTACCAGAATTGATGTTGTGTATGACACTCTGGGGCCTCCTAGGACTGTATGTAACTACTTTCAAGCTTTTTAATGCCAAGACAGCATTATTAAAGTGATAGCAACATACAGTGGGGAAAAAAAGTATGTAGTCAGCCACCAATTGTGCAAGTTCTCCCACTTAAAAAGATGAGAGAGGCCTGTAATTGACATTATAGGTAGACCTCAACTATGAGAGACAAAATGAGAAAACAAATCCAGAAAATCACATTGTCTGATTTTGAAAGAATTTATTTTCAAATTATGGTAGAAAATAAGTATTTGGTCAATAACAAATCTCAATACTTTGTTATATATCCTTTGTTGGCAATGACAGAGGTCAAACGTTTTCTGTAATTCTTCACAAGGTTGGCACACACTGTTGCTGGTATGTTGGCCCATTCCTCCATGCAGATCTCCTCTAGAGCAGTAATGTTTTGGGGCTATCGATGGGCAACACGGACTTTCAACTCCCTCCAAAGGTTTTCTATGGGGTTGAGATCTGGAGACTGACTAGGCCACTCCAAGACCTTGAAATGCTTCTTACGAAGCCACTCCTTCGTTGCCCTGGTGGTGTGCTTAGGATCATTGTCATGCTGAAAGACCCAGCCACGTTTCATCTTCAATGCCCTTGCTGATGGAAGGAGGTTTGCACTCAAAATCTCACAATACATGGCCCCATTCATCCTTTCATGTACACGGATCAGTCGTCCTGGTGCCTTTGCAGAGAAACAGCCCCAAAGCACGATGTTGCCACCCCCATGCTTCACAGTAGGTATGGTGTTCTTTGGATGCAACTCAGCATTCACTCTCCTCCAAACACGACAAGTTGTGTTTCTACCAAACAGTTCTACTTTGGTTTCATCTGACCATATGACATTCTCTCAATACTCTTCTGGAACATTCAAATGCTCTCTAGCAAACTTCAGACGGGCCCGGATATGTACTGGCTTAAGCAGGGGGACACGTCTGGCACTGCAGGATCTGAGTCCCTGGCAGCGTAGTGTGTTGCTGACGGTAGCCTTTGTTACGTTGGTCCCAGCTTTCTGCAGGTCATTCAATAGGGTGGTTCTGGGATTTTTGCTCACAGTTCTTGTGATCATTTTGATTCCACGGGGTGAGATGTTGTGTGGAGCCCCTGATCGAGGGAGATTATCAGAGGTCTTGTATGCCTTCCATTTTCTAATTATTGCTCCCACAGTTGATTTCTTCACACCAAGCTGCTTGCCTATTGCAGATTCAGTCTTCCGGCCTGGTGCAGGTCTACAATTTTGTTTCTGGTGTCCTTCGACAGCTCTTTCGTCTTCACCATAGTGGAGTTTGGAGTGTGACTGTTTGAGGTTGTGGACAGGTGTCTTTTATACTGATAACAACTTCAAACAGGTGCCATTACTACAGGTAATGAGTGGAGGACAGATGAGCCTCTTAATGAAAAGTTACAGGTCTGTGAGAGCCAGAAATCTTGCTTGTTTGTAGGTGACTAAATACTTATTTTCCACCATAATTTGCAAATAAATTCTTTAAAAATCAGACAATGTGATTTTCTGGATTTGTTTTCTCATTTTGTCTCTCATAGTTGAGGTCTACCTATGATGTCAATTACAGGCCTCTCTCATCTTTTTAAGTGGGAGAACTTGCACAATTGGTGGCTGACTACATATTTTTTTCCCCCACTGTATATGGTTAAGGGTAAAAAGATGGTTGACGGTGGTGGCAAGCAGCTTGTTTGACCACCACGCATTTGTTCTGCTTTTTAAAATGAAAAAAAAAAAAGTTCCAAAAATGAACCCTTTTGGGGGAAGATGCTTGCCTGTGTTTATACATATACATCAGTATTGGAAAAGCAGTGGCCAGTTCTGATCAAACAGTCCAAAAATGATGTCTTAGTGGGAAGAAGCTGACTGTCTTTGTTTATACATCTAGTTTTGGAAAAAGGAATGGCTTGTTCTGAACAAGCGGTCCAACTATGATCCCTTAATGGGTTTGTATACACATGGTAATATCAGCGAAAGCAATGTCTTGCTTTGGGCAAGTAGTCCAAAAAGTCTCACTTTTTCAGGAGCAGCAGCAGTACAGTACGGAATCTGACAAACAAGGCAGAAGATGTGTGACCGTTAAGGGGTACAAACTGCCCCTATCTTATTCCTAATTCTAAAACATGTCTGTTTATAAATTAATTAAATCTACCCAATCCCTAACACTGTCTAAGACCCAAAAACTTACAGTATTATATGTCTAAATTTCTGTGTCTGTGACAGAGACGGCTTGTGCCCTTTAAAGAACTCCCGCAAAAATTTTTATTCCATGTCCTGCTAGAAATGTACATGATGTAATCTGTAGTGAATGTCATTTTCTTACCAGTAGCTAAATTTTTGAGTTATATTATCCTGAAGTTTCTTATCTGTGTCATGTGACTAGGAATTAGACCCACCAACTCATACAGCACCTTATGTGTGGACAGGAAGTCTAATTTTCTCTGCATTCCTATGGGAGCCTCACTTTCAGTCTCATAGGAATGAATAGAGAAGTGACTGGCTTGCTGTCCTGGGTCAGTTGGAGGTCAGGGAGTTGGTCACATGACCCAGCTACAATAAGAAGAGAGTGGAAACTCTCAATTTCAGCCTCTGATAAGAAAATGACATTCACTACAGATTATATCATGCACTTTTCTAACAGGTCAGAGAATAAAAATTTTTGCGGGAGTTCTTCTTTAACATCAGTGAAAAAACTGAGAATGGTGTCTCTGCTTGGGACATAATGTAGTGCCTATGACACATGTCTATATTGTCTCTTCTGATTGGCTGTAAGAATGACTACAAGGCATTATGAAGAAGCCGGCTGACCAGGGCCCTGCCCTTCATATTCCCTGCCCTGCTATACTCAGTACTGTAAGAGGTAAAATGGTGGATGCCATTTTGTACAATTCGCCCAAATCGAATCGCCAAAACTTTGGCTTTGTTTAGAAGCCAAACTTTTGGGAAATTATAAATGAATGAAAATTAATTTAGAATTGAATTGCTTATCTCTAGTTATCTTTTAACAGCTAGTGTCACAGCAGCGTGATACAGTATAGTGATGTCATTGTGCCACCTATCCCGGGACGATGATGTTGTGTATGTTCTTGCATCCTGTAGGCCGCAGACAGAAAATGTTAGAGCAAGGAGCTTGTGGCTCCCAGCTCTACAACATGCTTCAACTGTTTTAATGTCCTGTGGATGGTGTCCTATGGATGCTGTTACAGCTAATAGTGGTGCACCCTACCATGCCAGTGGGCCACTGCCACCTTGCACCCGCTAGCTATGTCTCTGACTGTATGTCATTCTCACACATTTTGGGTCTGCATGGCTATTAAGTGGAGCACAAATTGCTATAAAATCGCAGCCCCCATTGCAACTTCAATTGCTTCCTAAAATAGTTGCAAATGGCTTTGTGGCTATTTAAAATATCCTTTTCTCCTGTGTTACCTGCTAAACACTATCAGATGTCTGTCTACATGAGACATTATACAGCACCAAACCATGATTTTTAGGTTGACACATTAGTGAATTGTCTGCACATGCTTACACTGGTAAATGACTTTGAACATTCTTTTCGGCCCTTAATTGCAATCTCTGTACAACACTGTTGAAAATGTTAGTGTTGCATTAGCAAAAGGAAATAAATTGTGCCAAGTTGAAGTCTAATGCCATTTTAGAGCCTCCAACAGGAATGCGTGGTGCAAGAGGTTTTGGTAGCCATAACCCCTTTGGACCACGTCTATATCTTTTTATATTATGGATTCAGCTGCTCAATACTAAAATTTGGTAACATAGTAACATAGTTTATAAGGCTGAAAAAAGACATCTGTCCATCCAGTTCGGCCTGTTATTCTGCAAGTTGATCCAGGGAAAGGCAAAAAAAACCCTGTGAGGTAGAAGCCAATTTTCTCCACTTTAGGGGAAAAAATTCCTTCCCGACTCCAATCAGGCAATCAGAATTAGTCCCTGGATCAACGACCCATCTCTAATAACTATAACCTGTAATATTATTACACTCCAGAAATACATCCAGACCTCTCTTGAACTGTTTTAGTGAACTTATAATCACCACCTCCTCAGGCAGAGAGTTCCATAGTCTGACTGCTCTTACAGTAAAGAATCCTCTTCTATGTTTGTGTACAAACCTTCTTTCCTCCAGACACAGAGGATGTCCACTCATCACAGTCACAGTCCTGGGGATAAATAGATGATGGGAGAGATCTCTGTACTGACCTCTGATATATTTATACATAGTTATTAGATCTCCCCTCAGTCGTCTTTTTTCTAAAGTGAATAAGCCTAATTTTGATAATCTTTCTGGGTGCTGTAGTCCACCCATTTCAGTTATTACTTTAGTTGCCCTCCTCTGAACCCTCTCCTTGGCGTCAAAGAGTCTAGAATCTGATAGAGGACCACAGCTGTTATCTTTTGTAAAAATATATTAATCTATTTTCTGAATTTTAACACAAGTACCTTTACTACTTTTGAACAAACCTTTGCAGTTGTTTCCCCCAAAGATTGTAGAGTAATTAAGTCACTGTAATGTATTGTATACATTTTCTTTTAAGGAATATTCCTAGATGTAGGACATTATGTATGATGGTATGACATTGCAGGATACAACTTGTAACATATTATTTGGTGATGTAGTTTGATGGTTCAGCGAGGTTTTTTTTTTCCAGGCCATGAGAAAATAAATCTGACTTATTGAAATCTGGAAATTATGTTTGAATTAAGTTCCAGTTCTTTCGTCGTTTTTAAAGACAAATCAAATGCAGATGGTACATTATATTTCCTGCCCTTTCTGTCAACTGCATGCTGTAATTAGTTAAATGCTTTACAATGTTATTGTGCATACTATGGAACGTGATTGTGGTTGCATTATGAGGCAGATATAAAGTAGACTCTCTTTATGTGCAACAGGTTCACAGATGAAAATGTATACCTGGATATTTCTTCTCAGAAGACCTATCTTCTTCTCTGAAGCCACTTTCAAGGATTCATCCCATTATGTTATTGTCCAAGTGCATCTAAAATGAAAAATGAACCAACTTTGCAAATAGTCTTGATTAAAATTGTCCTACCACTTTGTATATACAGCTATTGTACAGACTTGTATATCTCCATGACTGGAGATAATCCTTGTGTATGTATAGTCTAATTCTTCATATGCTATTAAAGATTATTATAACATTTTTCCTGTCATAAGGTTGTGGTGAAATAATAAGGGGGTAATTTACAAAGGCTTTACAACCATTTTATGGCATAAAAAGGTTGCAAATTTGTCGAAATAGCAGTTTGAACAAAAATTTTGCGACTTTTGGAGTTGGCTTCAGTTTCTGGCATATGGAAATCACACATGTGACGAATATAGTATGAAGCCTTTGCCTCGTAATAAATTGGTTGCATCTTTTACCAGCAGGCTTTTTACTCCAGTCTATAGTAAATGACACCAAATGACCATAAAACGTATTAGTTTTAAAGACAAATGTTGTAATCCATTACTGCTGATATAGAGGCATGGTTGCACCAAATATGGGTTTATACTAGTTTATTATGCTGATCCTTGTACACTATGGTCTTTGTACTTGCACTGTGCACTTTATTATGTATATGAATAAAGAAGGGACTTTGTCTTATGATCTCATATATTGTTACCTGAGCATTTTGTTTATAGGTGGCACTTGATGGTAGTATTGCTTCCGTGTCAATTAACTGTGTTACTCATTTTTAATGTGATAGTTTTTAATTCATGAATTTTATGTAAAATATTAGTCAGTTGACACTCAAATGTCTTGCAGATTTCATGTTTCTCTCTGTTTTCTTTTCAAAGCCTTAAGTGCATAATTACATGAGAGACTATTGTCCTAAGTGAACCAAGTTTTAAAACATATGTGACCTGCAGCCCTCACCATTACACACCAGACATTTGATGCACCTTGTTAGAGGGCTGGTGATTATGAATATTAATTATTAACATTACTAACCACCACCTGTAGCTCAGGGACTACCTTTCTTTTATACAAGTGTACTTTCTGTTTCCTGTTTTTATTTTCTGTTTTCCCTTCTGTTGTGAAAGTACAAAAATCACTATAGATTTATATTATAGAATAGAAGAGAACGAGAGTACTAAGTGTCTCAAGAAAAAATTGCCTAGGTTAGCTGAGTGGCCTTGGAGGGGCTCTTGGGGGATGCTCTTCCACAATAGTAAGACCACACTAGTGTGCAGTAGAAGTATTGTAGTCCAGCTGATGCTGCTCTGCATTTCTTGGCAACATATATGCAAATTAGGATATCTGCAGGCATCATACAGGATTAGTGTTCTTTTCTTTTTGGAAGGAAAGCTAATTTGCTTTCCTTTGGGTTTCTAGGAAAATATTTAGATTTTCTTTATGAAAAAGCTCTGATTGTACAGTTCAAGGCAACCATCAGGGGAAAATCGTGTTATGAAAAAACACTGATTGAACAGTTCTAGGCTACCATCAGGGGAAAATATTGTTATGAAAAAGATCTGGTTGATCAGTTTAAGACTACCACCAGGGGAAAATCTGGGTTGAGCTGTAAATGTCTTTCATCACTTCTATTTACACTTCTCTATTTTTGAGTTAGGCTACTTTCATATTAACGTTTTATAATTCCGGCATTGAGTTCCGTCATAGGGGCTCAATACCGGAATAAAACGCTTCAGTTTTGTCCCCATTCATTGTCAATGGGGACAAAACTGAACTGAAGACAACGGAATGCTCCTGAAAGCTTTCCGTTCTGTCTTCAGACCGGAGAAGAAACCGTAGCATGCTGCGGTTTGCTCTCCGGTCCAGGCATCTGCAACAAGATGGATCCGTCATGACTCCCAATGAAAGTCAACGGGGACGGATCTGTTTGGTGTGACACAATGGTGAATGGATCCGTCCTCCATTGACTTTCAATGGAGTTCATGACGGATCCGTCACCTGCACACATACACACAATACCACACATACAGACATAGACATACACATAAACATACACAGACATATACACATACAAATACACATACATACTTACATGTTCCCTGGCAGGTCTCCAGAGTGCAGGAGGAACAGGACGGCGCGCACAGATGGCGATTCCACCAGGCTTCCAGCAGAGGGTGCTGTGCGGAATCGTCATCTGTGTGTGCCGTCCTGCTCCTCCGGCACTCTGGAGACCTGCCGGGAGCATGTAAGTATGTATGTGTATTTCTCTGTGTATATGTGTGTGTGTCTGTGTGTATGTATGTACTGTGTGACATGTGTGGGGCCGGAGCGTGGTTCCGGCTCCACACATGTCCCTGCGGCAGTCCGAATCCGGCAGCACCCTTCACCTGCCGGATCCGGGCTGCTGCTAGTGTGAAAGTAGCCTTAGACTTCCTTCACATCTGTTTTTGTGGGGTTTTTGGACGCTGAGCACAGGAACTCAGCATGGCTACCACACAGTGGATGGATCTTTCTGCTTCTGACACCATCCACTGTTTTTTTTACGATGCTCAGTGGCTCCTGAGAAAAGCTGATTGGTGTCAGACCCATGCTGATCTGATATTGGTGACCTACCCTTAGGGTAGGTCTTCAAAATCTGGAACCCGGAAAACCTCATTAAGTACTACTCCTTATTTGAACAAAAGCTGGTAAGATTTTTTGGCTTACTTGATGTTGTTAATTACTCTGCATCAGGGATCACTGCATGTGCATGAGTGAACGGAGAAGTTTCTGCAGCAGGTGCAAGGATTTCTGCAAATCCCATTCAGATGAATGGAACAGTTACACATTTCTACAATAAATCTGCAGAATGTGAATGTAACTTTACACAGCACAAATGATTTTTAATGGTCAAAAGATCAATTGAGCTTTATATAAATACGTCCATTTTGAAGTAGTAATCTATTATGTGTGAGTTGTAAGCTAGTTAAATTGTACATTCAATGTATATATGTATACAGCTGTGATCACCAAAATAGCCCATCTATGTACTGGTAATGCTGTAGCCATTGCAAATAATACCAGGCTAGGTTATTAATGAGAAATTAATGCTGTTACAAGTGCCCTCTTCTTTTCCAGTATGCCATGACCTCCTATCCTCATACTGTGGTCATGCATTCCTCTCCAATCTGCTAACGTGAAGCACCCTGTCAGCTATTTTAGCAGTTCGGAATTTTATTCAATTTCATATGCGATTTGAATTAGATTCAGATAATACTAGTGTAAAGAGATCCCAAACATATGCAGAGGAATAATGGAGACTACGCATCGCCAGTGTAAGTTCATATGCTTACAGTAAAACAACAAAATATTTTATATTTCCCCATCTGTACAAAACAAAGGAACTTTTACAATTTAGGGAAAAATTACATATGGAGTCTAATAATGTGTTATATGCCACTTTTTTCTCACTCTGTATTGCACATAAGACAGCGTAAGTGAGATAGTGGAGCATGACATGAGCAAGACTGCCCATAAGCACTGCAGAAAGAGCCAGTTTCCATGAAGAAAAGAACATTGATTTATCTTCAGAAATGGTCCTCAAAGCAGCTAATCTACTACTCTGAGTTTTGCTTGAATATTTATTTTATTATTACTGAGTCAATGGTCATTATTCTCCATATATTGCCTGTATGCATACTCCGTGCTTTGAAATAAGATACAAATTATTCTTTGAGTTTGAATTTGCTTGATTTGCGAACACTTTTATGAGTATAAGCTTTCTTCTCCACAGGAGACCAACATCAAGGATGTGCATATGATAGGGCCAGACTGTAGTGGTGCTGTGAGATGTTTGGAGAAGGGGCCCAGACTTGCTTGGTCCCTCCTTTGCTACTGAATGGAAAGAACCTTCTAAGGTCTCCCATTTTCGTATATAGCACATATTCTCTAGCACTGCAGACAGATTGTCCTCACATGAGTCTTTGTTCCCATTGGGGCTCACAATCTATATTCTGGATCCACAAAATACGGATGCAGTCTATGTGACGTCCACATTTTTTTTGCGGACCTACATCCATATTTCTATTCCACAAAAAGATAGAACATGTCCTATACTTGGCCACAAAATGTGGACCACAGACCCATTTAAGTCAATGGGTCCACAACAAATGCGGATACAACATGGGTAGTATCTTTATTTTGCAAATCCGCAATTTGCTCACTGTAAAATACATATGGTTGTGTGCATGAGGCCTTAACCTACCTTTATGTTTTTCTTTAGAGTGTAGAAGTAAACTGAAATACTCAGAGGAAATCATGCAAACATGGGAGAACATTTAAAATCCATGCAGATGTTGCCTTAAGTCAGATTCGAACCAAGAAACCCACCTTGTTTTCCCTTTCAAGAGGGACTACATTAAAAACAAAGAAGTATTTAGGAAATTAAAGGAAATTTAGGGTCATGGAAAGGGAATGTAGGAGGAAACAAACACCAGGAACTTATGTCCTGGAATAAATAATAAATGTATTGTCCAACAACAACAATTGTACATCACTGTATAATGTATGTATTGTGTAATGGTTAATTTTGTTAAAACTGTTTGAACAGACAAAGAGCTTTTATAAGAAGATTAGGGTTGCAGGTCCTCCACCACCTCCCCTTCATTACTTGCTTTCCAGTAGTAAACCTCACTTTTGCCTAATAAATTAGTTGTTGGTTTGGAAATCTGAACCAAAGAAAAAAATCATCTTTAAAACAATAAAGCATGATTTGAGGATCAGTGAAGACTGAGTGTATTCTCCTACCCTAAAGGATGCAGAGAAGACTATAGCTTGTGTTAGGTCTTTCTTCTGTTATTTCTCTTTTTTGCTTTGCAAATGTTTTGCTTGTGTTTTGTATGCTATGTTTTACCATATCTCTTTAGTTTTATTTTTGTAAGCTTTCTACTTTTTATATTAAAAACTAAAAATTTTAATATTTAGTCCTTGTATGCTGAAAAAGAATCCCTAGCCAATTATACTGTTCAATCACTTTACTGCTGAACAGCAGAGTGTGTGTGTGTTGGGTTTCCTACCAGCTTCAGAATTTAGTAAGGTATTAGCAGCGTGTTTCTTGTTTCCTGTGTTGGCTTGTGGTTGATGCTCAATATGTGGCCTGAGTGGAAGAGGAATATAAGACTGAGTGAGTGGAGATCATTTAAACCCTTGCAGGTGCATCCATGTCACATGTATGCGACATAAAGATCATAGAGATCAAATATTGTATACAATAAATATTATTACCACTATCAACTTACTGATTCTAAAAATTAAAGCCGGCACAACGTAAGTCAGTACACTACAGATCAGAATTTATAAGGTTTTGACAAACGCCAATGTCATAGGGTGATGGGGGCAGAAAGCAAGGTAAAGCAATATATACAGATGATGGAAGCCCTAGAATGTGAGAATTCTGGGGTGTTGATAAAAATGCATAATGCAAAAATAATGCAAAATAATTATAGTTGAATTTATGGTTGGACAAAGCTGGTTATTTTTAAAATATCAATTTATGCTAGTTTGTGTTATTTGGCTTTCCCTGTCTATTGGAGAATGGTTACAGTTTATCTTTTCACGGGAATCTGGCAAATAAATAGTGTGAAATGCTCTTTTCATGGACACAACAAAGCAAATGTTACTAAGGAGTCCAGCTAAAAAAAAAAAATCACTCTCAAAGCATGAAGTCACTCTTTGACTCTAACAAGTCTGAAGTGACCATTAGGTCAGAAGATGGGCGGCAATCCAATAAGCATGGATTAGAAGACTCATATTAGGATTCCCCTCACCATTGCACAAGTGGCCGAATCCTTTCTAAGCTTTTCCATTTGTATACAAGCCAATGATGAAAGATTAAAATAAGGAGGCAAGATAACTAGAAAAAGAAACTTTTCCCACTGTACAGTTCATCTGTGAGCTAAGTTTGAATGGTTAAGAAACTGTTGACTTTGAAAACTGGGACAAAAAACAAAAAAAGCCTGAAACAAAAGGTTAATGAACAGTGGATATCCCAGGGGTGAACTGATTAGCATGAACACTTTGCCTCATCTTTTAAAGCTTGCAAAGTCCTTTTTTAAGCACCAAAGAACATTTGATACTGTGCTAAATTCGTATTTACCCGTTGGTGCATGGGTTTAAAATTGTAGCCCTGATGCCTGCACCATTCTCTTTGTTGGCAGTTAACTGGGCATGACCAAACAGATAGTCCGTTGTTGAACTGCTGGAACAGTCTCTTCTTTATCAGAAGCCAATTGACACTGTATATACAATTCAGAACTTTACTATGTAGGCCACGGGTAAAATACAGTCTGTTGAGGGATACACAATGCATTGGCTATCATGTGTAAATTGCATAATTCTTTTGGCTTTCTTATGCAGCTACTAACAGCTGTGGTATACCATTGTGGTTCATACCCTATGCATATTGCATTTTACCCAATTGAAAGGGCTCATGCGTATTATGGATGTTAAATTAGTCAACAATATGGCACTTACTGACTCTTACTGGCCAATATTAGGGTGGCAGAAGTTTTCCATGCAGTGGCTCATGGAGTGCTCATGGGTCCATTGTATGAATTAGTAGGGACTCTTGAGTTTTGATGTATAGGGTCTCGGCACTCAGCAAAGTCATGTGCATGGACCCTAAACAAGCACTGACAGTGTGGATGCAATATGGTGGTCATCGGTAGCTGCCGCTGAATGCTGGAGCAGCCAAAAACAACAGGTTATATTTCTACTGTTGTAGCCTGTTCCTGCATTTCCTATTGAAAAATTTAATTTGGTTAAATATCTGCAGTATACACCTATGATTATTGTTGGACAAAGCAAAACACATAGGTTTGCAACATTTTAAATAGTTAAAGAGGACCTGTCACCAGTTCTGACATGCCTGTTTTAATAGCATCATGCATTTCCTCTGTGATAATTCTAGAGCATCTATTCTTATGTCTCTATGTTGTGTCATTCCTTTATTATTTCTACTAGAAGTTATAAATGAATTACTAGAAGTTGGCAGTAAGGGTACAGAGGGGTGGCAACGACTTGGGGGTGTGTACCTGCCCAGTCTGAAAATGGCAGCACTGATTGGATAGAGTGCTTTGAGGGGAAAATACACTTTCTCACAAAGGTGCCATACAGTGGCTCATGGAGTGCCCATAGGTCTGTAGTACTGACTGGTGGAGACCCTATGTGCCTTTGTGTATGGTGTCTACACAGCAATGCCGCATGCAGGGACCCTAAATGGGCTCAAAGCAGTAAGGCTATAATGTAGTAGGCATGGGCTGGTGCAGCTGGTACAGAAGGTTCGACTTTTCATTGTTTAAAGGAAATGTGTCCCCAATTTTTTTTCTGCCAGTTAAAACCAGATAGTAACACATGTTTTTTCTAATCTGCTGTTATTTTCAGATTACAGATTTTTTTAATTCTATTTTCTGAACATTATCCTATGGGAGCGGCCATCTTGCCTGAGTTGCTCTTAACAGCATATAGAAAGCATTAAAAAATGCTTTATGGCAGCCCCATGGTCCACAGACACAATCAGGAGGGGACCTCATTGACTTCTATGGAAGAATTTTCTAGGTATGATCTGTGACCTGTGTAGAGCATTTTTTGTCTGAACGAAAGCCGGCATATATGATGTAAAGTGGCTGGATCCCTGCCAGATCACATTACAGTGAAAGGGGATCCAGTGGTGCACAGTGGTATCTGGCTATGCCACATACAATGAACCCTGGCAATCTGTTCCTCCACCAAAACAGAATGTTAAGAATTCACAGCGCATATGTGAACCCAGCCATAGAATGACAGATAAGCAAGTAACTGCAGTAAAGTGATCTGTACAGACCAAGAAATGGCACCTATTATTGGAGTCAGTACAGAGATCTTTCCCATGATCTATTTATCCCCAGGACTGTGACAAGGGGACATCTTCTACGTCTAGAGGAAAGAAGGTTTCTACACAAACATAGAAAAGGATTCTTTACTGTAAGAGCAGTGAGACTATGGAACTCTCTGCTGGAAAAGGTAGTGATTAGGAGTGAGAGAATTTCACTTTGGATCCAAGATTTGAAGTCGATTCATTTCCCAACTTCGTTTACAGGTCTCCGTACAGCATTAAAATACATTGGCTTCCCTGCTCATGCCAGGTCTACAAAAGTGGATATGGCGTGGGCAGGGAAGGGGACCGGCTTGCAGTCTCCTCTCATTCATGTAGCCCAGCTAGGGAGCTGTCTTACAGCTATGCCAAAGCTATGTAGAGGCCGCTGTAGATCTGCCGCCAGCACATGGCCTTATTAAGACCAGCGTCTAAAATGCCGGTTTTAATAAATGACCCTCTATGTTTCATTGTTAGTGGGCAGTGTGAAAACTGCAGTATTTTAGGGGTTTAGTTTAAATATAAGTATTGAGATGGAAAACTAAAAATAACATAATAAAAAATTCTTTAAAAATATTAAACATAAAAACGTGATTTAAACAATTGGTCATTTTCATTTCCTTTAAGCCCATTCTAGCATTTGTTATGTAAAAGAGTTCAAGGCTCATCATTTCCTTTGGCCATGAGTGAGTTAACATGGAACACCTCATACGGTGAAGTTGTTTAATCTGTGTTGATCTGTTTAGTTTAGCATCCAGGGACTAAAGCAATTCCTTTTTTTTAAAAAAAAAATTCAACCTAGAAAAATCAACAGACATTTGAAATGGTAATGAAGTTGAGTTTATTATTTTTGGGATGTGGTGAGTCTCTGTGGTATGATATCACACGAGATAATGCCCTGCATTGATGCAAATCTGCAGAAAAATTTTACATAGTCATAGAAGGACCAGACGTGTTAACCCACTCAGTGCTGATGCGTCTTGTAAACGGAAGAATTTACAATACTGAAGGTGCAGTCTTATCTGTCGGGAATGGGAAATAAAGGTTAGTACTGTGCTGATAATGAAACAGGCAACTGCCAGTTACTAATGAATTTAACTTGCTAAATATTTGATCTGCCAGAACTGCACTTAACAGCAATATTCCCCCATCTTTTGCTCATTGTGTGTTTCTTTATCTTCCTTTTCGTTTGCCCTTTCATTCGTTGCTATTCATGCACTATTTAACCATTATGGGCTATCCCACATTCTCTGTAAATTATTAATGGCATGGTCAAATACTGAGGTCTTGTGGTCCCTTCTGTGGCTGGGAGTTTATGCAGAACATTGCTGCAGAGGAGAATGGCCTTAAACAGCGCTTCCTCTATAAATAAGTATAAAACCAATGGGATTTCCCCTCCTCGGTGTAACCTTTTTAAAAAAATGTTACGGGTGACTTATACGTTTAAATGTATTGTAATCAATACATGTTTTATTTTCTAACAGGACAGGCATATGTATATGAAATCTACAGTAAAACAGTGAAAAGGTCAAACATTATTTTAAATCCGTAGATGCAAAAAAAGTTTGAATATTTGAGAAGGCTTGATTGATAGGCAGCTATTCTAGGTTTATCCATTAGATGTCGGCTCTTTCATGGAAAAAGAAGTTATTGATTTATATGGGTCTAAATTCAAGAAGCGGCATCAGTTCCACACTGCATTAAAATTAATATTTTTATGTTAGATTTATCATCTTATCTATGATTAGAAGCTCAAAAACAGAAGTGACAGTAGCTACACATTCAAAAAGTTTCATACTATGTATTACTATGTAATAATGTATTATTATTTTTTAAACATATTTTTATTAGGTTACAGATATTTGTACATACATGATATACATAATATGATATATATATATATATATATATATATATATATATATATATATATATATGTACAGAGATAACTGTCAGTCACTGATAACACCTTCTCTGTGTACAACCGGGGGGGATTTAGATGTATAAATTATAAGTTTTACACAAAACTATAGATTTGCTCAGCTCCTCCTGCTCTATAAGATGCTGCCTGCATTTCATGATGACAGGATCTCTTTAAAAGGGCTTTCCAGCATTTGACATATCATCTGGATAGGTCATCAGTGACACCTGGGACCCCCTCCGATCAGTTGTTTGAGAAGGCAGCGGCGGCGCTCCTGTAAGCACCACGCCTTCTTACTGAGCCCAGAGCTTTAAATTGTATAGTGGCTGTGCTTGGTATTGCGTTCCTTTTACGGAGCTGAGCTGCGCCAAGGCCACGTGACCGATAAAAGTGTCATCAATGGTCTAGGAAAAGCTTAGAGAAGACTGTTGAGCTGCTGCCTTCTCA
Source organism: Rhinella marina (assembly GCA_900303285.1). Lineage (NCBI taxonomy): Eukaryota > Metazoa > Chordata > Amphibia > Anura > Bufonidae > Rhinella > Rhinella marina. The sequence continues at coordinate 325,848 of ONZH01017866.1, forward strand.
AACTCTTGATCAGTGAGGGTCCTGGATATCGGACCCCCATCGATCAAATACTGCTAACGTAACCTGAGGATAGCTCATCAGTTATAAAGTCTCAGAAAACCCCTTTAAGTCCTTCACCACTGTTATCCTACGGGGTATCGGTAATGTTATGTGATGAACATGTATATTGTTTTTGAGAGTTTAACTTTTTGACTTGAAACATAAATAAAGAATTGTATGAAGTCAGAATAAAGATGAATTCAACAGGGAATTAAGGGATAAAAATAAAAGTTTATCACCCTCCAGTAAGTTAGCTGTGCTTGATTCTGTGCAGACTAAGTTAAAGCCCTTGATCGCCTGTATATATCCTGTGATAGAAGACATTGACTTTTGACACTGTACAGACGAACAGTAGACATCACTAACTGACTCCATTTGTAAAAAAATAAAAATTATTTTATGGGATAGTGATGAGCGAATTGGTTCTATAGAATCAAAATTCAACCCAAATTTTCCCAAAAATTCTGATTCTATAGAAGAGAGAGAGAGTGAGAGAGAAAACTTTTGAGGTACAAACTGGACCCAAAACAAATTTTCAGAAATTTGCTCATCATTATTACGGGATACTGTTTTTGCACTGGCCTAAAGTGCGCTCTGCTGCATTTTCCTATACAGTAGAAGCAAGGTATACCGATGCATCCCATCTTGATGGGGGCCAAAAGGACACTCTTTCCGGCTGTCAGGTGAATGGTGCCCTATGGATAAGTTTGACATATAGACTACATGCTTTTCCTGGCATATATATGTGAAATCTAGCATTTTTAAGATGATTAAACATAATTTTATCTCAAATGAAACCCGATTTTCACTTATGAAGAGAAGACATGTCCACACGATTTTACACTGAAGTAGATGCTCCTTTCAAATGTATGTATGCATCATGTTCAGTAATTTTTTGTGAAGCTATGTATTACTTGTTCTTGTAAAAACATCGTCTTGCACCCATAAAATGTCTTGTGTCATCTATATCCAGCTCTTTCTATCTGCCCCCCCCATGTGGTTGATAATAATTAAACTTCCCTGAAAGATTTAGAGTTCATATCAAAGACAATATAATAGGACAATAAAAAGTCAAACTACTTAATGTGCAACACAGAAACTTGCAGCTTTTATTGCCTTGGATATTGCCCAAATTAAAGAAATACCCATTACTTTGCAACTGCTTATTGATAAATATGTTGCCGGGTGCCATAAATAATATAAATTGCCACCTCCATTACAGAAATAAAAATGTGAGCTTTACCCTGTGAGAAGCTAGCACGGGACGGGTTAAATCCATGTCTTTGTGCAGGTGCATGGCAGAGCAGTTCTTTGGAGATTCATTACGACTTCCTTAGAGATCTAGTTTTACTCTGTGTTTAATCAGCCACAGGCAGAATAAATGGCTTCATTTCAGCTTCATGGGAGCCAGATTACAAAGAGGAAAGTAGTCCATGAGATTCATCAATAAGCATATTGTCTTAATTTGCAAAACACTCTGCATTCCACCGATCAAGCATTATAAGTCTAGTATCGCAGCTTCTAACTAAGGTCTTACCCATAAGATCTCCATTTCCTAGGTATGGACCAACAAAATCTGATCTTGTACACAGCAGAATACAGTCTGTTATCATGTTGATCTCTTTGGGCTATTCTAGTTGCCAACTTCATCATGTTATGGAAGTATCTACCTCCACAAGACAAACCTTTATTGTTTTACCGAGCATGGGTATAGTTCATGAAAGGGGATGTCTGGTATAGAAAGCTTAATTTCAAACATGCTATTGGGGAATTCTGAATATATAGATAGTGGTTTCCTTATTCAGGTAGTTAGATGTTTTCCCTATCGGTAGTAGTTTGCACATTACTTATAGTTAAATAGCCAGATGAGAAAAAGTTTAAAATTTTGTAAAATTCCTTACAGATCACAGTTAAAGTGAATCATCTAACACAAAACTCACAGCTAAAGGTACAGTGCTTAGGTACAGTGCTTTGTATGGCTCGTTATTATTTGACTACCTCGCCTCCAAAAAATGAAATAAAAAAGTTATCAGAACCCATATGAACCAATAAAAAACAAAGTTCATCCTGAGAAAAACAAGCCCTCACACAGCTCCACCAACAATAAAATAAATATGTTATGTTATGGGTCTTAGAAAATCTTTTCAGTAAAATCCTTACTCCAAAAGCCAAAGGGCACTCCTTCCCTTCAAAGCCCTGCCATATGCCGACACAGCTGTTTATGACCACATATGGGGTATTTCTTTACTTGGGAGAAACAGCATAACAATTTGTATGGTGATTTTCCTCCTGTTAACTAAAACTGCATATTATTGGAAAAATTTAATTTTTAATTTCACTGCCCAATACTAATAAATTCTATTTAGCACCTGTGGTGTCAAAATGAACTAAAATACCTTATGGTACACTTTCATTTCTGAGGCCTGTGTTTGAGCCAGCTAGCATCTTAGGGCCTCAACTGGGATATTTCTCAAAACTGCAGAATAAGGATAATAAATATTGAGAATATTGAGTTTTATTTCTCTTTTTTTACCTGAAAAAAGAAAAAAAATTAAATATTTAAACCTTGATTGTGTATTAATTCTTATGAAACACTAAAAGGGTTCTAAATATTGATTTGAATAGTTTGAGTGTACAATTATTAATATGGCATGATTTATGATGGGTTTTTAATATATAGGTCCCTCAAAACCACTTGAGAACTACATTTTTCCTACAAAAATAGGCTGCGGAAATTTATAAGCCTTCTCCCCAAAATAACAGCCTAACGTGGATGTATGGTAAATTATATTATGAACTATTTTGTAAGGTATGCAGAAAAATTAAAATGTGAAATTACGTTTTCAATTTTCTGTAAATTATGGATTTTTATTTTATAAATAAAAAAACTAAATATGTCAACAGTCTCAGAATCACTTAGGTGGCTAAAAGTGTTCCAAAGTTATTACCATATAAAGTGACTCAGGTCAGGTTTGAAAAATGAGGCTCTGCCCTAAAGGCCAAAACTGGTTAAATAATGGGTTAAATAAGCTACATTTCTACATGATATATACTAATGAAATAATAACAAAATAATATACTCTATTCCCTCCTTCAGGGTACGGCCACACGGTCAGGTTTCCTGTTGTAGTTTTGGAAGCCAAAATCAGAAGTGAATTCAAAAAAGAGAAGTCATATCTGTCCTTTATACTTTCTCTCCTTTAATGATCCACTCCTGATTTTGGCGTCCAAAACTGCATCAGGAAACCTGACCATGTGGTCCTTCTCTGACAAGCAAGACAGATAATAATAATAATAATAATAATAATAATAATAATAATAATAATAATATGTGTATAATACAAGGTATTAATAACTAATGTATACTCATGAGTTCCTGTAAAATCTTTCTATTCAGCCATTTCGTAGTGCTGTCGGTCACATGAAGAACAGATGCTAAGTGACAACCACCAATGTCTGCTGTTATGGTCCCCATATGCATTGGCCCTCAGCTTTCCACAGACGCCTAGTGGCAATGAATCCATATTTTTGTGCCAAATTCCATTTCCTTTCGTCTCAGGTACTCTTTAACCTGCCCTGGTATACAGAGATATACAAGATGCTCAGAATGAACATTGTCAGAGATCAGTCCAAAACAGATGGATGCAGAAGACCTTGGAAATGTGAAGGGACAGAAAAGAAGGCAAGGCATGCTGCATCTAGTTTAATCTTACTTGATAGCAAAAACCTGCAGAATGTTTTATCCAAGATCTCGGCAACGCTATTGCCATTTATGCAAAAACAAAACAAAACTCTACAATTATAGCTAAACCAATGCCACAAACATGATCCAGATGACAGAGATACACCATTCAAGCCATCTTACACTGAGCATTGTCCTGTTTCATTTTCTAGGACCCAGAAGTATGAAACATCTGTCAGTGAACATTGTTTGTGGCTACTACGAGTGTTGTGGGTTGGACGTTCTGACAATATGTCAATGATTATTTCTGGCACAATCTTGCCACTCATGGGGCTGCTCTTCAGTGATTCACTTTAATGAAAGACAGATAGCAGTGAGTTTTTCAGCAGATGTGAACTGCGGTGATGTTCATCCTGGGATGGATTATTCTATTGGCAGCTGAGACAAAGACTACTTGCGAGATTAATGATAACTTTGATTTTCCTTGTATTTTTTTTATGCCAAGTGACTTTGAAAGCAGCGAATGTTCTTTTGGCGTGTGATCTGACCAAGTAATTAGGGCTGAAGCATCCGAGTATAAGCATCAATGACTGCAGCAATGTGCGAGGATATTGTTTTATTCTTCATTTGCTTGCAGGATATACACTAATGAAAGCATTTGCCTTCAATACCATTTAGTAGTTTTATATAGATGTCATCCATAGAACAGTTGAGAAACTTGCTAACTTTTTTTTTGTACACCTTGTACCGAAGTTTAATTAGAATATGTAAAAAAGAGAAACCAGCTCATCGGTAATAACCTAGTCCTGGTAACTTCAGATGCATGGATGTTGCTTTGCTCAGACGTTTCATGGTAGTTCATCCAACATCCGTAATAAAATATGTTTTTATTGAAAAATCATTAAAATCCACCAATGATTCTCACCACCGCCACCATGGTCAGCAAAATTCCAACGCGTTTGAAATCATGGCACTTGACTCTACAAACAATCATTGTGTTTAAATAAAATCGAGATCCCATCTCTGTGGAATCCCCAAGATCACATGACATTTCCATCATAGAGCTAAAAATATTGGTAAAACTAAGCCCCATTCTCTATTATATTATATAAAGAACCATATTATACCATATTATAAAGAAACATTAAAGCCCGTCCTGATATTACATGATAGCCCTAAGTTTAATCAAACCAGACATAACTTTGTTCCTATACTGTATGAGGACCAGGGCTTAGCTGTTGATCTTGAATTTGGTTGCAGAATAGTATCAAGACAAACTCAATCATTTAAAGATATGTCTCCACCCAGTATGTTTTCGATAAGTCCTTCCTTGTAGAAATTGGAACAGCGTTGATACTTTATACCAGGCCGCCTAACTTGCGGCCCTCCAGATTTTGCAAAACTACAACTCCCAGCAGCCTACAGCTATCAGCCTACAGCAGGGCATGGTGGGAGTTGTAGTTTTACAACAGCTGGAGGGCCACGGGTTGAGCATGCCTGCTTTATACTATAGGGGTAGGGTGTTGGGTAGTGTCTCAGGATTCTGTGCCATGTTGGCTGGGTAGGGATGATTGGGTCCTGTATGCTGAGGCACTATTCAGGATTTTTGTACCATGAGGAAGTGGTTCATAGATGAGGTTTATAATCCCATTTTTGTGGTGGAGGCGGTATTTGTGGGGTTTTGTATATGCCATATGAGCCATGAGGGTAAGGGTATGTTACCTCATTGGATTTTTTTACAGCTAAAACAAGACACTTTAGACTCTGTCTGATTTACCCAGGAACTCTCAGAAGTCATCCCACACATTGGCATTTTGGGGTACAGTTGGACAAGCACCACGCTCTCTGCCAAAAGTGGATGTTTCAGAGGAATGCGTTCTTTTAAAGTAAATGGCATTTTATATAATTCAATGCACATAGAAAAAAAAAACTATTGGTTATCTCACTGATTTTTACTATGGGATCCTGTGATTTCTGTGTACATCCCTGTGCATTCCAATACAACAAATCCAGTACTAGATAAGTATACTTACAAAGTCCGTGAAGGTTCTCATTCATCCAAGTCATGTAGTAATAAGTCAGAGCAACTGGACTTGTATATTTTCTTGAAGACATTTTGCTAGTCACCCGACTGAGTGAGAATAAAAAAAATATTCAAGTTGCTGTAATTACTACTGGTATATTTACAAAACTGTTCATGTACATTACATGTAACTTTTGGAAGTCATTACCATGAAACATTACAAAATAGCCTAAATGGTTCAAATATATAGGGCTTCAAGGAAATGTCAAAATCCCATGGCTTTGCTGCTATTAGGCTACTTTAACATTTGCAGTAGCAGGGTCCGACAGGCTGTTCAGGCGGGGGAACAGCCTACTGGATCAGTGCTAATGCTAGCCCACCATAGCATGCTGTTGTTTTTGTCCGGCCGCCTCTCGGCATCTTTGTCGTGAATGGGGTCGGAACGGACTTCCGGCGGCACGGTGGGCTAGCGTTAGCACGGATGCTGCTACCACAAGCGAAAGTAGCCCTAGTTGGCTATGCATTGAATTATGATAGTCTATAGTCTGGATCCTATTCACAGAATGGGTCCAGTAATTACATTATATCGAGGAATTGCTAATTGCAAAGTAAATTTGCATTACATGATAATGTCCTGTATTCATCTAGTTTTTACTTGGTACAAAATAAATACTTGCATGTGTTCTGATTCTTTGGCAGCAGCCACATACTGTACCAGAAAAAAACTGAAAAAAGAGATTTTTTGCAATGAAAACTTTGAGTATGATATGAAATGAAACCAAAGAGAATGTTCTCAATGTTGAGATTTAAGTTTCTTTCTTTTTTTTTTCCAGATCTGTGAACATTTCATTGGGTCTGCTCTACAGATAGCGAATGTACCTGATATTGTATGCCTCCAGGTGTTCTTATCTAAAGGGAAGCACATTTTCTTTAATTGTTCTCATAGACATAAGCACACATTAGTACATTATGCCAATAGAAACATAAAGCAAAATTTCATTAATTTCATAATGTTTGAGATTTTTAAGTCACTTAGAGAACAGCATCAACAGTTTATTATACATAGTCAATCTCAAAATTGTCACATTTACAGAAAAGAAAAAAGTTCAAAGTGTGATAAAAAAAAGAGTAAAAGTCCATCATATTTGGCACTTATTGCATCATTTTTGATGGTGCTATGTAAAACAACTCCCAAAGGCTATAGACACTCTCAGAGCATTTTTTATGATTGCATTTTATTAATTTTGGGCTAAAAATAAGTTTTTTCAATTGGTCTTTCTTAAAAACTTTCAGCTGTTTTTGACACACAGGGGTTAAAAATCAGTCTGTTTGCAGAGTATCATTTCTCAGTCCCATTAGCTGAAAGGGAACCTGTCACCTAAAACATGCCTCCAAAGCCACCCACATTACCTGACAGTAGCCAGCAGTATGTTACTAAAGATGATCTTCTTTCTCTTGTCAGCTCCGCCAAAATGTTGAAAAATACATTTTAATCCCTTCACACGCTATGTAACGGCAGAGCTTGAAGTCAAGGGGGCAGCGACCTCCTCGCTTCAAGTCAGGATAACCGCGCCCCCTTTGCCTGCCCCTTTGCCTCTGATTGACAGCCAAAAGGTTTTGGCTGTTCAGCAAAGCCGTCCGAAGGCTCGTGCGTGCGCCCAACATCTTGTGCTCGACGTGCACAAGTCTTCAGCGAGCTTTGCTGTCAATCAGAGGCAAAGGGAGTGTGGTTATACTGACTTGAAGCGGAGGCCGCTGCCCCCTTGACTTCAAGCTCTGCCATTACATAGCGTGTGAAGGGATTAAAGTTTATTTTTCAACAGTCTGGCAGAGCTGACAAGAGAATGAAGATCATCTTTAGTAACACACTGCTGGCTACTTTCAGGTAATGTGGGTGGCTTTGGAGGCGTGTTTTAGGTGACAGGTTCCCTTTAAAGGAGTCCATAAAGTCTTATACGTATTGTGTTTGCTATCGCCTGTAGGTGATGCACCCAAGTTGCTTACGTGTGTGCGTGAAAACCTGCATGTTAGGCCTCATGCACAAGACCATGTTTTTCATCCGTGTGCTGTCCACATTTCATGCAGGTAGCATACAGATCCTTTCATTAAGACATGAAGGAAGACCTGCATGCAACTGAGTTTCTGGGAGATCTGAGGCACTGAGAAGAGACATAAGATACATGTCAGTGATTCCCCACTTGCTAGCATCATCCCCCTGGTCAACTTGATTTTTTTATAGGCACTGTATAATAGAGCAATGAACATGTAAGCAGCCTCTAGTATCCTGACATACATTTTAACCATTAAAATCCTCATTATGGGCCTATAGGAGAAAGGAGCCTTGGGGGTCACATGCTGGTAAATCTAAATACAGGATATAAAGTAACGCGATTGTATTTGTATGTTTCTGTTATATATTTTACATTTTTTATGCAAAATCCTCAGGAATAAATATATTTGAATCAACATCGCTTATGGAAGAATCAGGAAGGCATGTGATATTAAAAAGAAGAAAAAACACAGACTTGTGAAATCTCACACATCTAACTAAAAAAAACAAACATTTAAGTGGCCTTGTTTTATAGCTGGTGGAAGTTGTAGTCCTTCCAGACTGTGTTAATTGCACAGGGGAACCAAAGAGGTTTAAAAGCAGCGTAATTTCATATACTAGGAATCAGGATCTCTCTGGTAACATACAATAGAGAAGCCCAGACTGCCCTGAAATACGTTTATCTATTTCCCTTGTCGGTATACATTTATACATTTACGGGAATACCAGCTTTTTTTTTCTTTGTTACATAGACGCAACATTTTACATTTGTGTATAAGGCACAAATAAGAAACCAGTGTTGAAATTATTAACACAAGGAGCTCATAATAGTAACCTTCATTTATATAGCGCCAATATATTCTGCAGAGCTTTACTACAATTTGTAATGAACAATAAATAGCCATATTTGGTTTAAGAAACCTTTTTTTAAATACCCTATTAGGGGATTCTGAGTTTGTACAGTTTGTACAGGTTTCTCGTGTGTCCCAATCTTGTGTTAGTAGCCATGGCTAAGAGATTTTGCTCCTATGGATACTTACTATTGGGTTCCTGAACAGATTATAGCTGATTTTTGAGGGGTCCAGCAGAAGGACATGTGACAATCAGCCTATCATTGATTGTCAAATGTGGACAATCCCTGTAAGGCATATGGTCAGCTGAGTGGCTCAGTGGTTAGCCCTTGGGTGCAAGGTTTGAATCTGACCAAGGACATGCTCTGCATGGAATTTGTATGTTCTTCTTGTGTTTGTGTGTGTTTCCTTCCATGCACCAAATACATAGTTATAAGGAATTTAGATTGTGAGCTCCCTTGGAGCACTGAGGAATATGTCAGCGCTATGAGTTATACAGGTAAATTCTGACTTTTCGGGTAAGGTCAGGTTTCTTGATGCTGTTTTTGGACGTCAAAATCAGGAGTGGATCATAAAAGCAGAGAATGTATTAAGGACATATAAGACCACTTATTTTTTTAATTCACTCCTGGTTTTGACTTCCAAATGTACATCAGGAAACCTGAGTGTGTGGCTTACCCTTAATCAGGGGCGGACTGGCCATACATACAACAGGGAAATTTTAAGGTGGACCGATGCCAGGGGGAAGCAGAAGCCCTCCCCAAGGCTTCCACCAGGGTACATAACAATCTGAGGCTCTCAGCATTAATTAAGACTAGGAGCTTCAGGTACTTATGCACCTGCCCAGTGGCCACAGGTGCCCTCATGAATTTAACTGTATCACCATCCTCAGGATGGTGAGACAGTCAGTTGAATACTGCGGTGAGGGCAGCTTCGCAGTGATATTTCATTCTGCTGAGGCAGCATTTTGTGCTGCACTGTGGTATTTGGTTCTGCAGGGGCTGTATCTTGTACTGCACTGTGGTATTTGGTTCTGCAGGGGCTGTATCTTGTGCTGCACTGTGGTATTTGGTTCTGCAGGGACAGTATATTCTGCTGCACTGTGGTATTTGGTTCTGCAGGGACAGTATATTCTGCTGCACTGTGGTATTTGGTTCTGCAGGGACAGTATATTCTGCTGCACTGTGGTATTTGGTTCTGCAGGGGCAGTATATTCTGCTGCACTGTGGTATTTGGTTCTGCAGGGGCTGTATATTCTGCTGCACTGTGGTATTTGGTTCTGCAGGGGCAGTATATTCTGCTGCACTGTGGTATTTGGTTCTGCAGGGGCAGTATATTCTGCTGCACTGTGGTATTTGGTTCTGCAGGGGCTGTATGTTGCACAGCACTGTGGTATGGCTACTCCTACTTCTGTTATCCTTGCCTACTTGTGTTCTCCCTCTGCCTTCAGTAAATTTGAACCAGCCTACAACATGGGGCCACTTTTATTTATTTTTTCCGGGGCCTCTTTAAGTTCCCAGTCCATCCTTGCCCTTAATATTTTCATAATATGCAGGATTTTTTTTATTTCATAATGCACAATATGTATGTTCACACTGCAAAAATGCTGTGACTTTCCTATTCATCTGAATACGTTCAGAAAAGTCCAGTTAAAATGTTTTAAACAGATTTTCTGCCACAGAAATGTTGGCAACAAATCTGCCATGTGAACATACCCTTAAGCCACTTTAACAAGGCAGTAACCAGGAGTGGGTCCAAAACACAGAAGAGTCACAAATCTTTCCATTATACTTTTTCAGATTCCAGTTTTGGCTTAAAAATACTGGTGAAAAATGCTGACCAAATATTGTCCATGTGAAAGTGGTCTGAGAATCTCTGAGCAAAACAGAAATATTAAAGGAATTTTTTGGGGACTTAAGTATTGATGACCTATCCTCAGGCTACATAATCAATATCAGATTGGTGGGGGTATAACTCTCGGCACCCCTGGAGATGAGCATTACTCGGCCTGTGAAGTCACATCCATCAATCACATGGCTTTTCTGCAGAGGTAGCAGTCGCTACTGGGCCCAGGAGCCTGAGGGGGCCCAAAGACCCTTGTGCCACATAAGAAGACACCAGTATTAAAGAAGGTGCATGCTGGTCAAGTTACACTTCTGGCTGGAGGGAAGGGATTAGGTTAAGAATTTGGCATGGGGGTGCTGTTTCAATCTTTGCCTCAGGCAGCACGAAGGCTATGTGCTTCCCTACCCCTGACCACAAAGCACTGAGGGAAGGTGGGCCCAAGCTGAACTCTTGGAACCAGGGGCATAGCTAAAGGCTCATGGCCTGGGCCCTGGTGCAAGAGTTTAGCTTCGGTCCCCCTTCCCTCAGTGCTTTGTGGCCAGGGGCAGGGAAGCACATTCCCTTCCTGCTGCTTTAGGCAAAAATTGAAACAGCAACCCCCATGCCAAATTTTAGACCTAAACCCTCCCCTCCAGCCAGAGGTGTAACTTGACCAGCATGCACTTTATATAATACTGGTGTCTTCTTATAAGGCACAAGGGTCTATAGGTCCCCTCAGGCTCCTGGGCCCGGTAGTGACTGCTACCTCTGCAACCACTATAGCTACACTCCTGATTGGAACCTAAGATGTTCTTAACCAAGGTTAACCAGGGCCGTTGTCTGGTTCAGTACTTTGCATAAACATTTCAATGCACAGTAGCATTCTCCTTCTCTTGTGCTTATGACATTTTTCCCCATTACTTCAAGCCACAGCACGGAGCACATTTTGTACATACAGTAACACAATTTTTAGCAGGAAACCATTTTAAGGACAATTTTAATTTTCTTTCTTTTTTTTTTCAATGAAATAAAACAAGATACAAAAAATGCATTAAAGGGGTAACTCAATAACTGTAGGAATCAGGCTTTCTTGAGAATTGTTAGTTCCTTTATCAAAATAATAATATTGTGCTTTATTTAATTTTCGAAGGATCTTCTACTTTTAATTTAAGTCATGATAAGCATGCAAAGATACCTTATGCAGGTGTTACCTCAAATAATACCCCAAAATATTCATCTTCACCCTGCCTACAAACCAGCAATTGAATGGCACATGATTGACGCCGATGTCGTAAAGGGTCCAGGTGATGAAAAACATTGACTTGCCTTTTAGAAATGGCTAATTATATTTCTGCTCTGTGTATCCAATGGGTAATAAACCATTTTTTACAACCAATTAAATGCAGGTGTTTGGCACTGGCATTTGATCGCATTAGTCACACAATACCCATTAAGAGAATGCAATTACATTGCATGTATGTCACGGAATGGTACGTTTCTCTCTGTTAGTCTAACTGGATCCGAGCAGAAGAAAATGAAAAGATTACACAGTAACTGTATCCCAGCGATGGCCTTATTTATGTAGTCCATTTATTTTGTGCTGACAATGCAGGGATGGCAAATATAAACTCATTTAGCGAGAATGAAGTCCCTTTATTGAAGTTTTTATATGTGCATTAATGAAAAGCTGACATGGACCACTTGAGTCTTGCTCTACAGATTATGTATTTTGCCATAAAGGGTGTGGTTTTCATTTTCACAGGATTGTGATTTAGCTTTAAATCTACAAACATATAAGGTGTGATCCTTGCCGGCTATTGTTTGTGTTGTATTCTCTAGATTTTTATTACAAAAGCCAGGAAATGAAACATTCAGCGTTACATTACAGGTCGAAGACATTTGCCCAACATAAATGTCCCGCAACTAATTTACACAGAGAAAACGGCTCCATTGAGGCTTTTTACCCAACATTTAAAATTTGCCATTTCTGTTGGTGAGCACACCTTGGTATTGAGTGAGGTCGGAGGACAGGCTGATTTATTTGGACAAGAAGGCGACAGTAACTCAGATAACTATGGTAACCATGGCAACGTGCAGACCGTAGACAATACAAAGAGAGTATCTGGCTCTCGAGGACCCTTCCTGTCCCGCATTATACAAATGAACCATTGATATTAACGGCATTGTGTAATGCTTAGTTTCCCCTGTGGTGGCGCTGCAGGGAAACTGAACAGTATTGTCAGATTTCCCCAAATATTTCAGTTTAATTCTGCGTGCAACAGCAGAAGAAGACTCCGGACCAGAGCAATGTGTCTCCACCAAAAATCAGCACAAACTGGCACAATTTGGCACATCTAGGGTTCCTACGACTTGCTCGACAAGGAGGGAGGGGCTCCTAGCGGAAAGCAGGCAAAGATTTATTGAAAAAGGGGTCAATGCCTAAGATGCTCTATTTGGGCCAAAATTTTGAAAAGAGTCAGAGAAAAGTGTCTGTCCTTGCACCATGTTTATCATCCAGCCTGAGTTCCTGTCATAAATCTAGAGCAGGTCTAGACAGCTGGTCTTAGCGTACGCCACAATTAGTAAATCTGGCCAATTTGTTGTCAAGTGAACTTTATTAAAAGTAGGGATAGCCCAAGTAGGGATAGTGAGAACCCCTTTAATTATAGCGGGGGGCTGAAAACCACAAGCCTTCTAGTTGTGGAGCAGACTTAAAGGGGTTGTCCCACAAATAATATTCTACAGTTTTCAAACTAGCACCTGGATCCGAATATTTTTGTAATTGCATGTAATTACAAATTTAGCATCGCCACTGAGTTATTCAGTAAAATGTATCTGTATAGCACCGCCTGCTGTTTTTTTCTTATTTCTTTGACCTGCTCACTGAGAAGGCCGCACATGCTCAGTTTCATCCTTCCACTGCCTCCTGAGCTGTGATAGGGAGAGATGAGACACGCCCCCTTACCTGTAGAAAAAAAGACACTCCCCTTGAGCTGTCAGCGTGATATAAATCTAGCAGAACAATTAATGGTGGGGTACATGGCTGGTTCTAGCCAGAAAGAGGTTGTCATGTACTATATGATGTCTGATTTTCATTTTTTACATTAGTCATGGGATAACCCCTTTAAGAAAGTGACCAGTGGATGCCATGGGCACAGGTGGGACAATTATATTAGTATAAAATCCTGCACTCCAGGCCCCTTTACACTGCAGAATTTCTCAGATGATTGTTAGGAAGGAAGTGTTCCTTCCTGGCAATCGTCTGCTCGTCAGTGAAGGAGACTGCCTCATTTACATGCAGTGATCTCCTCGACAGTATAGGGAGGAGCGATGACTACTGCCATAGTTTATCCCTATACAGAATCATTATTTGCAAGCAGCAGAGCGTGATTAGAAAGCACAATTTGCTGCCAGTAAACTATGATTAGGTCTTTGAGAAAACAATCTTATTACCCGATGAACGAGCATTTCGCTCGTTTGTTGGGTAATTGGTGGCACCTTACACCGGCGTTTACACAAGCTTTCCTCAGCCAGTGTAAAGGGGCCTTAATTTGGCTTTCACTGGTGAAATAGGAGCTTCACAGGGATTTCACATAAGATTCTCCATAAAACGTAACTCCACTCCTATATTGCTATGGTTAAAGCTCACGTTGCAGTTCCAGCTTTTTAAAAGGTGTTTCCTGAGCTCTCAATTTACTCCACCATTTTGCTCAATCTATTAGCAAAAAAACCCACACAGCACATTTTCTGCAAGTGAAGAACCATTCGGCTGTGTACTCATATAGAGACCTATGAATAGTCTTCTTGTCAGTCCTTGAAAGAGGCTCTGCTCTGTAAATAAATGTAATGCTGGATTTTCTAGGAATTTGACATTATTGGATATAGAAGGTTGAGAAGAGGTCCGGAGCATCTCCTAAAGGTGTCCATACATGTTAAATAGGTGTCAGCTGAATGCTTGTTCAAATGACAGCTATTGTTCCCCCCTTCCCCAACACACATGAACATTTAGCATAAACTGCTGCCAAACACTTCTGGAAGCGACTTATCTCCTGCAAAATAATCCAGGACTTCCAATCCTGTGTTCTGTCAACATCTGCTATCAAGGAATAGTTAGGACGCACATTAGATGGGAGGATTGGCCGACATCTATCTATCTATCTATCTATCTATCTATCTATCTATCTATCTATCTATCTATTTCTGTCTATCTATTAATTGTAATGCTGTATTTACATGCAGCGAGCGAGCAGACAGTTGTCAGAAAGGAGGATTTTTCTGCTCGAAAATTGTCTACTTGTTAGTGGAGGTGAAGCTCTGCATTTATATGTAGTCATCACATCCACAGTATGAGGATAAGCGATGGCTACTGCAATCGCTTGTCCTCATACAGCTGCATTGTTTCTGGGCAGCAGATCACTGTTTAGACAGCACAATTTGCTGCCCAGAAATTATAATTTAGATGTCTTCATGAACGACTGTTTCAACGGATGATCTGCAGCACCTTTAGAATGGCAGATTATCGGGAATGAGCGCTTGTTGGAACGTTGGTCCCCGACAATTAACTGCAGATTTTAGAAATGGCTGTAATCCTTTATCTAATGGTTTCTTGAGTTTTAATTCTGCCACATGTGGTCCATTTGTGTGGTCAAATGGAGCACTGTTCATATAGGTCCAACATTCAAAAACATTGCACGTTAACAACTTAGCTGGTTTTTAGATTTCACTCAGAGGCGTAACTACAATTGCGGCAGACCATGCGACTGCTATGGGGCCCAAGGCAAGAGGGGCTCAGTCTTAGTTGGGATTATCTCATCTTCTACTGAAGGTGAAAACTTGGTCAGGACTCCTCCCTCTAAAGGAACAACTTTTAGCAAATGAGGCGTTGGAAAAATGGCCCAAGGGTCAATGAAAGGGGTTTAGGCAGAAACCCTTCTGTCCTGTGTGGGGACCTGGTTTGACCCTTGCTATGGGGCCCTTATTTCTCTGTGTATGCTATGCCACTGATTTCACTCCTGTCTTTCTGTTTTCAACTACATACTATCATTCACATTCATCCTCACATTGTCTGCCCAGCCAGAGAACAAGTTGCAAGAGGTGCTTACAGAGGACATCACCTACTCTCAGACCACTGGGTGGTCACACAGTCTAAGTTCTTGCTTCCGGAAAAAACATTAATTTCACTCATTGCTCAAGAATCACATAGACCAATAAAATACATGAATTCTACGTCAGCCAGGTCATCGACTATTTCTCTGTGATGATACCC
Source organism: Rhinella marina (assembly GCA_900303285.1). Lineage (NCBI taxonomy): Eukaryota > Metazoa > Chordata > Amphibia > Anura > Bufonidae > Rhinella > Rhinella marina. The sequence continues at coordinate 341,583 of ONZH01017866.1, forward strand.
GAGTCTTGAAAAGCTACACCACTCTGGCACTCCTCCAACTATGAGTCCCTGTGAGAACTTCTGTTGACCCCCTGGCACAGCTATTACTCAGGCATACTGTCATTCTGCTTGGATGTCAGTCAACCTATGTCTCCTTGGTGAAAAAGCTCAGGCCCACTGACCAGGGACCACGGAGCAACAGGTGGTCTCTCTGGAACTTCATGCAGGTCCTCTGCACACTCTGACTCCAAAACATCTCTTAAAGTAGTCATCCCATCGGATGTGAGACTCATAGGGCCTCAGCGAATCATCACTACATATTAATGCTGGTTCACTCTATTTCTTAGAAGAGCAATGATGTGAATACTTAGTGATATGTTATTATGACACAGATGCCATTGTAAAGGTTAATATTCTTAATAAATATCCCTTAATCACATGCATCTCATTATGACAGAGGTCAGCTTTGATATCACCAGTAGATCCATAAACGCTGTTTGGTCAATTACCCTAATTAAATCGTGTGTAATGACCACATTTGTTCAGCAAGCAAAACTACTTTCCTCCCCTAACATTGAAAATATAGAATAGCAGTCCTTCTATCATTCAGACATTATAATTGGCATGAAAATACTGTAAAAGTTTATAGAGCTTTAGTTTGTACACATGGAAATGAGACATAAATGCCCTTATTTGAAAACATTGAAGACCAGTTTATGGAATGACCACACAACCACAATTACATTACCTTCAGGCAACATAAAAATGGCATTTAGTCATCATGGTAGATGGTAATCCCGTGTCCCGGCATACGGCATAGTAAAATAAAACTACATGGAACACCTTCTAAAGTTCAAGGAAGTTCTACAATCTCATCAAATTTGATAAAACTACCTTTTAGTCCCCTGTGAACTTATTCATTCAAAATGATTATTCATATATTAACCGTAGAGTTTAACCCTTTCTACCCTGGATGATCTTCTATTTTTGCATCTCTTGTTTTACTCTTTCCCGGAGCCATAATTTTTTTTATTTTTCTTTTCACATAGCTGTATGAGGACTTGTTTTTTTTGTGTGACAAGTTGTACTTTCTAATGGGACAATTTAATGTTGCATACAGTGGGAAGCTGGGATAAAATTCCAATTTGTTTGGAACTGGAAAATAAATGCAATTCCACCACAGTTTTATAGGTTTTGTTTATATAGCGTTCCCTATGTAGTAAAACTGACTTGTTCTTGTCATTCTTCACGTCAGTACGATTACAGCGATACCACATTTGTATACTTTTTCTTGTGTTTAAAAAAATCAAAAACTTAAAAAAAATGTTTTTTCTTTGCATTGCCATATTCTGACCCCCATTACTTTTTTATTTTTACATCTACAAAGTTATGTGAGGGCTAATTTTTTGTGGGGTGATCTGTACTTTTATTGGTACAATTTTGGGATGTGTATGACATTTTGTTCAGTTTTTATTCAATTTTTTTGGGGGAAGCAATAAAAAAGGGAAATTGTCTATTTTTATTTTTTGTACCAATAGATGGGATAAATATTTTTATATTTTAAAAGTTTATCTTTATTTGGACTCAGCAATGCCTATGATTTTTTATTGTTTATTTTAATTTTAATTTTGGCGAAAGTTGGGTGATTATAATTTTTGTATCTTTTTAAAAAACTTTTTTTAATACTTTTTAAAAGGAAGTTGAATATGTGCACTCCATAGAAACATAGCTGTGGCAGCCTCAGAACATTCAGGGTGACCAAGGCTCCCGCAGGAAATTAATGGCTCCTCCGACTACCACTAGGGGAGCTATTCCATACCTGGAAGTGTGTGATCCTCAGTATTATAGATCCTACAGGCAAATTTCCTGAACAGATGCCCAAGGAGCCGCTCAAGCCCTCCTCACAACCGCAGACTGGGTACATAAAAATCTGATGATCTCAGATTTTTTTTTTTATTTGGACCCTCCTACAACATATGGGCCACTTTAAGTGTTTTTTTTTCCCAGGGCCAATTTAAACAGTAACTATACTTTTTTTCAATTTTTGATATGTATTAGGGACATACCAGAAGTGTTGATTAGCAGAGGTCCCAGCTCTGAGACGCCCACCGATCGCTAGAACGAGGGGTCAGAAAGTCTAGTTCTAGTTCTGGAACCCGCACCTACAACTAGAACGGATTGGGTAGAGTTGTGGACACCACCAAGCGCTGCTCCCCTACAAGTGAATGGGAGCATTGTCTGTGATGGAAAAACCCCTTTAAGTTTTCAGTCCGCCCCTGTTTGTGCACATTCCTGAAAATAAACTGTCCTGTAGAAATCCAAGTATTAGTTTCCCCTTGAACTTTTCGATTTTCCCATGGCAGATGGCATATGGGATATAGGCAGATCTTAGCTAAGGGCTTATGTGTGTAATGTCTCATTTCCCCTGTGGTGGCGCTGCAGGGTAATTGGATACTTGCTGCTGTATTCTACCACAGATTGCAGCTCACTTCTGGGATTTTCAGCAGCAGAACACCCAGAAATCAGCTTGTCAATGGTCAACCCTAACAGTGAAAAGAGATTGTCTAGTGTCCAACCTTTTTAAGATATTCAAGTACTGACCGATCATTTCAATGGTAGCCTTGGTTTTATTAAACATATATCAGCTAGATGATAAATGATTCCTTGGTTTGCCTGGTGAAAAGAAATTAGAACAGGAAATTGTACGATTTCTGCAACAAAAACATTGAAAATAACGGTTTGAAATGTATCCTCCACCACCTGAATATCTCTAGAACCACAAAGGAAAAAAGCCTCTAATCTCCTAAAGATCCTCATTACAAAGTAACGAGACACATTACCTCACTATATTACAGGGGTTAATCTCCTTGCAGTAGTTCTGAAGATTACACTGTATGTTCCTTTCACTCATACAGAAACTAATGACAGGTTTCAGACTTAAATTTGTATTTCCGGAGTAAAGATGATCCTGCACAGTAAGTGATTTCCGTGGCAAGAGAACAATTCCTTTCTGGCAAATGCATGTCAAGACATGAATATTACTGCTCCTAATCTTTCCAAATCACAGAAAATGTGCAGCACGTTCTATAGCTGGCACCTCCCTGTCAATATAAATCTTCTTTACGTTCATTACAGTTATCCTCTTTGCATATAAGACAGTCCAATTTTTTCCCTCTTTTATTTTTTCTGCATTTTGAAGTTTTACAATTGTTATAATAATTCCTATATATCACATAAAACCAGATTAAGCCCAAGCAAGCTTTGGTTTAGTTGCATATTTAGAGGGAGTTAAAGGGAATTTCCAAGATTTTGATACTGATGACCTATCCTCAGGATAGGTCATCAGTATCTGATCGATGGTGGTCCAACACCCGGGACCCCCACCGATCAGCTGTTCAAGAAGGCACCGGCTCTTCTGTGAGCTGTGTTTGGTATCGCACTCAGCCCCATTGAAGTGAATGGGGCCGACCTATGTCAGACCCCCACAATCAGATACTGATGACCTATCCTGAGGATAGGTCATCAGTATTAAAATCTCAGAAAACCCCACTAAAGGGAACTTGTCCAGAAATTTGGTTCTCTTTGCATGATCCTCTAGTATACGTGAGATTGTAGGTACATTTGCACCTGGTAGCCCTGTGAAGTGCCAATAAGGGGCTAGGAGACATAAGTCTCACTTTGTTCAATTTCGAAAGAACAATGTTCACCTAATTTTTTTGATTGAAGCTAACCGTATACATGAGATATCTAGAGCTAGTTAAAAGTTTGGTTATGGGCTGCACCAGTTATGATCTGCCAAAGAAACAGTACACAAATCAAGAGTTTCTTCTGGAACTGGTTGCGTGTTCATGACAACTGTTACACAGGATCAGAGTGCAGTGTTAGGCTGCAGGAGGGGCTTGATAGCGCAAGGAGGATCTAGAGAATTGGTGAGCATAATTTTAGGGTGGGTGCCTCCACTTAAAGTAAAAGCTGTATTGTTTTGACTAAATTACAGCCTTAAATAGGTTGTGTCACCTCACTCTTTTGAGGTATATAGCCAGAATATGCCACCAATGTCAGATAAGTGTGAGTCCCACTTCTGGGACTCTAACCCATCTCTAAACCAGGACCCTCAAAGTAAAGGAGAGTGCACCATAAGTAGACGGTATGATCTTCATTCACTTCTATGGGAGTTCCCAAAATATCCATGCTTGGCTACTTTCGGAAGTCCCATACAAATGAATGGAGAATGCACCTCGCAAGCATGGTCACTGCTCCATTCACTTTTATGGGACTGACGGAAATAGCCGACCCAGAGCTCTGCTATTTTCGGAACTCCCAAAGAAGTGAATGAAGGGTAGTCATGCATGCGTGGTGCATGCGTGGTGCAGGACACTTTGGGGCTTCATTGTAGAGATAGGTGCAGGTTCCAGAGGTGGGACCCGTACTTATCTGACATTGGTGGCATATCCTAGCGATATGCCACCAATGTCTGAGGGGAGACAACTCTTTAACGGAGGAACTAAGGTTGGTTTTTGATCATAAACATAAGTATAATACTATTTAACATATGAATAGGTCCAAAGAAGGTAATAGATATATAAAAAAAGTCAAGGAGAAACACAGGTCACCATCCTGTAGTAGACCTCAGGACAAATTAGCATATTACATAGAGAAACTCGAAGCAAGATGTAAATTCCAAGAATCTAAAAGGTAGTGCCACATCCAACTAGATGGCTTACGCGTTTCAAACTCCTTGAGAGTTCTTAATCATAACTAAAAGAAGACAAGCTGAAAGTGTGAGACCAGGAAATGTCAGTCAAGTTTTTGGGCCTCATGTTGACTATGCATCTTAATATTGAAAACCCAAAGATGGTATTCAGTAGTCAGCAGATACGTGGTAACTTCAATGTTATCTCATAGTGAAGAGTTAAAGCAGTGTTTTTCAAAGTAGACAGAAACTGTAAATCTAGCACAAAAGAGAAGACATGTTTTTGCTGCAATATGATTTTTCAGGTTTTTTTTTTCGCTGATTCACCATTTGTCAGCCTCTGCTTAGTGGATACGCTAATAATAGGAGAAGTGATAAATCTGGGTACACGTGTAGGTGGCCATACTAGTCAAAATATGCCAATGGACACTCAAGGGCCCAGTGCCATATGGATTTATTATTCTAATTAGATAACTGTTACCATAATGTAATTGGAAATATGTACACAATGTTTTCTATATCATGTATGGCCAGCCAAACACTGGTGCATGCTTACTTATGGAACGTGATGGAAACTATGAAATTTAAAAAAAAATGTGCTACAGAACAAGAATGATTTGTCACTAAACAAAGAGCAAACAAAATAATATTTTCCAATCCACCAGCTGTTACTGTAAAAAATAAGCACCGGGAAAGCTATTAACCACACAAACAATACAACAAGCAAACAAACTAGCAAAAGTAGGTAATTAAAATGGCAATCTGCATGCTATGTATCCACATAAAATCCAGGAGCAGGTTGTTATCACTCACCTGACACTCTTGAATTACCTTTTACTCATTCCTTCAGCTACAGAAGAATCTGGGAACAATAGTCTAAAAGTGTATTTTAGGTCTTGCTAAGACTAATATTACAGCTAATATTACCACAAATTTTAAAGGAAATTATTGTCCAATAGATTTCATTAAAGGGGCTGTGCAGTCTATTTGTATTGATGAACTATTTTCAGGGTAAGTCATCAATATCTGATTGGCGAGGGTCCAACACCCAGTAACCCCGCCGATCAGCTGTTTCAAGAGGAGGAGGCACTCCATGTGAGCGCTACTTCCTCTTCATTACACTGCCCGTCGTCTCAGCCGAATCCAATAATGACCATGTTTGACCTGCTCATCTGTACTGTTGCTTTTTCCCTGCCTAGCATCGTCAGCAGTGCCCCAGAATCATCATTTCATGTGGAATTCAATTATTCACTAAGATATGTGGTGACAGGTCCTATTATGAAACCAAACTGGCTACTACAGTAGAGAAAACGAATTATTTCTCCCATCTCCAAGACTTCTCTCTAACTGCACAAGTTCTCTAGAATGCATGAGCCCAAGCAATTAGGTTAAAGCAATTTTATCATCTGGACATGGATGGCATATCCTAGAGGTGGGACCCACACCTATCTCCAGAACATTCCCCCAAAAGTGAAAGGTGCACATACATAGCATTCCCTCAATTTACCTATCTGGGAATTCCGAAAATAACCAAGCTACTTTCAGAAGTCCCATAGAAATTAATGGAGAGCACACGGCGCAATCAAGGCCACTGCTCCATTCACTTCTATCGGACTGCTGGGAAAAACTGAGCCAGTGCTTGACTGTTTTTGACAGTCCTACAGCAATGAATGGAGGGCAGACATGCATGCGTGTGCCCTTGTCCCCTTTGGGTTTTTCAGGTCCCAGAAGTGGCGATATTCTAGTGATATGCCACCAACATCTCAGATGAGACAACCCCTTTAACTCCCAACAATCACAGTTGTAGCTGCTCCTTCAAAACACATCTTTGTAGGGTGGCCTACTACATTCTCTAATATAAATTTTCTCCATCCATCCCTTCAATTTTTCCTCAGAACCTGATTCCCTCATCTGTGTCCACTACACCCCATGGAGTCAGAAGCACTACATATCCTAGCTGGAGGCTGGCTCATGTAGCTTTACATGTTCTACCCTATGTAGTTAAGATGGCTGGAGCACTGTACAAAACAAGTACTTCTGAAATCTTGTGCCACCCCTCCTTCCTCATAGATCGTAAGCTCTTGTGAGCAGGATCCTCACTCCTCTTGTTTAATTGTTGATTAGTTTTTTACTCTGTAATGTCTGATTTTGTGCTGGGGAATATGTTTGTACTACATAAATACAGATTATTACTCTTTTTTATGTACTTGTGTAAAATGAGCTTAGTCTAGAAGAAAATTTTAATTGCATTTTGTTCAGATCCTTCTGTTTGATCCTTTTCATTCTTGACAGTTACTTAGAGGACAATGAAGGACTGCAGACATTTTACAAATGATGCACATTGCAAAGCATTACTGAGCGACAACAACTGCTGGAGGACCTACAAAGTGCTGATAAGGCTTATCATTCTGGGGCTGAGTTCCATGTTCAGCCTTGCGTATACACCACAGATATAACCCAGCGGTCACTGTGTTCACACTCCCCTCTATCTTTCACAATTAGTTCCTGATTAAGAAGGGCCAGTTTGACTCTGCTAGTCTTTCATGTTGAGTCTCCTGCCTGGTGATGGAGTGAGATGTATGGGCACCTCCCAGTTGCAGAGCCTTTAGTAATAGGATTCTAGTTGAATATTCTATCATCCAAATGGAAACCAGATGACTTCACTCCCCCTTTAATTTTAAATATTTACTGATGTATTCTTGTTTTTGAATTGAGGAGAAGATTTATTCCAAGCCTCTATTATGTGAATGAATCACTGCGAGCGAGGCTTTTAAATGGACTGGAGATATCCTGCAGTCTTCTATTAGCAAATTGTTTAGCATTGGGGAATCATAGAAATTGCATCAAATAATCAGTGAGACATAACGCTTCATTTTTCATGGACCTAAACTGTTACAAATAGATGTATATTTTTGTTCTTTTTGCGAACTGATTGTGCAGAGTTACTGTTCTTTTAATAAAGTAGATTTGCAAAGGTTTTTGTGCACTGTTTATTGTAGTAGACACGATGTATATTTTTAAAAGTCTTCAACTTGTGAGTTACATATAGGAAATTTAAGAATTTCTGAAAAAATGAAAAAAATTCAAGCCTCTGTAAAAGCAACACAGTTTCCGTGACTTAAATAGGACCTGTAACCTCTCCTGACATGTCATGTTTAGCAACTACTTACATTCCCCATGTGATTAAAATTTTGGAGCATTTATTCCTATGACTTTGTGTGTTGCTGTTCCTTTATTATTCCTGCTAGAAGTCCTGAATGAATTACTAGCAGTTTGTAATGAAGGTCCAGATGGGTATTACCAGTTAGGAGTGCGTCCCTGCACAGTCTGACACTATCCAGTCAGTACTGCCAGTGTGAGACTGTGTAGGGACACAACCCCAGCTAGTGACATTTACCTGAATCTTCATTGCAGTCTGCTACTAATTCATTCATACCTTCTACTGTGAATAGTAAAGAAATGGCACAACACAGAGCCAGAAGAATAGATGCTCCAGAATTGTTGTTACATGGGGAATGCAAGTAGTTACTAAAAAGATATTTCAGGAGAGGTGACAGAACTTCTTTAAAGGGGCATGCGAATACACAATATATCAGTGGGTGATAACTTGTGAACTCCACAACTTGCAATAACATCTTCAGACCGTGCCCTTTTCCACCATTATGGTTGTGGTAGTGAGTAAGGATGAGCGAACCAGTGGAAGTTCGGGTTCGCCGGGTTTGGCCGAACTACAGGTCAAACTTTGGGTCCGGGACCCAAGCTTGACACAAACTTGACCTCGAACCCCATTGAAGTCAATGGGGACGCAAACTTCAATTTATTATTTTTCGTTATAACATAGTTATGTAGGAAGATAATATCATTCTTAAGACAGAATGCAAAAGAATATGGCCATTTAGGGGTTAAAAAAACAACTTGATTGCGTTACAGCAGCTTCTTCAATCTTAACTAAACAGGAGCTGCCAAAGAACCTGCGATATGCATGATGACATCACTACGTGAAAAAGTCGGGGTTTGAGTCCAGGTACCCGAACTCACACAATTCTATACAAACCCAAACCTTTCCATTCTGGTTCGCACACCCCTAAGGCCTCTTTCACACGGGCGTCATGGATTCAGTCCGGACGCGTTCCGGAAAATCGGCATGCATCTGCACTAATTCGCATGCAATCGCAGTCAGTTTTGACTGCGATTGCGTACGTTCGTTCAGTTTTTTCCGCGCGGGTGCGAAGCGTTTTAATGCGTTTTTCATGCGCGTGATAAAAAACTGAATGTTTACAAACAACATCTCTTAGCAACCATCAGTGAATCACGCATTGCATCCGCACTTGCCTGCGGATGCAATGCGTTATTCACGCAGCCCCATTCACTTCAATGGGGCCAGGGCTGCGTGAAAAACGCAGAATATAGAACATGCTGCAATTTGCACGCGGAAAATTTCGCCCGTGTGAAAGGGGCCTAATAGTGAGGTGCCCTACGGGGCAGTGGTTAGCATAAAAGCTGCTACTCCATACAACTCTATGGGAGTTACAGAAGCAGCCAGGTGCTCTCTATCACTGGTGGTCGTGCTTGCACAATATAGGAAAAAGCACTAGTCTATGTGCACTCCCACAGTTCTAGTCACCAGAGAGGCTGACGCTTTTTACTATATTGTGCAAGCATGACCACCACTGATGGATTGCAGGGTGGTCTGTAACCATGGAAATAAGCAGTGTATAATGTGATGGAAAAATGAATCCAGCCAGCAAAGGAAGCAATATGGACAATCACAATACATTAGTAAGAGGCTTGTATTAACTTTCTCTACATGATAAATGCCACTCACTGAAATGACACACCCCCTCTTCATACTGCCTGATTGACAGGCAGATTATTGGGGTCTAATGAACGCCAACTCCCTATAATCTGCCCTTGTAAAGGTGCTGCCGATCACCTAATAGACTAGCTAAACGCTCGGTCATCAGGTGAAACAGTCGTTCATGTGGACACCTAAATCATAGTTTCATGGCAGTAGATAATCGTGTCAGAACAATGCATCTGTATGGGGATGAATGATAGCAGTAACCATCACTCATCACCCATACAGTGGAGGAGATCGCTGCATGTAACATTAACTAAGGAGCAGCCAATTGTCAAGAAGGAACTGTACCTTACTGACAATCGCTTCTTCATCTGACCATGTAAAACGGCCTTAACATTTATAACTTACCAAACGGAGAGGTCATGAATGCTGATGGCTGGAATGCACCTTTGTAAAAGTGACAGTAAAATATTTTATAGATGTTCTAAATATGAATCCTAGTTGTGGAGCTTTTTAACGTCAAAACAGGATCCATTTGAAGAAGGCTAAATGAGTTTAGGGTCACTAAGTTCAAGAAAATCTCCTGATTCATAAGAGAACAGCAGCGTTATAAAAGAGCTAATTGTATGATAATGTAATAATAATAACTGTATTAATAATGGCAGACAGAGCGATCTCCTAGGTTATATAGGCTATAACAATAAATATTATTATTAATTGTGTTATTATTATTATTATAGTATACATATGCTCATTTTATGGAACATATAGAATAGATCATATATAGTCATGAGCGAACCCATGGAAACAATATGGCCATTTAGGGGTTAAAAAAAACAACTCCCCTTATCCACTTGATCGTGCTGCTGTAGTCTCTTCTATCGTCACTGAACAGCGTAGGAGAGCACGGTGACGTCATCACACACATTGCAGGTCCATTAGGAGGTCCTGTTCAGTGAAAATAGAAGAAGCTGCTGCAGCGCGATCAAATGGATGAGGTGAGGGTTTTTTTTAGCCCCTAAATGACCATATTGTTTTGCATTCTGTCTTAAGAATGCTATTATTTTCCGATATAACCCTGCTATAATGGAAAATAGTAAAATCACCCGAACACCGAACCCAAACTTTAGTTCGGGTTGCTTATCCCTAATCGCATATAGAAACTTGTCATGATTAATGTGATTTGCGGCTAGTTGATAAAACTTTGTGATTTCTATGAGACTTCAGCTACACCTCTAATATAAAACATTACAAAAGGCTCGGAGGTTAGTTCAGAATTTAAAAATGTAAATCCAGGAAGCATCAAAACTGGTTATAGTCTGTACCAGGGGCATTGCTAGGCTAAAACATTCGGGGCCTGGGCCCCTGATGTTTTCTTCCAGGCCCCGAATGTCCTGTCTGCCTGTTAGTTATAACTGTATTGCCATCCTCGGGACGGCAATACAATTAAATCTAATGCACTGGAAAAGCTCAAGGACCTGTGATGACATCACAGTCCATGTGACCAGTGCAATAGGCTGTTGTTGAGAAGGACCTTTGATGATGTCACTGTCATTTGACCAGTGGAGGAGTGGATGGCATTCAGCAGTGAAGGAAGAAACTGTGGTGAGATCTGCAGCATGAGTAGAGGTAAGGCTACTTTCACACTAGCGTTTTTAAATTCCGGTATTGAGTTCCGTTATAGGGGCTCAATACCGGAAAAAAACGCTTCAGTTTTGTCCCCATTCATTGTCAATGGGGACAAAACTGAACTGAAGACAACGGAATGCTCCTGAAAGCATTCCGTTCCGTCTTCAGACCGGAGGACAAACCGCAGCATGCTGCGGTTTGCTCTCCGGTCCAGGCATCCGCACCAAGACGGATCCGGAATGACCCCCAATGCAAGTCAATGGGGACGGATCCGTTTGGTGTGGACACACCAGTAATCCGGATCTGTCCTCCATTGATTTCCAATGGGGGGTCATTCCGGATCCGGCATACATACACACAGACATACATACAAACAAACATACAGACATACATACAAACATACAGACATACATACATACTCACATACTCCCGGGACGCCGGCAGAACGTCTTCACACGCCTCCTGCGCGCTGCGATGATATTTCCCCACTGCGCCCAGCAGAGGGCGCTGTGGGGAATCGTCATCACTGCGCGCGAAGACGTTCTGCCGGCGTCCCGGGAGTATGTGAGTATGTATGTATGTCTGTATGTTTGTTTGTATGTATGTCTGTGTCTTGTTTTAATGTGTGTCATGTGTGGGGCCGGAGCGCTGCTCCGGCTCCACACATGTATAGCGTTAGCACGGATCCGTTGGCACCCTTTAGGTGCCGGATCCGTGCTAACGCTAGTGTGAAAGTAGCCTAAGTAAGAGGCAGAGCACTGCTGGGAGTTGTAGTTATTAAGGCTGAAGGAAGGGGTGTTATTTACATGAGACTGTATGTTGGAGTGGGGGGTGTGTGTGTGTGATGTTATTTAAATGGGACTGAATATTGGAGGTGGCCAGGGCATGGTGATGTGTTTTTTTACATAGGACTGTGTGTTGGAGGGACTGAAGCGAGGGATATTATTTACATGGGACTGTATGTTGGAGGTGGCTAAGGCATGTTGATATTATTAACATGGGACTGTATTTTGGATGGGGCTGGAGAGATGGTGTGATGTCATTTACATGGGACAGCAGAGGGAGGGAAATAGTATTATTTACATGGGACTGTACGGTGGAGGGGCTGAGGAATCATAATTTCTGAGGACACTACACGGAGAAATATAATTACGGGGGGCACTTCAGGTGGAGCATTATAACAGTAGGGGGCAATATAAATACTGGCAGCACTGCAGGAGGGACTGCAGGGGCATTTTAAATCCAGGGGACATTAGGTCTTATTATTACTACTGGGGGCTGTATAGGATGGACTTTTAAATCCGCCTTATTTCTACTATGTGCACTATTGGGGGCCTTATTACTACTGAGGGGTCTGTAGAGAGCTTTATTACCACTGAGGGAACAATAGGGGGCTTATTTCTACTCGTGGCTATGTGAAGGTATTATTAATACTGGAGGCTCTTCCACTGATGGAGGCACTCTTAGGGACCGTTATCACTGTTGGGGGCATTGTAGGGGGAAGTATTACTAATGAATGGAATTCTAGAAGGGAATTACTATTGGTGGGACTTTGAGGAGCACTATGGGGGGCACTCATATTTCTTCAGGACAGTATTTGGTGGTATTGGGGGGCACAGCGAGCAGCAGATTAACACTGTGGGGGCTCCAGGTTGGGGAATGAAACAAAAGTGAGGAAGCTAAGATGTCTGTGTGTCACACTCTGTAGAGATGAGGCGGCTGAGAGAAGTTGTCTGGACCAAATGGAGAAGACGATGACAGAGAAGATCTACATCACAGGAGACATCACCTGGGAGGCCCTGGATGTGACAGGTATGTGCTGCTGTATAGAAAATACAGTACAATGAGGTGTGCGAAGGAGGGTCAACTTAGAGAATTGGGCTATATGCATTAGGGCTGGGGCCCCGGATCTGTTGCTACCCTAGCAACGCCCCTGGTCTGTACAGTTTTAGATGAGTGTTCAGCCAACAGCCATCTCTTCTTCACACTTTTCTGAGGGGGGGATTCATGGTAAGACGGGAGAAACCATGCACCCCTTGTGGTCTCCTCTGAGGGCAAAAGGATTGACCATGTTGAAATCTAAGAGGCCGATCTTTATTTCTTCCTAACATCTGCCACCGTGGAAAAGTTTGCAAAACCCCATACGCATTAATCGGAACGCACGTCTAGTTTACAGTTATGGTATTCCATGTTGCTATCACTGATTCTTTCATTACGCTCATACTTTTCTTTCTTGCAAATATCTTCCTTTTTTTCATTGTATAAAATATAGAGCATATAAAACGAGATTGTAATTTCATGGCCTCCTGACTATGTCCACTGTCTCTGGTGCAACCCCTGGAAAAAAAAATCCTCTCCCCGCTCATCTTCAATATGTTTCTGCGAGCATTTCGGTTCACTGATGAGGAAATTTTGGAGAAAGGCTAGAGAAATAGCGGCTTCTCCATCACTTGGTCTATGAGTCTCATACTCTTCGAGCTGTCCGCGCAGTGATAATTGATCGTACTTGTCTTGTTGGATGAAACTAGTCACAGTGTCTCACTTCTAACCAGAGTCCCTATTTATTGTTCACTTCACTGAGAGTGACAAGGTGAGTTATCTTCCACTGAAGAAAAACTGAGAGTCATTCATATGCTTGAAATCTCTGGGTACGTTGTGCTTAATTCATGATTTTCTAGGAAAGGAAGCTGTTTGTATCAAAGAAGAGACAAACTCCTAAGGACACATGGGCTTTTTTCCAAAGCTATTTATATGGGATACATAGTCATCCTAAAAACCAAATACATTGCCCCAGCACCATATAAAATAATTATTAACTTTGGACCACTACTATTTCTAGACCTGTGGAACCAAATTTAATTTGGTTAATGGTTAGATGATTTGCCAACATTTTGAAATATTTGCCATCAAGCTTTTAGGGCTCATTTACAGGGGGCGATCCAAAGGGCAATCATTGGGGGTAAACAGTTCATTCCCAATACTTGCCAACTCAGGTGCGCTGCATTACCTGCAGCATATACCCCTTCCATATGAGGATTAGCAATTGCTACTATGATCATACGTCAGCATACGTTCTAAAAAAATTACCATGCAAACTTTTTTTTTGCCTTCCTCTGGATCAACTTGCAGGATAACAGGATGAACTGGATGGGCAGATTATAAACTATGTTACTATGTTAGGGTTCTGAACATGGCTTTACTTTATCTGTTTGTCTCTATATGTTGTGACAGTCTTGAATGTGTTAAAATAAAACTGCACTGAAAGTGTACCTTACCTAACTTTTCAACAAACTTTTCATTAATCAGTAGTACAGTGTGTGTACATGAGGAATAACACTATTTCTGGCCACTGTATGACTTGAATCTTGCATTTTTTTAGCAGTTTTCCCAGGCGCGTTGCTAGGGTCTCAAAAGATCCAGGGGCCAAGCTCCAATGAATATGGCCCAATTCTGTAAATGGACCCTCCCCCCTCTGTTCTTGCTGTGCAGCAGCAAATACCTCTCAAATCTAGGCCTCCCAGGTGACATCTCCTCTAATGTAGATCTTCTCTGTCATAATCTTCTCCATTTGCTCCGGACATCTTCTTTTAGCTGCCTCGTCTCTGCAGAGTGTGACACACAGACATCTTAGATTCCTCAATTTTCTATCATCATCCCCCAACATCGAGTTCCAACACTATTATCCGTCTGCTCGCTGTGCTCCACAATACCCCAAATACTATCCTGAAGACATCACACCATCTCTCCCGCCCCCCCCAAAATACAATACCATGTAAATAACAATCCCTCTCTATCTACAGCCCCCTCCAAAATACAATCCCATGTAAATAACATCACTTCCCTCCCTTCAGCCCTTTAAATACACAGTCTTATGTAAATAGCTCCCACAGCCGCCATCAACATACAGTAACATGTAATTAACATCAACACCTCCCCAGACGACTTTAACATACAGTCCCATGTAAATAACATCACACCCTCCCCAGACACCTTTAACATACATTCCCATGTAAATATCACCCCCTCCCCAAGTGCCTCCAACATGCAATCCCATGTAAATAACATCACCCCCTCAGCATTCAGTCCCATGTAAATAACATCACTCCCTCCCCCTGCTGCCTTCAACATGGAGTCCCATGTAAATAACATTGCCCCCTTTAACATTCAGTCCCATGTAAATAACATCACTCCCTCACAAAGCTGTCTTCTACGCAGCAAACTCTATAGAGACGTGACATGGCAGGGAGAAGTCAACCAGATGGAAAGCAAAAGGAAGAGAAGAACTCAAGTGGAGAAGTCACCTGTAAGTCACGAAATTTAAATGTTTATTCTGCCGCTGATTATGTCAAGTCAAAGCTGTAGTCATTCATATGGTCTACAGCGTGATCATGGGTGGTAGCACTGGTTTGTGAAACAACAACTCCCAGAATACCTTTATACCTATTCAGGCCATATTGAGAGATGTAGTTTTATAGTAAACTTGGCAGGGGGGAACCTGACCATAAAAATGGTATTTGTATTGCTCAGTCCTGGTGCTGTATATATGTAATGAGATTTGTTCTGGTGTTGCTTTTATGTAATGATCTTGGTTCTGCTATTACATGTATATAATATACTTCTCTGTAGGCAGATACGGCACACCTTTGGAGGGGAGGGGGAGCATGCATGCATTGTGACAATTAATAATGTATGTTAATCCACAAGTGGCACAATGCAGCATATGTGCTCTCCCTTCCACAGGTGCTGTATCTAAGATATGGCAGGTGACCGCTGCAGGCAATCAATGTCCTGAGCATTAGAATAATGAAGGCGGTGATTGGCTGTCATGTGCTGCAATGCCAGATGGACTTTGCTCCTAGGAGCCCAGGTTACTTAGGTGGAGCTGATAACAGAAAACTAGTGTGGGCACACTAGCAGCAGACCTTCCAGAAAGACCAGGAAGTCAATAATTAGGGTCAAAACCAGGAGAGTCAGAGAGGATCCATACAATACAGGCAAGGTTAATCAAGAGACAAGCCAAAGTCAGTATCAGGAGAGTTGATATAAGCAGGAAAAGCAGCCAGAGGGTAAATACAAAAATAAACTAGAAGTCATTTAGTGTTTGGACTGCTATGGTTTATGTGGTGGAGGAGGAACTGATAATTGAAAGGTATAGCTTTGTTGGTGTTGGTAGTAGTGGCATTTGTAGCCATGCTGGTGGCTGTAGTGGCAGTGACACTGGGGAAAAATATAGAGGTGGAAATTTTTTGGGGGACAAGGAGCCGGTGACATAACACAGTCTGAGACAAGAGGCGGGGATGAGAAAGATTATGACTGTGTTTTGGACAGGACCTTGCAACCAGATCAGTGTAACAAGGAGATGATGACATCAAAAAGAGGTTACAATGATAACTGAGCCAAAACATCAAAAAACACGTTAGGGGCAGATCTGATTCTACTGTGGCCAGCTTGGGAGCAAGTGTTGCCCCTGCTGTTGCCGGAGAAAGATCAAAAAAGCTTGCAGACTTAGGGCAAGCTTGGGTAGTGGCGGCTCATTGTATGCATCTTGCATGTAGGAAATTTTCATAACATTACCAGCCGACAAAAACATTGCAGTGTACATGCTCTGCAGGCAAAGAACAGCAATATGCTGGTGCTATTACCACCCCTATACAACCTCTACACATCTCTTGACTTGTCCATCATGTTCTATACTGTGCTGTTGCTTCTACTACCCCTACACAGCCACACATCTCCTGCCTTGACCATTATGGTCCAATATAGTATATGCACATTATAAAAAACTTGGAATAGAACCCAAAAAGTGATAATTTTTGACTGCTTTTGTTAAAAGCCATTGCTTCTTCATTTTTTTCAGGACAATATATATTTTATATGAAATAATACTAGACCTTTTGCAACTCCACAAAAAAAGTCTCATTTTGGGGCCACTTGTTCCAATACTACTGTGTGTATATAAACACCAGCATCTGTCCCCAAAAATTGTACCTTTTTGGGGACAGATACTAGTGTTTATATACACCAGCTATCCTCTTTTTACTCATATGAATATATGCCGCTGTCATTTTGACTAATGCTGTCTTGGTTTTTGAAAAGGGTTGGATAAAGTCCTAGGAGACCCCAGAGTGTCATACATGACTTTTCAGGGCAATTGGTGTACTTTTGACTCAGGTTGAATTTATTTCGAGCACAGCAAATCTGAAAACTGAATTGGATTGAAAGCAAAACAAATTTCAGTAAATCTCGAGTCTCTTCCTTCTTGTATTCATTCTGGATTCAACATGTTCCGCTCAAAAGCTACATGGACAGCTTTTATTCCACACTATATACTCCCTAAATTTTATACCCACAGTATGAAAACGTGTTGTAGTGTCTCTACATTTTAGTAATAGTACCTCACCCATTTGCCTTTGCTCTGTAGGCACTGTTTCATGAATAAGACAGGTTATGTTCATCTTCAGTACAAGGCATTTTTCAGCAGAATACAAGGCATCAATTATCATTCCTACAACTTGAATAGTAAAAATAAAGCACTTGAATTCTATTTTGAAAGTCAAAACAAAGATATATTTTTCGTGTTGACTTTGTCAAAAAATAAAAAAAAACATATGCAATCATATGTGACAGGTTCCCTGGTTTTTCTGCTTAAATTCAGCACTGTAGTTTCACATCACAAAGTAGCAGTCACAGCAAGAGTGCAAGTGCTGCTGGGGGAAACTAATTTGACTCAACTTGGAACTCAATGAACAAGAAAATGCAAACGCGCACCTAAGGCATCTTAGATCTTTTATCTACATAAATGCTGTAACTGGCCAAGATGTTTTCTTTACAGTATGCAATACATTTCTGAACTAGGCATGCAATTGTAAGGCAAAGATAATATTTCACAATCTGCTTTCCCAGTATGCTAATGGAGTGCAGTGTTGGAAAGTGCAGACTTTCAGTTATCTAACTAATGGACAGATTGTCATATATTCCATTCAGTGCAGAGTTTTTTGTCTCAATTCCCATGGTTCTGACACCAACTGCCAAGTCAAATGAAAGAAAAATAATTGGTTAGTACTCACATGTCCAGTATCCAATAGTTCTATAAATTTACAATTCTGGGATTTTTTCTATTTTTGGTCAAAACCTGAATGAATCTAAGTTTGTTCTTCTCATAAATATGTGCAGTGACAAAACACGTTTGAATGAACTGTGTAAGCAATGCCTATATTATTTTCTATTGTACATGTATTCATAACCTTTAATTGCATCTTCTCTTGAAGTATACTGTGATATACAGTAAAATTGATTCAAATTGTCTTGAACAAGCAGGGGAACACAATGTCTCTACAGCACCACCAAAGGAACACCATTGCAGCGGTACTTAGCTACCTCTGCCCATCCCATAGAATTTATGTAAGCGTGTATGCTCGATCTGCCACTCCATTCATTCCAGGGAGCATGTGAGGTACAGAACCCCCATTCTTATAATCAGTGGGGCCCCAGTAGTAGGACCCCCACGAATCTAATAGTTGTTCCCTATCCTATGGGTTACTGGAATAGCCCTTTACTGTCATTCCTGAAAACTATCTGTCTCTTCCTATTATCACCTGCCATGCTGACTCAACTCCATTGCCCCCTTAACTTGGTCCAGACCAAGCATGGCACTTATGGATTTGTATCATTGACCAATGGCAGGGTTTTCATTATATTTTGATTATTTTATTTCCTGCACATTAAAGGGATTTTGAAAAATCCTTCCAAGTTAAAAAAAACAACTTTTACTGTAAAACATAATTTGCTAAAAAATACAACCCTTAAAACCCTTTTCTTCTCAGAGAGACTGCTGAGAGATGCCACAGTTGCTAGAGCCAGGGCCAAGCAGTTAGGTAGAAGGAGAAGGGTGCTCACTAATTGGAGAACCCCTACAGGGCTTAGAAAGGGCAAAGGTGCAGAAACACCCACAGGAGTGAAAGGTGGCCTGTAGAAAGGATAGCCAACTTGCAATTATACTCGGCAGTGTCAATGAACCTTTAGAGAACCCAGGTCAGGAATAAACTTGTCAACTTGATGCAAGGTGATAATACCTGTGTTGAGAGTGGCACACAAGGTGCATGGAGTGTGTTGTGATGTATAATTATAACCTGCTCAGAAGTCTGTGCAGACTGTGAATCAGTGCTCCAGGAAGTGACAATACCCATGGCCTATGAGGGAGACTGTGAAAAATGCAATACAAAGAAAGAGGTGCTGTGGCCTGACAAGTAGCAGAACCACCTTAATGGCTGTCAAGAAAAAAGAGACTCAGAGTGTGATCACTTGTGCCCATAGAGAATCATTGGTTCTGGGCAGCATCCCTTTTTAGACAGCACAATTGGCTTCCCAGAAATGCTGATTTAAATTATTGCATAAACTATGTTTTCACCCGATGAGCAAGCAATCAAGGCATCTTTACACAGGGCAATTATTGGGAGGGAGTGTTCCTAGGAATGTTCCTTCTTGATAAATGCCCCGATCATTGGCCTGTGTAAAATGGCCTTTAGCCTGTTGCTTCGAGAAGACAGTGTGCATTTGTCAACTTTATTGCCACTTTAAGGGGTTCTCTAGGAATTAAGAAAATGAAAATACTTAAATATGACTTTAATATAAATATATTCCTAAATACCTTTTATTAGTTATAATGGCTCGTTTTGCCTAGGGAGCAATCATTAAGAGAAATAAAATGGCCGCCTTCCTAATCACAGGAGGACAAGTTACTTCACAACACTGAGGTAAAAAGCTGCCTCATCCTCCTCTCTGCTCTACTTGTCAGGGATTATGATCCTGGACACAGTTTAATGGGATCTTCAGCTGAATGGAGGTTATGAGGAGACATGAAGTACAGAGAGAACGGACAGAACAGACCATGGTAACTAGAGATGAGCGAATCTATTTGCCGCTTCGTAGATTCGTATCGAATCTTGGGATTTTTCAGCTGCGAAGCGAATCCGAATATTAGGTGATTCACTTCGCTTTTGTACGCATTCACTACGTAGTGTGTCCTATAAATTATACGCTATTCTACGTATAATTTAGTTACTCTATACGCTGTCGCGTACAAATTCAATTCAGCGATGCAGACTTTTCCCTGGTAGTTACTCTATACGCTGTTGCGTACGAATTCAATTCAGCGATGCAGACTCCTCCCTGGTAGTTCCGCCCCTTTCTCCAGCGCGGGAGGATGACGAGGAAACTCAGGAAATTAAGTTGCGCATTCGTGCGCCTCATCCCTTTTTCCCCCTTTTCAGGTTATTTGGGGAGCCCCTTGAGAGAGGGTTTTTTAAGGAACCTTTGCTGCTTTTTTTTTACCCATTTGGATTACAATTTTACCTATGTGGATTACAAATTGCGACTGAGTTTGGGACTCTGCTCCAGTTCTATGACAAGCGTCAGAAGAAAAGAGACTTAACGTGTCCGTGAGCATACTAGGTAGGTGATATTTAAAATTTTTATATTATACCTATAATAATGTATTTGCACTTTACCATATATATGTCTCGAATATTCGCTCTGCCTCTGAGGAGTGCACGCAGCGGCCTCTCCTCGTACGTGCCTGCGTATTACGTAATCGCTTAGACAATAGTACGCTGAGATTCGTAAGCTATTTACGCTCATGGTACGTCTTCTAAGAAGTTGCGTACATTTTGTAAATGAACGTTCGTTATTAGTGAGCGAATGTTCGCTAATAGCACATAATAACGTATATTTTGTACGCAAATACAACAAATCTATTTGTCGAATATACGAATTTTAGGAAACGTTCGGCGAATGTTCAGCGAATAATTTTTTGAATGATTCGCTCATCTCTAATGGTAACGTGGGGCTGTGGTAATGGAGACTGCAAACAAGTACTGCTGCTCACTACCACAGTCTGTCCTGTCCGTCCTCTCTGTACTTCATGTCTCCTCATGAACTCCATTCCTACAGAGATTTAGCTGACAATCTTATAATCTGTATTCAGGATCATAATTCCTGACAAGCAGAGAGGAGGATGAGGCAGCTCTTTAGCTCAGTGTTGTGAAGTAACTTGTCCTGCTTTGTCACAGGTTCTGTGTGCACTAATAGGATGGCAGCCATTTTATTTCTCCTAATGATTACTCCTCAGACAAAATGAGCCATTATAATTAATGAAAGGTATTTGGGAATATATTTATAATAAAGTAATATTTAAATATTTCATTTTCTTAATTCCTGAAGAACCCCTTTAAAGGGACAATGAGGGAGATTTATCATAGCCCGGCAGTGTACCCAGACGTAGCCCCATCTACTCCAACCCCTTCTGTAGCCATTAAGGTTGTTGCCCTATGTTTAACCACTAAGCCATTTTCTTCTTGTAAGCACCAAGCTTATTGCACCATGTGAATTTAGTAAAAGCTATTGCTCTAATGTATGCTGTGTCCACCTGTTCTCATTAGTGGGAACTGCATACACGAATCATGGGACTAAAAAAATAGATCCTGAGTAAGATCCGACCACTCCAAATTTCACCGGAAAAATTGACCATTTTGCTAAACTTTAGCATGAACTTAGAAAATAGACTGTGTGCATGTGATCTTTAAAACTTTGAATTCACTAATAACATATCTCTAAACGCTGCCTTCACTGTTTGCTGTGTGAGAATTATAGATAGGTCATTTATCACAGACCTACAAAGTGAAATGCCATCTTTGGTCCATTCACTGCTGAGACAGTTGCATGGATATAAAAGAGGGCTTTGATTGAAAAATGTTGACATTGGCTGGCCAGGAGCCTGGTACACACTCGCAGAGGTCAGGAGTGAGTAAACAGATATTAATGGTTAGCAGGATAACTAGTACATGATCAGGTCAAGTTAATAATTAACAGGAAGACGAACTGGTAAACTGACTTGTAAGCTCACGAAGAAACAACAAGGGCCAAAAGCCTTAAACACATCATTTCACACATGCCATCATCACCTTAGAGAAAACAAGACGTGATGCCGCTATTTAGATTCCTTATGACCGGCCAATGCTTTTATAGGAACAAACGCTGATTAACTTAATCTTTATTGATCCTTATTAAAATGATAAAAGTGATGACGGGCCCATAAATCAGGGAATTAAAATGAAGTGTTCAGTGTATTTTACAACAATGATGTCATGTTTTGCAATTGTTGATGTGATCTGCATCATATTAAGGCGCTGAAGCCTTACTTTCACTGTACAATAATACATTGGAGGCTGTATATCCAGGTCTCCAGCCTTGCTTAAAGGGGTTCTCCAAGAGTATAAAATCTCCCCCCAGGTGCCGGGGCCCCACACTTGGAATATACTTACTCTGCTCCCCGCACCGCTCATGGGCCCCGCACTGCCACTGCTGCTTCTCCCTGCACACGGATGAAAACATCCAGTGTCGGGGGCAGTGCAGCCAATGGCAGGCAGGGATGGGCCTCCATAACGTCTCCCGCGATGCTAGGGAGGCTTGTCCTGTCCCCGCCTGCCAGTGGCTGCGCTCCCCTCCACAGATGAAAACATCCAGTTCTGGAGAAGCAAGTGAGTATATGATAGTTCTTAAAACATTTTTTAACTCATTGTACGTGTTGTCCGAGATTTGTAATTGTCTATGATGACCCTTTTGAGACATTATGCGGTTAAAATGCTGGTACACGCAAGTCTCGTGTCCCAGATGGGAGCCCTAGTATTGTGTGTTCCAGTATTTTAACAGTGGTTAACATTGTTACTGGGGTTCTGGGTTCTAATCCAAGCAAGGGCAACATTTGCACAGAGTCCGCATGGGTTCTTCCTGTGTTTCACTAGAATTCCCCAACGGGGACAAAGACTGATGTGAGTGATGACAATCTCTGGACAGCACTGCTGAATATGTTGGTCCTCTATAAATGAATAAAATAATAATGGAAACTAGAAGGTAATTATAGCCATTCACATTTATGTCAGCAGACTGGTTCTCATTCCTCTGCTCTTTAATCTTACAGTGTATTGTCTGCCATCATATTGCTTACTTAATGTGACCAGACAGTATCTGAGGGGAAATATAGAGCACTTAAAACTTTCGGATTAGAAACCTGATGGCTCAAAGAGATCTGCTTCCAGGAATCCCTCATTCTAATTGAAGGATAATTTGATTCACAGAGTGCAGCAAGAAGCCTTGTATTATGTCATAAGCATTGCCAATCTCCATTAACACATAGAAATATTTGTATTCACAAGTATATTGTGTTGCAGTTAATTTTGTCTAGAGATTGTGTATTAAACTATATATGTTACCTGTTTTTTATATAGCCGTTATAACTTTCTACCATCTCAATGAAGGAAAAATCTCATGCCAACAGATTGGGCTTCATGTATGAAAATAAGTGAAGGCGAGAACTAAGCGGCCAATCAGATTACAGCTTTTATTCATCCAAAGTAGGTATGAAAATGAAAGAGCAATACCTTTGGTACGTTTCTGAGCATGTTTTAATACATGAGGCTCAATGA
The DNA here is from genome assembly GCA_900303285.1 of Rhinella marina. Taxonomy (NCBI): domain Eukaryota; kingdom Metazoa; phylum Chordata; class Amphibia; order Anura; family Bufonidae; genus Rhinella; species Rhinella marina. The sequence continues at coordinate 365,164 of ONZH01017866.1, forward strand.
TTGAATCTACAGTATAACGGGGTTTTCGAGATTGTAATTAGGTGTGAGCAAATTGTACTTCGGATCCAAGATCAAAGATCAGAAGTCGATTCCTTCCCCAACTTCGTCTTAATGCTTTACAGGGACCTGTCTCCGTACAGCATTAAAATGTATCGGCAGGAGGCATAATTTTTTAAGTCCGAAGTCTTGCGAGACTTCAGTGAAGAACTTCAGGCCTCAGTTTTACAACTTTAAAAACATTTTAAAACAGGAATCTGAAGTTGGCTTCGGTACAAAGGTCGGCTTTGGATTCCTGTTTTAAAAAGTTTTTAAAGTGGTAGAATCAAAGGCTGAAGTTATTCACCAAAGTCTCGCAAGACTTTCGACTTAACAAATTTGGCTTCCCACTCAGCACATACATTTTAATTCTGCAAGAAGACAAGGATACTCTCACTCCTAATTGTAATATTGAAGACCTGTTCTCGGTATGTAATCTTTAGGGCTCTGACTCTCAGTTGAATGAAGGGACAGCAGCACCATCCTCTTTGTTTTACCAAGCATAGAACCGTATTGTTGGTTGTATTGTGTACAGGTTGGGACTGCTCCACAGTGGAACAGGTGAATCCACCGGTTGGCCCTCAGTTCTCCAGCCCCTGCACAAGCAGACACTACTACATACAGATACAGCATCCCAACCAGCCTATCCATCCATATAAAAACTGAATAGATTATTTAACAAACTGCTGATCCCATTCAAGTGAATGAGACCGGCTCCTGTAATCTTGAAAAGGAAGCAGCGCTCACAAGAGCTCCGCCTCCTCTTTAATCAGCTGATCAGTGGAGGTGGAGCTGACTAAATGGTCTAGTTTTTATGAGTTGAGAAGTTGGACACTTCACTTTCTGATGGCTGTAGATGGGTCTAATTTGTTGAAGTTCAAGGTAACCGGTCAAATCTACCTACCAGTTATTTATCAAGGTCATATCTATGGAGTTCAATCAGTACATTTCATACTCTGCTTATTAAACTTGTGAGTTTCGAGTATATTTACAAGGGTTATTTGAATCAAGTAGAGAGATGAACCTTACATCATATTTGGTGGTTTAGGTGTCAAATAACTGCATAGAAAAATGTATGAAATTGACCCGGTAATCCAACAAGTCTAAGAAGTTACTCCTATTAACATTAATCCCACTGTGTAACAAGTAAAGTGCTTTGATTTGTCTGTAATCTGATGTTAGGGCATGCACCTCTTGACTGTAGCAACACACGTATTCTTTCTGCAGCAAGTGACAATATTCAGGTGAATAATGAAGAACATTCCAGCACAGTATTAACACAATTGATTTATTGATGATTACACAATGGGAGGTTATCTTTTGCTAATTGACTCAGTAAATAGGCTGCATTAAATTGCTCGGCTTTCTGCGTTATCAGTCGCAGAACATGAAAAATCAAACATTCGGTGCCACTTCTGAAACTGTGTGGTCACTGGAGGAACAAAGACGCCACTATATAGTCTAATCTCAATATCAATTAAGTCACCAGATGAATAGAATCTTGAAATTCTTGACTGATGCGGGGAACAGGACGTGGTGTTTGACTTCTGCGGAGATCACATGAAAAGCTCTTTGTCTCAAAGGTCACCTGTATGTGTAGTTCTTTAGCAGGACAGTAAAGATGTAATCATAATATCAGTCATAACATAATCCAACTAATCGGGGCTGCTCTGGAAAGTCCATTTGTGTACATTACTGGATGATGTAGAATGAATTTACACTTGACTTTATCTTCAGCTGTTAGGACATTAAAGGGATTGCACTCAGTGAAAAATGTGCAAACTTACATAAGTATATTCTGTGCCAGAGTTTATAAGAGTTCGATGTGGTTGTAAGAAAAGGCCCTCTGTTCTGTGAGGGTATTTCAAACATAGGAAGAAAAGAATACATATACTGCATGCTTGGGGCATTATTGCCAAGTTATAGAAACTCAAAGCACTCCTAGAAGCTACAGCAGATCTGAAGACAGAACATGCACCTTCTTAAACCAAGAGTAATTATTATAGTAACATCTATTAATACTGTTTCCTATATACTAATACTCACCAAGAGAGAGAGCTAGACATTGTTATATTAATCTGCTCAACCATATATGTTTTAAGGATAGCAGTATATACCAGAGGCGGATTGGGAACTTAAAGTGGCCCTGGTAAAAAAAAGGGAGGTGAGATGTGGGCCGCAACAGCAGGCCAGCCCTACCTTCAGCATGCTGCCTGGACTTCCTGAATAATGACCTCTATTGTTCCTCAAGTAGTATATACACGGACAGTGGCAGTGAGTAGGGCTAGGGTGGCCCTTTGGGCATCAGCCCACTGGGAACATTCCCTGTAGGGTCTATGGCTAATCCGCCCCTGTTATATACAGATGTTCTGGATCTTTTTATATATATAGTATGACATTGGTTCAGTTCTCTTTTCTGTGGATTCCCCATTATAGACATCCCCTATTATATGGAATACGTGTTCACAGTATCATAAGCCAGGCATTGCTCCTCTGGTATTCTGGGAAATGTGTTCAAATGAGTTTTCCTAAGCCTATCTGAAGGCAGCAGATATAAGTCATGACATAAGCATGTATATTAGGCTGGAAGACACTCCTGCCTATCTGCCGTAAGAAAATAACGCAGCACTCATATGGGTTCTGTGGTCTCCCCACTGTTATTCTGTGCCTTATTATATATTATATTGGCTCAGGTCTCTTTGATGCAGATTTCATTTCTGGATCTCAGTATGTATAAATTTACATTGGTTCAGGACTCTTTTCTGTGGATTCCACACTATAGAAAGGCCCTATTATGTGAAATAAGTGTACACAGTATTGTAGGCCAGGCAATGCTCCTCTGGTATTCTGGGAAAGATATTCAAATTAGCTTTCCAAAGTCTATGGCAGCAGAAGTTAGACCTAATAATTTGCATATATTTTTCCCAGAAATCCAGGGGAGCTTTGTGCAAGTCATGACGTATATCAATTGGTCTCAGAGTCATGACTTATATATCTCAGCTGGTCTCCATAATGGAAATAGTACCCACCAAGATCTATGGTAGTGGCTTATCTTTGGTGAACAAATTATGGGGCATGTTGAAATTTAACAGTGGAGAGTTGGGACTCATACCATAACCAGCCAGCCCCACCAAATGTGGCTGCTTTAGCCAACTTCACTTTTATGTGTGTGGACACCTTAAAGGGCATCTGTCAGCAGATTTGTACCTATGAAACTAGAAGACATATTGCATGCAACTGAAAGCATCTGTGTTTGTCCTATGTTCATATGTGGCCACATTGCTGAGAAAAATAATGTTCTCATATATGCAAATGAGACTCTAGGAGCAACGGGGGTGTTGTCGTTACACCTAGAGGTTTAGCTTTCTTTGCAACTGCTGCATCCTCTGCACTTTGATTGACAGGGTCAGGCAGTGTAAACAGGATTATGCCTTCCTGGCCTTGTGCAGAGGGTGTAGCAGTTGCAGAGAGAACAGAGCCTCTAAGTGTAACGGCAACACCCTCATTGCTCCAAGAATCTAATTTGCATATATTAAAACATAATTTTTCTCAGTAATGCAGGCGTCTTCAGCTGCCAAGTGCACATGTAAGAGGTCAGCCAGTGTCATAGGTACAAATCTGCTGACAGATGCCCTTTAATACATCTAATAACAACACAAAAGGAAAGTAACTTGCTCTGTAGAACTTACAATCTAGAACTGCCTGCTTAATGCTCCATATTCTTTTTTTGTTACATGCAAAAAATTTTTTTGCCCACAAGCAGTTGGATTTTTGGATTCCGTCATTATTTCATTATAAATGTTTCCACAGGCATTGAGAAAATCAGGAGAGGAAAAGGAACTGGGTGACAAACTAAAAGAGTTCTGAAACTCCACAATCCTTGAAGGGGATGTGCAGGACTGTAGCCATGACACAGAAAGAGGGAACTTATAATAGGAAAAATGGAAAGATAGACAGCCAAGAAAAACAAGTAATAAATAGATTTCATGGAGAACCAGCGGAAACTGAGATCAGAACCTATGAAAATAGCATATGAATCTGATTTGTAACATTCTGTGATTCTGATACGAATAAACCCTACAGTGCTTGAACAGTCAATCTGGAGGGAGTTAAAGACATCACCTACATCTTAGGTTAAACATTTTCCTCAAATACAGTTTGAATTTCACAAATGAAATGAATGCCCTTCCAAATCCACTCCTTAGCAAATAATTGGTTTCAAAATGCATCTTCCACTATCAGCACCCCAGCAAACAGCTGATTTTTCTGCTACTATGGTACAAGACAACTCAAGTCTACTAGAATGGGAGCTGCTCCTACAGGACCATTCTCTGTACTGGTTCATTGGGGGGGGGGAGCTCAGACATCGAACCCACTCTGTGATGTCCACATGCCTTAATATGGAAAGGAGATGTATTGATGGTGGCATCATTTCACTCATGACCAGTGTAGCTCTTATCCATGGAAGATATCAGGGCCTTGGATATTACATTTTTATTTAATGCTTCAGTGTTTTAGAAACCATTTTATCAGTGTAGCCTTTTTCTATCTGGCATCCTAAGGACTGTGAGAAGTATTATGGGAATATGAATAAGGGATTAGATCATAGAATAATGTGAGCGTTATTATGTTCCAATATATACTTGGTTCCATTTTGTATCTACAACTAGTTATGAGTAAATTTCTTGAACTTCATTTCAAGATGAGCAAATCGATCAGTTAATCGAAATTTGACCAGAATTTATGAAAAAATTCTGATCCTATCTTCAGATTTGTTTGGGCAGAATTTTGCAAGAGCCAGAGAGATACATTTTTGCCTTATGGAGAGTGCCTAGTAGCATAAGGAGTCATAAAGGCCAGGTAATGCTCCTCTGGGGTCTAGGAAAAAAAGTCACGTCGGTTAGCTTTCCTTCTAAAAGGAGAAGAAGGCTAAGACTCTGATGTCAAACGTAGTAAAGTAGCTATCCTAGTCAATGCTTGATCTTTTAAACAGGCCTTGAAGCATAATTTAGACCTCATCTGCAGACAGTTGCTTCAGGGTGATTGCCCCTCATCAGTGCAGAGAGAGAACTGGCTTAGCTAGGTGAGAGGTCTTGGTCAGGATCCAGAGGGTACCATTTCTCCTTATGAAGAGTGCCTTCCAAAAGGAAAAGAAAGCTAAGGATGCCTACACACGGCGGAAAAATCCACCAGAAAATACTTAGGTGCAGATTTTTTTTTTTACAAAATTGTGGATTATGTTACTGATTTTTACGCGTGGATGGAGATGTGGACATCTTTGTGAATTTTGATGCAGATTTCTGCACAACATACCCTACAGAAATAAATGGGGACAACAAAGCATTATTTACGGAGATTGAGAATTTTCTTGTCCTGGGTATTAAAAGAACTTTCTATTTGTACCAAAATCAAACTTCTTTCCCAATTTGCACTAATCAGAATGTAACTTTCACACCAAGACATCAATAGTAATGACAACATGACATGCAAAGATTAGTTGCGTAAGTCAATGCTTCCTTTCACTTCAAGCAGATTCTGGATCCCCATCCAACCTCCTGCAAGGGTTGAGCCAGGATTTTTAACCCTAGCTGTACCATTGATACATGCAGGGGCGTTGTTAGGGTCTCCAAAGATCCAGGGCCCAAGCCCCAATGAATATGGCTCGGTTCTCTAAGTGATGTAGATCTTCTCTCTCATCATATTCTCCATTCGTTCCAGACAACTTCTTTCAGTCGCACCTCGTCTCTGCAGAGTTTGACACACAGACATCTTAGGTTCCTCACTTTTCTATCATCAACCACCAACCTTGAATCCCAACGGTGTTATCCTGCTGCTCACTGTACTCCCCAATAGCCCTAAATACTATCCTGAAGAAAAATTTGTGCCATACGGATAGTACCCCCACAGTAATAGTGCTCCTCAAAGTCCCACCAATAGTAATTCCCTTCTAGAATGCCCCATTAGTAATACTGCCCCCTACAGTGCCCCTAACATTGACAATGCTCCCCAAGAGTGCCTCCATTAGTAGAAGAGCCCTCCAGTATTAATAATGCCTTCACAGAGCATCCCAGTAGAAATAAGGCCCCCTATTATTACCCCAGTGGTAATAAAGTTCTCTACAGACTCCCCAGTAGTAATAAGGCTCTTAGTAAAATTAAGGCAGATCTATAAGCCACTTCTATAGAGCCCCCAGGATGAGAACGCCTATAATGTCTCCTGTATTTTTGCCCCTACAGTGCCCCCAGTATTTATACTGCCCCTTACTGTTATAATACTTACCCTGAAGTTTCCCGAGCATTTAGAATGCCCCCTGCAGTGCTCCCTGTAGTTATATTCCTCCCTTTAAGTGCTCAAAAATTATAATTCCTCAGCCCCTCCACCATACAGTCTCATGTAAATAACTTTATTTCCCTCCCTCCACTGTAGAATCCCACATAAATAACATCATACCATCTCTCCCACCCCCTCTTATATACAGTCCCATGTAAATAACATCACTTTCCTCCCTCAGCCCCTCCAATATATAGTCCCATGTAAATAACATCACCCCTCCTCAGACACCTTCAACATACAGTCCCATGTAAATAATATCACCACCTCCCCAACTGCCTTCAACATGGAGTCCCATGTAAATCACCCCTCAAGATTCAGTTCCATGTAAATAACATTTCTCCCTCCCACAGCCTCCATCAACATAAAGTCCCATGTAAATAACATCACTCCCTCCCACAGCTGCCATCAACATGCAGTCCCATGTAAATAAAATCACACCCTCCCACAGTCACCATCAACATATAATTCCATGTAAATAACATCACTTTCTCCCACAGCTGTCCTGAGGCTGGGAGCTGATCATCTGAGGATGACGGCTGATCTGTGGCCTGGGAGACTGATCTGAGGCATGGGGCTCTTATCTGAGGTCTGATTGGGGGTCATTCACACTGGGGTCTGAGCTGATGTCTGATTGTGGGTCTGATCTTTGGTCTAATTGCGGTGTTATTAACATTGGGGGTCTGATTAGGGATGTCAGCTAGAACACTGCTGTGATTACTGTAGAGACCTGTGTGTGTGGGGCAATGTGATTGGGAGGAGGGGGTTCTATAACTTAAATATTGATTACCTATCTATAGTATAAGTCAACAATATAAGATTGGTGGTGGTCCTACTCCCAAGTCTCTGTGACTGGGACTGAGCTTGCAGTACGTTTTCTAACCACTACTAGTGTATGGCACTATGCCAGTTCTGGTGCACTGTGGCTCCTATGAGCTGAGAAGTGAAGGTGGAAGGAGTCAGACCCCCACTAATCAGCTACAGATGGCCTATCCTAAGGAATACCTTTTGACCCAGAACTGCTCAATTTACACTTACCAAACATATTTTTGCAGGGATTGTCTAATGATGCCTTTAACTAGAAAACGTGGGGACCTTTACAAAAATTATGTTTTTGGTACACACACATATACATATATAATATATATTTTTTTACATGTGCCATCAGGTTCTAGTGTTTGATTTTATGTCATTTTTGCAGGCAGACAAAAATTGGCAAAATGGTTCTTGTCATACACGTTTGCTTTTGTTGTTTATTGTAACAAGGGAAATGACTGATCAATATGTTTAATGATTGAAGTATATTTTTGGTTGTTACACGAGGACAATGCAGTCAACAAAGCAGATTTTAGTATTTCCTTTCATTTATATGATGTCCCTAATTTCAGAGCATATTGGCAGCAGAGAGTAACATGTGTAAGGAGGATGTCAAGTTCCAGCCAAACAATTATCTAATGTTGCAGCTCTGAGTCCATTGCGTTACGAGGGCCCATGCTGTGCAGTTTGTGTTGTAATCTCTTTATACATGATCTTGGGGGCCAATTTTCTTGCTACTTGGATTCCAGATTAACTTTTCACATACTCAAAGGTTTCCCAGAAGAGGCATCTTCATCTTCTATAGAGAACATAGAGAGCCAGAATGTTAATTCAGAGGTGGCTGCCCTTTAGCTGCTGTTTGGACCATAACTAGACTATTAATTTAGTATGAAGGATCCACATTAGAGCAATGAAACTGCAGCAGTCAAATTCCATGGCGATCATTTAAAATCTGCTTGCCTTTGTTTATGTGACATTTGCAGTGAAAAGTGTCATTACTGAATTGGTCTGGTTTTCCATTCTAAGTGGTCGTAAAAATAATTGTAGCATAAGCTTTCTTTTTACACCCATAAAATGAAAATGATGCTTTATTAATATTTTATGTATCATGTACTATTGACCAAACATTTAAATGCATGATAGATGTGATAGATAGATAGAATTATAGTACAATAATTAGAACTATTTAAAATAAAAAATCACCTATACGAAAGTATCAACATGATAGATTGATAGAATCTTCTGCTCCTGTCCAAACATAGAGATTCAGTTTTAGGAGGATGGTGGGATGAAGGGATATAAGTAGATTAATAGTACAGTCAGGGGTTGGTCTCTTTCTGACGAAGTTTTCTAAATTCCAGGAAGTTATGGCTAAAACGATTCATTCCTTCAAGGGGTTATCCTGTGCATAATATAAAAAATGAAAAGCGGCATAATCTAGTACATGATAGCCTCTTTCTAACAAACTTAGAACTAGCCCTGTCCCTCACATGGATCCAGAGATCTTCCCATTCATTGCTCAAATTGCTGTGCAAGATTTATTTTAAGCTGGCAGCTCAGGGGTGCGTCCTTTCTCAGAGGGTGTGCCCTTTCTGCTGCAGATGGTGACAGTTGTAGGATGGAACTCAGCATATGCTTCCATCTCAGTGAATTGGAGAAAGAATTTTCAAAAATAGCATGTGGCGCTATACAGACAGATTTCAGTGGCCCTACTGAATTTTTAATTACATACAATTACAAAAGTATTCAGATCCAGGTGCTGGTGTACAATATTTTTCATGAGATAACCCCTTTAATGCAGTTCTCAAGCTAAAGCCCCCTACTGCCCATGGGTACTGTGTGTAAACCTTGACTGCTCTCATTGATAGCTCTCAAGATAGCCGTGAAGATGGTGATGGTCACATGGTTTACCCATGCATGGCTGCACCCTCTTCTGTTGCAGATACTGTATGAATTCAGTGAATTCACAGGAACAGGAGATTCTGATGCCTGTATCTGCACATGTGTTGAATGCTCACAGCAGGGGCGTTGCTAGGGTCTCAAAAGATCCGGGGCCCAAGCCCCAATGAATATGGCCCAATTCTCTATGTCGACCCTTGCCCCACCTCTGCTATACAGCAGCACATACCTTACATCCATTGCCTCCCAACTGACATCTCCTCCGATGTAGATCTTCTCTGTCATCATCTTCTCCATTTGGTCTGGACAACTTCTGTCAGCCGCCTCGTCTCTGCAGAGTTTCATACACAGACCTCTTAGCTTCCTCACATTTCTATCATCATGCCCCAACCTGGAGCCCCCACAGCCTTATCCTGCTGCTCGCTGTGCCCCCTACAGTGATCCCAGCAGTGATAATGCTCCCCAAGACTGCCTCCATTAGTAGAAGAGCCCTCCAGTATTAATAATGCCCTCACAGAGCCTCCAGTAGAAATAAGGCCCCCCAATTGTTCCCCCAGTGGTAATAAATCTCTCTACAGACCCCTAAGTAGTAATAAGGGTGCCCATAGTGCTCTTAGTAGAAAGAAGGCAGATCTATAAGTCCCTCCTATAGACCCCCTCAGTAGTAATAAGGCCCCCATAGTGCTCTTAGTTGACATAAGGCAGATCTATAAGTCCCTCCTATAGAGCCCCAGTATTTATATTGCCACCCCCCTACTTGTATAATGCTCACCCTGAAATGCCTCCTGTAGTTATATTCCTCCCTTTAGTGTCCTCAGAAATTATAATTCCTAAGCCCCTCCACCATACAGTCCCATGTAAATAAAGCTAATTCACCCCCTCCGCTGTAGAGTCATGGGTAAATACCATCACACCATCTCTCCAGCCCCCTCCAATATACAGCCCTATGTAAATAACATCCCTGTCTATCTACAGCCCGCTCCAAATACAGTCCCATGTAAATAACATCATTCCCACCCATAGCCGTCATCAACATACAGTCCCAGTTAAATAACTACAACTCCCTGCATCCCTCTGCTTCGCCCTTCACTTACCTCTTTTGGTGTAACAGGCCACACCACCACATGACTGTGACATCATCGCAGGTCCTTTTCAACCCCTGCCTTCTGCACTGATCACATGACCTGTGATGTCATCACAGTTCCTACATGTCTTCCAGTGCATTAGATTCAATTGCATTGCCGTCCTGAGGACGGTAATACAGTTTTATCTGTCTGGCAGACGTCGGGGCCCTGGGAGAAAACATCAGGGGCTCAGGCCCCAAATGTTTTAGCCTAGCAACGCCCCTGGGTCTCATCACCTATACAAAATGGGTTGCAATGGGTAAAGTGCATGTACCAATTTGCAACAATATAATCAAAATAGCAAACTGCAATAATGTAGTAAAAATAAATACAGTCTTTATTGAAATTACATTATGTAAAAAACACATATAATCAAAGGACACCTCATCCACAAGGAGAGTGCCTAGTAGGGTCAGAATCTTAAATTGCAAGGAATAGACACACAATACTAATAGTACAGGTTACATACATCAAAAATAACAAGGTCCAACCAATAAATAGACATAATACAGACCCAAATGTGACACACACAGATACTCCAACACGTGTTTTGCGTTGCCTTCTCAGGACGTATTAGCTGAGGTCTAATGAACATTGGCGAGCCTCACCTTAGGTCTGATTAACATTAGGGGGTCTGATCTGAGGTCTTATGAAAAATATTTTTTTTCTTATTCTCCTTCTCTAAAACCTAGGTGTGTCTTATAGGGCAAAAAATAGTGCTATACTGTGTAAATATATATATATATATATATATATATATATATATATATATATATTAAATATACACATAAATAAACACAAAATGTATTCTGAGATTTAGTTGTCCGTTAGATATACTTTGCATAATAAGAAGTATGCCTAGGAGCTTTACTGTAAGAGCTCCATTTTCTCCCCGCCACATGTATTAATACTGCACAAAATAGATAATAGAGTACTCACTGCACTGGATCTCGAATCCTACCTTTAATGTCAAGGTAACACAACCATTCAGTCACGAAAAAGAAGATACATTTACAATGGAAATGAGAAAAACACATCCTTGGGCCATAATGCAAATGTCACTGTAGGAGAAGTTTAATGCACTTATAAGTTATAACTATGAAAACAGAGCAATAAGCAGCCTGGTAAATCAAATCCATACACAATGTTAACAAGACGCCTTCTAATGACAAAGGGAGGAATATATGAAATGTGAATGTTATTCCTGTATCGATATCAAAGGATTTATATAAGTCTATTAAATATCTTTTTGAGCTGTGTACATTTGCAATACTGACGAAATGCAAGAAATTTAATGCTAGGAACAAGAGTTAGAAGACAGATTTGTGCTTCTTCATCAGATGGTCTTCTCTTGTCCAAAGGTCCTTTTATAGGTCCCAGAATGTCACAAGTGGGTATTATGCACCTCCTGTCTGTGTATCCCGTTCTCACACTCTATACAACTACCTACCTTTATTTTGGAGACTGGATGTGCATCATGGAGATCTCACCAGATGGCAGGGTTTGGCTGGATCTTTGGTATAAAGGTGACATTTCTGCATCGCCTCCTATATCCTTTTCAGGCACTGCATATTCATATACCAGGGGAAGATCTTCAAGCCGAGATTGAGCCTGACATTTATACAGTGGGGTAAAATCAAGAGAGTCTCACAGTCCACTCTATACCCCCATGACTACAAGTAGTTTGGAGGTACTGCATCTGACTTATTATCACCATGCCCTCATTTGGCTGGACTAGGTATTTTATATTCCTTAACCATAGCCAACATGGTATGTTCCAACCATGGACATCTGCATGGAGTTTGTATATGTTTGTGTGGGTTTCCTCTGGGTTCTCTGGTTTCCTCCCACAATCCAAAAAAGACATACTGAACCCCATTAAAATGTGAACCCCATTGGGGACAGCCCGATGCTAATGTCTGTAAAGCGCTGCAGAATAAAGTAGCGCTATATAACCAGGAGCGGCACAGGGAGCAGGGAGCCGGGTAAGTATATTCAATGTTAGGGGTCCGGCATATGGGGGAGCTTTTTATACTCTTGGAGAACCCCTTTAAGTTGGCCATACACATAAGATTAAAGTCAGCTGGAATAGCAGATTTTGCCATTCTGGCCAACTGTCATTTGAAAACGTAGCGTGAACAAGCCATTGCAGTGGCTGACGGCAAACTCTTGTCTGCCAAAAATGTAATCTGCCGCGCTGGAAAACGTTGTCCACTCATCAGCCAAAACTGCATGTCGATGACATTGTGTTCAAGCACCAGGGAGTCTGTTTTTATTAAAAATGGACTCTCTGGTCAGGCAGTTTAGTTGGTGGGATCAGGGGCGTAGCAATAGGGGAAGCAGGGGAAGCAGCTGCTTTGGGGCCCAGACCCACAAGGGGCCCCCTCAGGAGGGAGATTTTATTGTCAGGCCCCCCTCAACAGTATTATACAATGACATTATATACAGTGACACTATAGAAAGCGGATGGAGCGGCTGTCAGGCCTTGTCTGGGAGAGCTCAATCTTGACTAGCCACAAGAGTGAGGGTTGCATGTGAGTTCGGGGTTGCGAGGAAGTTTCTGGGGGGGCCCATTCAAAAATTTGCTGTGGGGCCCAGTTAGTTGGAGTTACGCCACTGGGTGGGATTGTTTGTATGAGTGATCCCATGGGTAACTGATTGGTTGTAATGCGGCGATCAAGTAAAGAACCCTACTTCAAATGACAGGCAGCATGTTATAGACCAGGAGGACCTCAGCAGATTGATGTATCGTTTGGTGGGAAAGGATTCAGTAAAACATGTATTTTATTCTTTAAAATCTTTGCTCTTTCCGAGCTGAATAACCAAGTGGGCGGTCTTATCAGTGATTGACAGTCTTCCCCGTATCAATGTGAATACATAGATGTATGGTCATGCTCAGGACAGTAAGATGAGCAGAGAGATAATCTGTTCCCAGCTGCATGTACATCCTATACAATTACATACAAGGGTAGACATGATCTGCAGCCAAAGCTGTGTGTCAGCTGCACTTAGGTTCTGTAGATCTATCTGCAATGCTGTGTGTCTGTTCTTCATTATCATTCTACATCATTTTTCTGCCCTGGCTAACTTCCTCCTGTTATGGAGGTCCTGCGTGGGACTTTTTTTTTTCTTGCACAGGAAGGGAATTTCCTATTTTATCATTTTATGGGGGTCAAAGAGCAACACATATTGAGGAGATCATTTATATCAATAAAGTAGTGTCATTGGAAAAATGCAAAGCAGATGTTACACAGAAGAAATATTCAGGGGATGGTCGCTAGGGCAGGATGGTACAAATGAGCTGCAGATACTGTTATTACTGATAGATTTCTTATGCAGTTTTTTAGACATTATCTCAGTGTTGGTTTGTGTAGTGAAAAATAATGATGCTAAAAGACAACTAGATAACAACTAGATATCATCTCTAGATAACTAGAGATCATCTCTAGATAACTAGAGATGAGCAAATCTATTCGCCGCTTCGAATCTTAGAAATTTTGGGCTCCGAAGCGAATCTGAATTTTGTCGGATTCGCTTCGTATTATTTGTAAATCTTTGAAAAAATTTTGCACGCTAACGATACATACCTTACGTATGAACCTTACGAAAGAGGCGGAAAAATGAGGATGCGCCTCCGCTAGAGCGGGAAAGTGAGGATACGCCCCCCTCAAAACTGGAAAAAAACAGCCTGGCCCAACGGGATCTGACTATTTGCACGTATAGGAAGTGAAGACTCCTCCCTCAGTTCTCCACCCTCCTCTGGACCAGTTTAGAGCAGTGCTGAGTGATGACCTCAGAGCAAGTAGCAACTGCTCCAAGCATGGCTAAAAAAGAGCTGCTCCTGCATCCCAGCTCTTTGGGGACGACCTCCCTGAACCACCGCCCGCTCCAGACATCAGGGTGTCATGCTGTGAACTGAAGGTGAGTAACCCACCTACAGTGCCTTTATTCTCCTTACCGCCTGCTGAGTTTGCTGCGCACTGTGAGGCGGCTGCTGCATCTGTGGCTGGTTCGTCTGCTGTGGCTGGTGCAGCAGAGGCGGCTGGAGCGTCCACTCCGCCGCCCAGGAGGAGATCCACAACACCTTCCAAACACCAGAACCCGATTGTGCCACCATCGGTGACGGCCCTTGCGCAGACCCTCTGGGACTATAAAACAGCTGTGGAGGACTGGGTCATCCAGGTACTGGACCACTCTAGGTTGGGAGATCCTGCATTGGAACGGCGAAGCGGAACGGTCCTTTGGTTTTCGGTGGAGAGAGGCTCTGGCTTCCTGGCGGACGAAAAGGATGGAAGGGAGTATTTTGTGGGCCGCAGTTCGGTGAAACAGCCGTACCTGCCACAACCTAGTCACAGCCTGTACGTGGGGGATGAGGTGGAGTACACCCCCATGGCATTCCTGAAAGGCCCCTTTGCGACTGGGGTCACCCTTCTGTCCAAGCCCCTGGTACCTACAGAGGAACCAGAAGTGTGGCCGGATGCACCACGTCCAGGACGCTTGCGCTGTCTTCAAGAGTCCCCAGATGGCGTCCTCCAGTTCAGGGAAAAGCCACAGCCGGAGCCTTTGATCCTTGGACTGCCAGCACCACCACCACCACAGTCCTTTCAGCTGGGTCAGCTGACAATGTCTTCATTCACAGTCCAGTCCACGATGATCCACCAATACCAGCTGTCGTGGAAGATGAAGGCAGCAGCAGCCAGGGAACCTGAGGCTACTTCCCTGGATGCAACCTTGCCAGAAGCGCTGCAGCTGGAATTCCTTACCCCTGCTGTCCTGGCAGGAGGATCCGGAAAAGCGCAAGTGGCTGCAGCGCTCACCAGCGTGACCATCACCCAGACCCGGTCAAGTCAGACTTCAGAAAGAAGAGGGCACTGGAGTTCTACCACAGCAGCGAGCGTGGCCTACAAGAGGCAGGAGCAGTGGCGTACTGCCCATATAGGCAGACCACGTCACTGCTATGAGGCCCACGGCACAGGGGGGCCCGGGGAGTATGGGAAGCCCCGCCCCCTACTCTGCATCATCAAGATGCGTCCCGTCCCTGCGCTCCGGGCCTCTCCTGGACCACTCACCGCGGCAACCCGGATGTTCCTGTGCGCTCCCAGCTGGCCCCGCCTCCTCCCTCATGCCGTGCTGCTGCTACTGGACAGGGATGAACCTGTGCAGCGTGGCAAAAGAGGGAAAAGAATAAGACCAAGGCCCAGCCCCCTCTAGAGTGGCGTCAGGACAAGGGACAAGTAACTGTAAGTTTTTATGTGTTATTTGTTTGTGTGTATGTGTGTGTGTGTATGTATGTATGTGTGTGTATGTATGTATGTATGTGTGTGTATGTATGTATGTATGTGTGTGTATGTATGTATGTATATGTATGTATGTGTGTATGTATGTATGTATGTGTGTGTATGTATGTGTGTGGGTAGATGCATACACTGTGCCAGACAATGTACATTATACCTCTACTGTGTATATACTGTATGTTGTACAGCGTGGCGCAGGGGTTATATTGTCCGGCATGGTGTAACCGCCATGCATTTGTTGTACAGCATATATTATAATCCCTGTACCATGCTATACAATGTACAGTATAATGCATACACCATACTGTATAATATACATTATAATCCATACACCATACTGTATAATATACAGTATAATCCGTACACCATGCTATATAATATACAGTATAATCCGTACACCATGCTGTATAATATACAGTATAATCCCTACACCATGCTGTATAGTATACAGTATAATCCCTACACCATGCTGTATAGTATACAGTATAATCCGTACACCATGCTGTATAGTATACAGTATAATTCGTACACCATGCTGTATAGTATACAGTATAATCCGTACACCATGCTATATAATATACAGTATAATTTGTACACCATGCTGTATAATATACAGTATAATCCATACACCATGCTCTATAATATACAGTATAATCCGTACACCATGCTATATAGTATACAGTATAATACGTACACCATGCTGTATAGTATACAGTATAATCTGTACTCCATGCTGTATAGTATACAGTATAATCCCTACACCATGCTGTATAGTATACAGTATAATCCGTACACCATGCTATATAGTATACAGTATAATACGTACACCATGCTGTATAGTATACAGTATAATCTGTACTCCATGCTGTATAGTATACAGTATAATCCATACACCATGCTGTATAATATACAGTATAATCCGTACACCATGCTGTATAGTATACAGTATAATCTGTACACCATGCTGTATAATATACAGTATAATCCCTACACCATGCTGTATAATATACAGTATAATCCCTACACCATGCTGTATAATATACAGTATAATCCGTACACCATGCTGTATAATATACAGTATAATCCGTACACCATGCTGTATAGTATACAGTATAATCTGTACACCATGCTGTATAATATACAGTATAATCCCTACACCATGCTGTATAATATACAGTATAATCCCTACACCATGCTGTATAATATACAGTATAATCCCTACACCATGCTGTATAATATACAGTATAATCCCTACACCATGCTGTATAGTATACAGTATAATCCATACACCATGCTGTATAATATACAGTATAATCCGTACACCATGCTGTATAGTATACAGTATAATCCATACACCATGCTGTATAATATACAGTATAATCTGTACACCATGCTGTATAATATATAGTATAATCCCTACACCATGCTGTATAGTATACTGTATAATCCGTACACCATGCTGTATAGTATACAGTATAAATCATCCTTGTGGCTGCCCCCATTTAGTATAATGTCTATTTAATGATAAAAAAATAAATAAATCAGTAGCTCATGTATACATTTCTTTATTGGCAAATAGGTGTGTGGCATGGGAGGAGCCAGGGCAGCATGTGGGATGGGCTGGGGTAGTGGGCGGTGTTAGGGGCCCATTCAGATTCTTGCTAGGGGGCCCAATGATTTCTATGTACGCCCCTGGGCAGGAGCGTCCTCTGATGTCCTTCAGCAGCAGCTCGAGCGAGGAGGACTTCAAGTCCCACCTCTGGAGGACCTATGGGAGCCACACCATGGACTGCACCTGACGAGTGAGCTGCTAGTTGGCAGTTGTTTTTGTTTAGTTTGTGTTGCCCCCGTTTGACCCAGATGGGCATTCTGCATAAAATTCCCTGTTGCGCCGAAGTGCTCCTATTTTGCTTTTTCCCCCCTTCTCAGGTTATTTGGGAGCCCCTTTTGCAAAAAGGGTTCTCTATTTGCTGCTATTTTCTATTATCTATGTGGATTACACGTTACCTGTTTGGATTACAATTTTACCTCACATGGATTACAATTGAATTTTGGACTATGTGTTCCAGACAGTGTTTTATCATACCAACTAGGAGCCATAAGGAGAGACTCAAACGTATATCTGAGCCTTTTATGCTTGCAAATGTTAAATTGATTGCACTAAAATGTTTGCATACTTAAGTCTTTTCTGTATTTTAGCTAGTATAGTAGCTACACTGTTTTTACTGGTTCAGCACTTTAGCCCATTGTCTGTATTCTTTTTCTGGTACTGCAATGTGTCCTGTTATGCACTTATTGTACAGTGTTTTTAGTAAATTATGCACTCAGCTGGACAGCTAGCAGTGAACCCCTTATTTTTCAAGCTCATATGGACTGCCTCTAAAGACTGCACACCACGGCCTAGCCTCGTGCGTATGACGCATTCGCGCTTCAATAGTACGCTAAGGATTTGTACGCACTTTTGTACGCTAATGCTTACGTATTGCGTACTTTTAACTACGCTGACTGTACGTTCATAATTTGTGCAGGAATGTTTGCAAAATAACGATTGTTTTTTGAACGTAGATTCGACCGAATAAATTCGTAAAAGAACAAATCTTGTCAGAAATTCGTTGAATATTCGGTGAAGCGAATTTTGGATGATTCGCTCATCTCTAGCTATAACCTAGACTTCGAGGCTTTGTGCTACGAGATTCATTTTAAAAGGGTTTATCGAGACTTTAAAACTGATGATCTATTCTCTTAATAGGTCATAGGTATCTGATAGGTGGGGGTCCAACAACCAGCCCTGCTGACAGTGGGAATAGTCGACCTATCATGGAGCAGGGTCTCTGGGCCAATCATGCTTAGTGGCAGTGTCACATGCTTCATGAGGGTGGGCTATTTAAACAAGTATCTCCTGGCCACAGTTGCATGTGACTGGTGCTCCTGCCTCACTAGGTAATTTAGTGACCGTTTGCTTGTTTCTCTGACTTTGCCACTGTAATCTATTTTTGCCTCTGACGTGACCACCTGGTATTTGACTCTGCTTGTTATCTGACTTTGCTTGTTATTGGACACTGTTTTGTACTAGACAGTTTGTGACTTTGCCTACTGACTTACGTCTCTTACGTTATCTCCTGGTTTTGCTCTGCACTTCACGTGTGCTGTCTGGATCTCAGAAACGTACATTAGTATTAGTGGCTGTTCACACTACACCTAGTTTTTTTTTTTTTACATTTTTGGTGAGCTTTTGGTATTTGCACCAGTGTCCATGACCTCTGTGGTCAGCTGCCAACTACACTGGGACTATCCCAGGAGGTAGCAGTCCGGTTGCTTCCCTGCAGATCCCTGTACAGGGTTAAAGGGGGAGTACCATTGGAACACCAGAATAATGCCCTTAGGGTTTACCCCAAAACCAAACCAGTTAGTTGGTACAGTGGGTCCACGCTTGCTGATCCTTAACACTGGGTTTGGTTGAATATGGCAGCAGGTAGAGCTACGTACAGGATGGACAGACACCAGAGTGATTTATTTACATGGTGAAAATGAGTCAGGAGAGACCAATTTGAAAAAGAAAAAGCATGGGGAGGATGTACATGAGTTAAGCAACTACAAGGGCATATCTGTTAAATACTATAGTAATCCTTGAAAAACCTTTTAAGACCTTCGTGTATTAGTGTATTGATTGCCTAGGCACAGTAATCACCAAGACATACATGTACGTCAGTCAGCATTTTACTTTTGGCTGCCATTGTGTATGCTGTGTAGTATAGTGACTAGGTGTAGAGCATCTCAGCTATGTTTCCATTGCCCTATTTTTCAGTGTGTGTTTTATAAAATAAAATCTCTCGTTTTAATGCAATCTCGGAAAAAAGTGGTCTTAAATGGCAGAAAAATGCCTAAAACCCCATATGCTATTGCGCATATCAAACCAGGGGAGCAATTCCTGCACATGTGATCCGTTGCTAACAGCAATCCCCAGCAAAATTGCATATAATGGAGGATGCCTGCAACCGACCACATGTACCACAAAAACATCCTACACAGAATAGCCAAATGTGCAGATGTGACAAACTATATAAACAAACAATCACTAGTAAAGGTGCACTGCAACAGTAAATGTAATTGATAATATATGGCTAAACCCTCATATATGGCTAAACCCTCACACTGATGTTAAAATGAGACTTTTGCCAATATATTTTTATATCAAGAACATACCGGAGCCCGAGCACCGTGTCAAGTTATCTCAGAGTGCACGGGACCACTTACCTACCTATGCCGTATGGGCATTTACAGAAGGAGCATAAAGGTCGACACACAGCGACCAACTCCTAGTTACCTCCAGAGTGAGATCACACATACAATGGGAGGAGGGAGAAGGCTAGGAGCCCCACCTACCAATGACTCATGTGACTCAGGCTACAGAGGTGCACCAGAATGTTACCATAAGATCAAGGCACATTCAAACCTGGAGTTGCCACACCTCCAGGTGTAAATGTACAAACACAATCACGGAAAAAAAGTGGTCTAAAATCGCAGAAAAATGCTCAAAACCCCATATGCTGTTGCGCATATCTCTCGTTTTAATGTAAATGTCAACAAGCAAGCTGCTATGTTATTATTCTTATTATTGCCTCTATTTAGTAGTTTAATCGGAAATTTGTAGAAAACTTGAGTTTTAAGCTGTTATCATTTATTAACGCTATATATGCCTGTAATAGGTTCTGACCAATGATATAGAAATGCTACAGTTTTCGCTAAGGGTTTATATTTACTGACAAACGATAATTTTTATGCCTGCATAAAAGATGAGATTAATAGAAAACAGTGTTTTATCATTTGCCTTTTAAAACTGTCAACCACGGTTCCAGATCCTGGCACCTCCAGTTCCGGAGAGAATTTACTGTGTTGGCATTGAGACCTGTGCTGTTTTAAAGGGGTTGTCTCATGACAAACAATGGGGGCATATTACTAGGATATGCCTCAATTGTCTTATAGGTGTGGGTCTCGCACCTATAAGACAGACCAGAGTCCTCCAGCCACCACCTTGAGGGGCTCCATTCTCTATATAGGTGTGGGACCCAGCGGTGGGACCTGCACCTATAAGACAATGGGGGCATATTCTAGCCATATGCCCCCACTGGCTATGATGAGACAACCCCTTTAAGGGGGCTGTATAGCTAAGCCAGCCTTCTCCAACGTTCACAGCCGCTGCATACAGTAGACAGAGAAGGGGACTGGCTTAGTTTTTGAAATGAGTCAGTCAGCCATCCCCCATCATCTTCTCAAACATCACAGTTCTCATATTGACACCAAAAACGCTGCCCTGTGTTGAGCACAAACCAGGAATTGACTTGCTGGGACCAAAGCGGGTATGTTTAGATTGCAGCACCCTTGTTCATTCAAGTACATTAGTGTGTTCTATATCATGTATAAACATATTATTTTTTTTGGACAACCCCTTTAAGGATTTCTTTAGACCCATGGATATATATATATATATTATTTTTTTTTTTTTTTTTTTTTTTCAAGAATAGAAAAGTAAATATATTTGGTGCTTTATTTTAACAACTGATCCTGCTGGATCTTCAAAATACATGGGGGAATCTAGAAATGTTTTTTACTCTATACTAAAGAATAGTGGGTGATACATATTGATAAACAGGCTTAGTAACTCTGGATCAGTCCGTAAGCATAATTGCTCCTTATTTGCAATATGTTTTAATTTTTTAGTGGATGGAAGTAGAGCACAGTGGATACTAAGCTGTTAATTAACCAAATCATACCCACAACTGGCCATGTATATTAGATAGCTACATCTATCACTGCCGATGCCCTCATACACATGCTTGCTTGGCCCGTCTGAGCAAATGTGTGTTCTCTGTAGGAAGAGGTGGAGGAAGCTGCTGACAGACTCTTCTGGCGGTGTCTTATCACACCAAGCACAAAAGGATTGGGCAGCTGAAGTCCATCTTGCCCAATTCTTATGTTCTCCAATGTTTGCCATTAGGGGAGTGCTGGGAGGCAGAGTCAGAATGTGCCACCTACATTTAGGGTGGGTTCAGCTTTAAAGTACTATGTTGTGACACTATTAAACGGGTTATTCAATAACATGTATCTGCATAGCGTTATCTGCTGTTTATTCTTATTATTTCTCTGTCCACCTTGCTGAGGTGGACGCACATGCTCAGTTCCATCCTTCAACTGCCTCGTGAGCTTCAGCAGAACTATCATGCCCCTTGAGCTGCCAGCTTGATATGAATCTACCAGAGCAATTGGAGCAATGAATAGGGAGATCTCTGGATCCATGTGAGGTACAGGGCTGGTTCTAGCTTTGTTAGAAAGAGATTGTCATGTTCTATATTGTTTCAGATGTTTTGCATTAATCATGGGATAACCCCCTTAAAGTTCTGTCAACGGCAGTTCTTCTTCTTGACAGTTTCCAGGAAGCAACTGATTTTTTTTACTCTGAACAAATATTGCATTAAATGAACTGAAAATTAAGAGAAAACAACAAAAAATGTATTTAACCCTTACACTCCCAGCGCTGTACTGTTACGGCGCTCTGATCGGGCGGGCGCTCGCCCGATCAGCGGCAGTGGTCCGGCAGTGGCCGATAGCCAGACCCTTGCTGTATGCACCGGCATTGGTGAAAACACCGATGCTGGTGCATTAACCCTTGCACTGCCGCAGTCAGCGCTGACCGTGGCACGTGCGATGTCTGTGGTCGGAGGGAGAGGCCATCAGGTCCCCGCGCTGCTGTGACAGGGACCCAATGGCAGGGAAGGCAGTCCGACGCCTTCCTTAGGCATTGGGCTGCCTTCTACGGAAGCCTGTGAGATCCAGCCCCCTGGGTCTCAGAGGCAGCAGGCTGTAAGTGTATTACACTGTGTAATACACTTACAGCCAATGCATTACAATACAGAAGTATAAACAGCATCATTTTCCCCAAAAAAGTATAAAAAAATTTGTGAACGCCGTAAAAAAATAAAAACAGTGTAAAAAAGCCATTTTCTGATCACCTTGCCTCACAAAAAGTGTAATACCAAGTGATCAAAAAAAACGTATTAATCCCAAAATGGTACCAATCAAACCATCATCTCGTCCCGCAAAAAATGAGACCCTACCTAAGACAATCACCAAAAAAAAAAAAAAATATGCCTCTCAGAAAATGGCAACACAAAAAAAAGATTTTATTCTGTTCAAAAATGCATCTAATGTGTAAAACTTAACAAAAATAAAAATGTTAGACATATTGGGTATAATCGCATCCGTAACAACCTGCTCTATAAAAATATTACATGAGATGGCCTCCCAGGTGAATCCTGTAAAAAAAAGTTTTTTAAAACGATGCCATTTTTTCCCCTCTTGCCTCACAAAAAGTGTAATAGCAAGCGATCAAAAAGGCGTATTTACCCCAATATGGTACCAATCAAGCCGTCATCTAGTCCCGCAAAAAATGAGACCCTACCTAAGACAATCGCCAAAAAAATAAAAAAATAGGACAGTTAGAAAATGGCAACACAAAAACTTAGATTTAATTCTGTTCAAAAATTCATTTACTGTGTAAAACTTAGTGGTTCCCATTACGTAAGCCTCACAAAATCACTTTATAACTGAATTGGTGCTAAAAAATATGGTTTGGGAAATTTAGTTGAAAATTTGAAAAATTGCTTCTAAACTTCTAAGCCCTCTAACGTTCTAAAAAAATAAAATGACATTTACAAAATGATGCCAACATAAAGTAGACATATGGGGAATGTTAAGTAATAAATATTTTATGAGGTATCACTTTCTGTTTTAAAAGCAGAGAAATAAAAATTTTGAAAATTGAAAACTTTTCAAAATGTTTGGTAAATTTTGTATTTTTTCATAAATAAAGGTGAAATATATTGCCTCAAATTTATGACTGTCATGAAGTACAATGTGTCACAAGAAAACAATCTCAGAATGGCCTGGATAAGTAAAAGCGTTCTAAATAGGGATGAGTGAACTGAACCGTAACAAACCAGATTCGTTACGAACTTTCCCAAAAGTTTGTTTCATCACCGAACCGAATTTTGAGAAAGTTCGTAACGAATCTGGTTAAAATAACGGCGACGCAAAATATATGCATATTTATTGAGAGTGTACGCTAATGCGTACGCTAATGCATATGAATTCATAAAATGCGTACACATTAGCGAACGTTCTCAAATATGCGTATATTTAGGGTATGGAATGCCAAGATTTGTACGCTAATGCGTACGTATTCCGTTAAGTAGTGTACTTTTAACAACGCTAGACTGTATGTTCGTTACTTGAGTAGGAATGTTCGCAGATGCAGTGTATGAGTACGCTAATGCGTACATATTCAGTTAAGTAGCGTACCTTTGACAACGCTAGACTGTATGTTCGTTACTTGAGTAGGAATGTTCGCAGATGCAGTGTATGAGTACGCTAATGCGTACATATTCAGTTAAGTAGCGTACCTTTGACAACGCTACACTGTATGTTCGTTATTTGTGCGGGAATGTTCGCATTAGCGTACGCATTAGTGTAAATTCTCAAGTATGCGTATATTTTGCGTCGCCGTTGTTGAAGTCACTTCGATTTTTTCCACTTTTTTCATTGTAATAGCAACTGCAAGTAAACGAAACTATACCCTATCTGACTCCCATTATTGTAGCAGCAATTATTCAGCTGCTATAGCAAGGTTCGTTTTAGGTTCGGTTCATCGCCGAAGCGAAGCGAAGCGAACTTTTCAAAAGTTCGCTCATCCCTAGTTCTAAAGTTATTACCACATAAAGTGACACATGTCAGATTTGCAAAAATCGGCCTGGGATTTAAGGTGAATAGTGGCTTGGTACTGAAAGGGTTAAATGAATTTTGATTTAATCGAGAAACATTTTCCCTTTATGTTTAATTCTATATTGGTCACTGATGACATAATCGAGAAAGGAAGGAAATATGTGCAGGGCATAAAGACTCTTCCTTTCCATGAAGTAAGCTGAGTGTGCAGATAATGTGCAGCCTAGAAGCTGTAACACAGAAATATGGTCCTATGACGTAAAAAAATGCTTTTTCCATTTTATTAAAACTCTACCTTGATTGATTATTGTGAACAGAGTGATGTAGTATATGTGAAATCTCTGGCTTTAACTCTATTATTCCACCTGACATAGCGCAGCATAGAAGGCGTTAACACGAACAATTACACTGAATAATTTTTGTGTTGACAAAGGTAAGATCTATGACACTTAAACAGTCATAAACACCTTTGCAATATGACCTTACTTGCTTATAGTCATGAGGATTTGACAGCATTATATGAGACATCTGATAAGAGCAGGTCAAAAGCCAGAGACTAAAGTGACTTTGGCTTAGATGTCAGTGGAAAGTGTGGGTATTTTTCTCCAAGATAAACCTATGGACTCGTGACTCAATGCTCTGGCTTATATAGCCTTTGAAAGGTCATATAGTCTTTGAAACTTAGGTTTGAGTGTCATCAGTGATTTCTGATCATTACACATCAAATGTATTCCTGTTTCATCTAGTGCAGTTGTTGATTTTAGAATGACTGTGGGTGTATGAAAGGGTCATTATATCTCAAGTTTGCAAGTTGCCCTCACTATAAATGAGACTAATGCTGGAGGAGAATTTGACCCCTTTCTGTCACATGCTGATATCAGGTTGGCATATCAGGGTCGGTAAAAGCAAGGGAGTAGGTGTCCTCTGTGTATAAATTTATTTGCAGATTATAGAAAATGAACATATAAGCTGTTTTTTTTTTTTTGCTGTATCACTGCCTTTATGAAGGTCTAAGACTTTAGGAAATTGTTTTAGTATTTTAATTACACATTTCTCAAAGATATTACAGCTATCCCTCATATTTTGGTAAGTACTTAGGCTTGGGGTCTCTGGTGGTTAAATAATTTCTACTGGCCAAATGCTTTCAGGTCAATGACTTGTCTCTGACACCAGTCCTAACTGGTGCATTAAGTACATAATATACCAGCATAGTAAACTTATGTAGTCTCTATAGCCTATAATTTTATTTTAGTCATGGTTAATGGTTAATAAAGAGACTTGGCTAAATTAGTTTTCCTTAAAAATAGGCCACAAAGGCTCTACTGCTGTTAGTCCAGCCTCCAAAAATATGGGACTGAGCTGTCATATTTGGAGGGCACTGAAGGGGCCGTGGAACTCCAGCAAGTGCTGAAACCTTCATTCTTATTATCAGAGGGTGCTCAAATAGGCCATCAATGTTTGCATTCCAGAAAACACCAATAAAGTGTCTGAGTTAAGATAAAAATTGATAAATAGCAGGGAAGGGGTTAAAGTAATAAAACAAATTATACTTACAAGTTCAAAATCCCTCTACAACAGCCCCGCTGCTCCTAGCCAGGGTTTGTTGACATGGCTGCAGTGGTGATGTGCCTGTTAACTGCAGGTGAATGCTGCAGCCAATCACTCGTGTCGTACACTGCTGAGGCTAGTGATAGGCAGCAGTGGTCACATGTGGTACATGGGCACGTCATTGCTGCAGCTAAGAAGATGACAGCATGGCTAAACCAACTGATACATTCAGGGCTTCTGAAGTGGAGTGGGCTTGAATTGGTATGTGAAAACCTTATGATTATCCCTAATGCACAGGGATAATAAACATAGTGATGTCACAGGATAGGGATACTAAACAATGATGTCACAGTACAGAGATAAAACACAATGATGCCACAGGGATACTAAACAGTGATGTCATAGTACAGAGTTAATACTTAATGATGCCACAGGTATACTAAACAGTGATGTCACAGTACAGAGATAGTACACAATGATGTCACAGTGCAGGGATAATAAGCACAGTGATGTCACAATACAGGAATAATAAACACAGTGATGTCACAATGCAGAGATAATAAACACAGTGATGTTCAGGGATAATACAAAGTGATGTCACAGTACAGAGATAATAAAAACTGTGATGTCACAGTACAGTGATACTAAACAGTGATGTCACAGTAAAGAGATAATAAACACAGTGATGGCACAGCACAGGAATAATACATCCAAGAAGGTCACCATGTACAATGGAACATTACTGTTTGGGAAAAAAACATGTACTGATGTCACAATGGGTATCATGCACACATGACATCAGAGCACATGAATAATGCTGCTTAGAAGGGATAATGCACACAGTAGGATGACAAAGGTGCTGCACAGTAAAACTAACAATGGGAACGCATTAAATTCATTAAGCTTTTTTCCATCATTCGTAGCAGCTGTTATGGCTGCTACCATGGTAGTTACGTACATGACACTGGAGATCTTAGCTAAAGCTGTCCTTAATGCTTCTGAGGATTCATATTTAATTATGAAATTAGGAAATTAAAATTGGTCATTGGTTTTTATTTCTGAGCTCATTGACAATTTTTGTGCGACTGGCATTATAAAGGCCACATTGTATTGTAAAAACTGTTACTTTGGGTCAGTGTTTCTCTTGATGAAAGACCAAGAAGAATGAACACTGCAGGCTCTGGATCTGTTGGGTGAAACTTAAGTCATGGTCCTTTCCCCCTACTTCTTACTATTTAAATTTAGGGAACCTAATTACAAACACTGGCAAGTTCTCCCCATTCTTCCAAACAGAGAAAAAAACAGTGACACAAAATGAAAGGGCAACACACAGAAAAGACCCCGTAAGACCTAATGAATCCACACTAAACACCTCTCCACAGAAATGTCAAACATTTCTCTTAGCACAAAACAAGGCTTAAAGAATTTTCTGCTTTTGTCTCTTTGCTAATTCCTTAAGCAGAGAGAGATTTTCTTCTGGGAGTGTTATTGGACAAAGAACTAAACAGCAAATAAACAATGGCCTCTCATAGAGTGAGCGAGTATGAATAAAATTCATGAGTCCTTAAAGAGTTTACACTGAAAGAATGTGGGGGATTATTTACAATTAAAGCATAGGCCTTGAAATAGTTATTATCAAAATGAATAAGAGAGCATTTCTTTTCTATGAACATGCACCTGGATCCTCTCAGTTTGTTCATCGTGTATTTCATAATGGTTTGATGTTGTAAAAATCCACCACACAAAAGATGTCAGCTTAATGTGTTAAAATAAAAGAACAGTGTAAAGGCGTTGTATAGAGTCTGTTACTTTTTATCTCTCTATCACATAGTTTATCCGAAAGGTTATTAATCGTGCCATCATGGAGATATGCCTTTAATGCAGTCATCTTTTTCAATTTCTTCGGCTGTTTCGTTGCTGGATCCTACTTTTTAATCTCTTCATCCTGAGACCCATTTGTGCATGGGATATGTCATGAAAGTATAATGGTCATGTTTAGCATAGCTTGGAATAAATTGGATTTATTGGACTTTAATGTCAGGTAATTTGGTCATTAGAAGGTGGCCATAGTTGGATTTTTTTGGTCTGTATTAGGGTTTGTATGGGAAGATAGTTTATTTTTTTGGCAAACAAGTGCTTCGTAATGTGTAAATGTGATATATGGGAATACCTCTTTAAAGGGGTTCTCCATGATTTAAGAAAACGAAAATACTTAAATATTACTTTATTATAAATATATTCCCAAATACCTTTCATTAGTTATAATGGCTCATTTTGTCTGGGGAGCAATCATCAGGAGAAATAAAATGGCCGCCGTCCTATTAGTGCACACAAAACCTGTCCTAATCACACAGCAAGACAAGTTACTTCACAAACAAGAGCTGCCTCATTCTCCTCTCCTACTTGTCAAGAATTATACAGCTAATAAGAAGTTTAGCTGAATCTCTGTGGGAATAGAGTTCATGAAGAGACATGAAGTACAGAGAAGACGGACAGGTCAGACTGTGGTAATGTGGGACTGTGGTAATGGAGACTGCATACAAGTGCTGCTGTTCATCAGCCACATCCCCACCTCCTCTCTGTACTTCAAGTGTCCTCAGTAACTCCATTCCTACAGAGATTCAGCTGAAGATCTTATCATATGTATTCAGGATCATAATCCCTGACAAGCAGAGCAGAGAGGAGGATGAGGCAGCTCTTTACCTCAGTGTTGTGAAGTAACTTGTCCTCCTGTGTGATTAGGACAGGTTTTGTGTGTACTAATAGGACGGTAGCCATTTTATTTCTCCTGATGATTGCTCCTCAGACAAAATGAGCCATTATAACTAATGAAAGGTATTTGGGAATATATTTATAAGAAAGTAATATTTACGTATTTTCATTTTCTTAATTCCCGGAGAACCCCTTTAAGGGGCCGTTCAGACAGCCGTGCCCGCAAAAATGCGGATCCGCAAAAACACGGATGCCCGCCAGTGTGTGTTCTGCAATTTGCGGAACACACATGGCTGGCACCCCATACAAAATGTTTATTGTTGTATGGGGTGCCATATTCTGGGGGGACATGTTCTATCTTTTTCCGCGGAGCCGCGGCTCTCCGCGATCTAATGCCGCCCATTGAAATATTGGGGCCGCATCTATTCCGCACAATTGCAGAATAGATGTGGACCCATTGACACGGTCATGTGTACGGGCCCTTAGAATTACCCATCTTTTCATTTTTCTGTAGGAAAAGCATGAAAAGTCAGTAAATGAGAAGATGTCCCTCTGACTAGGTTACAGCAAAGCTTTGAAACTTTAAGTGGTGTCCAATATGTCCTACAATTGAGAACAATTAAAAAACGTCCATATTTTATACCAATTTATCAGTGATCCAACACTGAGACCTGTACACCATCATCCTCTACCTAGTAGCCAACAGCCAAGACCAAAATTGTTGCTAGTGTGTAATGAATACACCCCAGCAGACCAAGTCTTTTTACAAACTGCCCAGAACTGCCAGTAATTTGTCACCAACTGGCCAGGTCTGCCATAACGAAGAATCAAACTAAGGCATACTCACATATTAACTAATGTCTTACAATTGTATTTTTGTGTACAGTCAAGCCATGTCATTAGAAGAGCCCAGGGGCTGATTGGATAGACCTTACAGGGAAATTTCCCACTGGGCCGATGCCCAGGGGGCCACCTGGGCCCTCCTCATGGCCGGCAAGTGGAAGTTTTTGGGGATGTATTTTGTGCTGCTGGCAGTATTTTGTGATGGACTGTGGTATTTGGCTCTGTTGGGTTGGTATAATGTGCCACAATATGGTATTGCTGGTCCTGCCTTCCATCAATTTGGAGCCAACTACAAAACGGGGCCACTTTTAGTATTTTTTCCAGGGCCAGTTTAAGTTCCCAGTCCGCTCCTGGAAGAGCCCTTGACCATATGAACTATTAGGACAATTTATAGTTCCACAGAATAAAAGGTTGCTTACTAAGACTGGTTGATGTTCTTGGATACTTAGCCAGAATAGATGGCATAAAATAATTAAAACTAGTAGCAGGATGAAACTCCATAAGCCAGTATCTGGAGCCAGATCTGTTTTTTTTTTATTAAATTAAAAGAGAATGTTCTATCACAGGTCAGCAACAAAACATATAAACCAAAAATGGAATAAATGATTAATTAGACTTTGTGCATAAAAGCAGTTTTAGAACAGGCACCAGAGATCCACCAAAGAAAACGATTCAGGAGACCCTCCTTCCTCTGCAGCCATATAAAAAAGTATATATTGAGATTTTTTTTAATGCAGGCTCTACCATTTTTATTACATGCACATGTCATATCATCAATAAATTATACAAAATAACCCCTAAACATTGAAAAATACCAACAGATGTGCCATCAAAGACCCTTAGGTCCTCTGCTGGGTTAGTCTGACCATGGATAAAGATTTTGATTACTAATATCTGTATATATAGACATTTAGAACCCAAGAACAAACTTTGAAGGCCACTGCTACTATACATAAGGCACTATATAAACCATCCTGATCTGTAAATAAACTCAAAAATATGGCCGCCCTCTCTGTATGTTAGTTCTATGAGATCATCTCTTGGGATCAAATTGGTAAAGGACCGACTTATCCACCAAAGACCAGGATCTGATATAATCACTTTCCTGGATTATTTTGCAAAAAACTATTTGTCCTTTTTGTTGACATGGCTTGTCCAATGCAAGTAAACATGCACTTGTTCTTTATAGCTGACTGGTAAATGACGTGATTAATTTCCCTAGTACATAAACTTTGTTAATTATTCAAAAAGAACCCCTCTGAAAAAAATAAAATAAAATAATATTAATAATAACTAGGAGGAAATTACAGATTTTATTTTTAAAAATGACTGATTCTACAATTAAAACATGTTTAGAAAAAATGTATAGTAAAAATCTGTGTCTATGGCATCATATGGCTATGTTCTATTCTGTTATGCTTTTTGCAGTCATCTTTGTAAGGGCTCATGCATACGAACGTATTTTCCTTCCATGTCCGTTCTGTTTTTTGCGGATTATATACGGAACCATTTATTTCAATGGTCTGCAAAAAAAAAAAGAAGTTACTAGAAGTTACTCCGTGTGCATTCCGTTTCCATATGTCCGTTCTGCAAAAAAATAGAACATGTCCTATTATATTATTGTCCGCATAATAGACAAGGATAGGACTGTTCGACTAGGGGCCAGCTGTTCCATTCTGCAAAATACGGGAATGCGCACATTCATCCAAATTTTTTGCGTACCGCAAAATACATACCGCCGTGTTCATGAGCTCTAAAACTGTAAAAAAAATTTGCAGCAAAAACACAGCCTTAGGCCTCATGCACACGACCGTATGTATTTTGCAGTCCTCAAAAAACGGATCTGCAAAAAATACGGATGACATCTGTGTGCATTCTGTATTTTGTGGAACAGAACAGCTGGCCCCTAATAGAACAGTCTTATCCTTGTCCGGACAATAATAGGACATGTTCTTTTTTTTTGTAGAATGGAAATACGGAAACGGAATACACATGGAAAAAAGGCCTGCATAAGGCCTTAAACTGGATTATTTAGGGTAGGTTCACATGGCGGAGATTCATGTAAAAAAAAAATCTGACGTTCTTTTTGCATAATCTGAGACAAAAATGCATGGCTGACTCTTGGATTTCTGCCGTGGATTTGTGGTTGTAAGACTGCACATTTGAACACAGTTTAGCCCCATTCAGATTTTTTTCAATTCTATTTTCTGAACATGACAATGGGAGCTGCCATCTTGTCTGAGCTGTTCTTAACGAGGTTATGTCACTTCAGCAAATGTCATTTATCATGTAGAGAAAGTTAATAAAAGCCACTTAATAATGTATTGTGATTGTCCATATTGCTTCCTTTGCTGGCCAGATTCATTCTTCCACCATATTATACACCAGCAGCGGTAGTCGTACTTGCACACTATAGGAAAAAGCGTCAGTCTATGAGCACTCCCATGATCCCGGCCACCAGAGGCTGATGCTATTTCCTACAGTGTGCAAGCATGACCACTGCTGCTGGATTACAGGGTGGTGTAACCATGGAAACGAGCAGTGTATAATGTGATGGAAAAAATGAATCAAGCCAGCAAAGCAAGCAATATGGACAATAAAAATGCATTAAAAAGTGACTTGTATTAACTTTCCCTGCATGATAAATGCCACTTGTTAAAGTGTGACAACCACATTAACAGCATTTAGAAAGCATTAAGAAAATTGCTTTATGAAAGCCCCATGGTCCATAAACACAATGTTCAGGAGGGGATCTCATTGACTTCTTTGGGAGAGTTTTCTAGGCATGCTCTATGAGCAGGCTTAGATTTAGACAAGTGTAACGTCCAGCTAAGTTATGTAGAGGCCGGCGCCTCTACATAACTTATGCAGATGAACCGTCAGCTCAGGAAGGACGAAGACTGGCATCTAAGTGACCAGTCTTCATAAATGTCCCCCAAAGAGCTTATTGCTGAAATAAAAAATTTTAATGTAAAAATTTTTAAATAACTAAATAATAATAATAACTAAATCCCATATCTCCACCCCCCAAAACCTAACCCTGGATGCATTTTGTATGCATAGAACATGTTACGGTGAATGTAACTTTGTTACAAAAAGCAAAGTTAGAAGAAGAGACAGCTTGTGAGTTCTGGAGAGACACATCAATGTTTCTATTCAGCGGGAGTCAGCCAGTGGCACTTACTGATATTATCTCAGATATTGTGTGAACCTTGTTCCCTGCACTCCAGACAAAGCATCTGAAACATTTGGCCACATTATTAAAGGAGCAATACAATGTTTCAACATCTGTGGCAGGAACCCAAACTCCGCTACCAAGAAAAGGCAATGCCATGGAAAAGAATTTGAATTCCAGCTGGGCAGTTTTCAAAATAAGAAAACGTTAAGCATGCAATTGCTGTGTATTTAAGGCTCAAAACACCTTGCCTCCAAAGAAGTCTTGAAGGAGTTAATCCTTCTCAAGTTAATCCAGTAAAGAGCATCCTTCATTATGATGTTAAAAGCAAGGATCAGTGCAAGGGGAGTCTAACAATAGGACAGGGGTGCTTTTCAACCCAAATGACATTCTTCCCAAGTTAGAAACAGAAACTGCCTTTCTTCTGACAAACACTGCACAGTGATTTCCCTCGGCATTAAATATTCAAATGAAAAGATTAAACAATAACCAAAAAAAGAATGGTTAATCTACTGCATTAACTGCACTTCAGTCCCACTGCACTCCACTAAACAGTCTTTTGATTTAAAAAAAAAAAAAACATAGTTTTCAATCGCCTATCGAAATGTGGATAAAAATGTTATATGGGCAAAAGTTAAGGCCCTGGAAAAAAAAAAAACAAAAAAAAAAACAAAAAAAAACTTTCTATGTGAGAAAGTAATTGCAGCACTGAATACAGAATTCATGTCTGGGATTTTGTTTTCGACTTAATTGAATGATTAATAAAAAATGAGTAAGTTGCCGAAAATATAAAAATAACAAAAACAAAAACAAATGGTGCAGAGAAGTTATAAAAACAAGTGTGAAGCTTTCTGTCTTTCGCCATCTAATTCCACTCTTGTACCATATATAAAGGGGTTGTCTCACAAAGACAACCCCTAATGATATGCTCTTGAGCCCCCCATTTGGCAAACTCTATCAGACTTCTAAATTTCTGTTGTATAATACTATATCTCTCCTGTAGTGGGCGCTGCAAGAGAAGCATCTGGCTGGTATAGGCTTCCCCTGACATTTTCTAGCTTCCTCTTGCAAAGTTATCTTTAATCTAGGCAAGCCCTTTAAATAGTTTGTACATGCCCAACATGCTGCATTTTCTCTTCCCTTTCTCCACCTGTAATTTAAGGCCTTTCCTGTTACAACTCTCCGATGTTCGGGCAGATTATCACTAACGAGCGTTTGACCAAAATGCTTGTTTGTCTGAAAGGCTTGTTCCATGGATAATAGGATCGTTGGTACAGACACCTAAAGACCCCTTTACACTACTCAACTGAGCAGATGATCTGAGGGAAGGAAGAGTTCCTTCCAGGGAATTGTCTATCATCAGTGAAGGAGACAGTTAGTGCCATCTTTCCTCCCCATACAGAGTTATTGTTTGTCGGCAGCAGAGGCTGTTTAGATGGCACGATCTGCTGCCAGCAAATGACAATTTAGGTGACTGCACAAAAGATCTTCTTACCGGATGAATGAGCGAAGCGTGTTATTAACGGTACATACTAAGATTGGGTCACTGTCACTAGTGGGGTTCCACAGGGGTCAGTATTTTGCCCTATTCTCTTCAATATATTTATTAATGATCTTGTAGAAGGCTTGCACAGTAAAATATGAATTTTTGCAGATGACACTAAACTGTGTAAAGTAATTAACCCAGAAGAGGACAGTACACTGCTACAGATGGATCTGGATAGACTGGAGGCTTGGGCAGAGAAGTGGTAGATTAGGTTTAACACTGACAAATGCAAGGTTATGCACATGGGAAGGAATAATGCAAGTCACCAGTACATACTGAATGGTAAAACATTGGGTAACTCTGACATGGAAAAGGATCTAGGAATTTTAGTGAACAGCAAACTAAGCTGTAGAAACCAGTGGCAGACAGCTGCTGCCAAGGCCAATAAGATAATGGGCTGCATCAAAAGGGGCATAGATGCCCGTGATGAGAACATAGTCCTGCCACTTTACAAATCACTAGTCAGACCTCACATGGAGTACTGTGTACAGTTCTGGGCTCCTGTGAACAAGGCAGACATAGCAGAGCTGGAGAGGGTTCAGAGGAGGGCAACTAGTAATAAGTGTAAAGTCATAACTGGAATGGGTGGACTACAGTACCCAGAAAGATTATCAAAATTAGGGTTATTTACTTTAGAAAAAACACGACCGAGGGGAGATCTAATAACTATGTATAAATATATCAGAGGTCAGTACAGAGATCTCTCCCATGATCTATTTATCCCCAGGACTGTGACTGTGACGATGTCCTCTGAGTCTGGAGGAAAGAAGGTTTGTACAAAAACATAGAAGAAGATTCTTTACGGTAAGAGCAGTGAGACTATGGAACTCTCTGCCTGAGGAGGTGGTGATGGTAAGTCCACTAAAAGAGTTCAAGAGGGGCCTGGATGTATTTCTGGAGTGTAATAATATTACAGGTTATAGCTACTAGAGAGGGGTCATTGATCCAGGGAGTAATTCTGATTGCCTGATTGGAGTCGGGAAGGAATTTTTTTCCCTAAAGTGGGGAAAATTGTCTTCTACCTCACTGGGTTTTTTTGCCTTCCTCTGGATCAACTTGTAGGATAACAGGCCGAACTGGATGGACAGATGTCTTTTTTCGGCCTTATAAACTATGTTAGGGCTCGTTCACATCAGCGTTATGCTTTCCGTTTGTGTTTTCCGTTATAACATGGTTATAACGGAAAATAACGGAAACCATAAGACGGAAGTCAAAACGGAAGCCTTTAGAGGCTTCCGTTTTGATCCGTCATAATAGAAGCCTATGAGAATCATAATGGATCCGTCTGAGTTCCGTTATGCTGAACGGAAAACAAAGTCCTGTCGACAGGACTTTGTTTTCCGTTTTGCATAACGGGAACCAAATGGATCCGTTATGATTCTCATAGGCTTCTATTATGACGGATTAAAACGGAATGCCTCTAAAGGCTTCCGTTTCGACTTCCGTCTTATGGTTTCCGTTATTTTCCGTTATAACCATGTTATAACGGAAAACACAAACGGAAAGCATAACGCTGATGTGAACCCACCCTTACTATGTTACTTTTACAGTGGCAGATCATTGCTAATGAGCATTCCTATGAATGTTAACAATTATCTATCTATGATGCTTGGTCAGTGTCTTTCAGGACGGACGAGGCCTATTTTCATTTTTGCATTTTGGATTTTCCTCCCCCCGTTCCATTAACCATAACTCTTTTATTTTTCTGTTCACATAGCTATATGAGGGCTTATTTTTTTGCGGGACACTATGCATTTTTCATGCCACCATTTAATTTACCATGTATTGAAAAACGGGAAAAAAATTCTTTGTGTGGCAAAATAAAAAAAAAAAAAAAAAAAAAAAAAACTATTTTGCCAAGTTTTTGGGGTTTTGACATCACAGCATCCACTGTGCGCTAAAAATTACCTGATGTCGTTTTTCTGCAGCTCAATACAAATGCAGCAATACCAAACTTGTATAATTTTTTTGTTTTATTACTTTTAAATCAATAAAAACCTTTAAAAAAAAAAATCAAAATTTTGTTTGCATTGCCATATTCTGACAGCCATAACTGTTTAATATTTCGGTCCACAGAGTTGTATGAGGGCTTGTTGTTTGCATAACAAGCTGTATTTTTTATTGGTACCATTGTTGTGGTATGTTCGACTTTTTGATCACCATTATTACATTTTTTGGGGGGACAAGATGACCAAAAAAAGGCAAATCGAGTGTTTTTCATTTTTCTTTCAATTATAGCGTTCACCATACAATAATTATTATTTTTTTATATTTTAAGATGCTCAGATACCTAATATGTTTATTTTTTATTGTTTATATATTTTTATTTGTACAATTGGGAAGGGGGATGATTTAAACTTTTAATATATTGGTATTTTTTATTTTATTTTTTAACTTTTTTTTTTTTACTATTAGCCCCTATAGGGTGCTAGTACATGGAATCTTTTGATCCCCTCTCCTATTTACCCTAATAGAGATCTATTTGGGTGAATAGGATTTTACAGTCTCCATTCTGAGCTACATCTCGTGCATAGCTCAGTACGGAGAAAGCCCTGGCAGGCCTGGATTGCTTCAACAGCATCCAGGCTGCCATGGCAACTGATCGGATCCCCACAATTTCACTGTGGGGGCCCCAGTCGGAAGGAGCCCAATCCCTCTGCCTTCAATCACAGGGGTTAAATGACGAGGCGGCACGGTCAGCGCTCCCTGTCAGTGTGGGCGGGTGCCGGCTATATAATAGAGACCCGTTCCATACATCCCCTCATGCATTATGTTGTACTGATACATCATAATGCATGAAGGGGTTAATCATCGTTTCCCAGCAGCAGATTGTGGTATGTGAACAGCACTCTGCTGCTGGCAAACAAAGATTCTGTAAGGGGGCGAGAGATGGTATTAGTGATCGCTTCTCTCCTTACTGGTGAGGGGATCACTGCATGCAAATACAGTCTCCTTCACAGACAAGCATGTGATTGCCAGGAAGGAACGCTTCTTTCCCAACAATCGTCTGCTCAGTTAGGCCGTGTAAAGAGTCCTTTACTCTCCCAGTGACTGGTTCTATTACTAGACCTTCATTGTTTTATATTTACAATCCTGGCGGATAATAAAACCAGTGGCATCAGTAGCACTGTTTCATCAGGACAACATATTATTGCCTATGGACATCATGGAGAGGGAAGATCCATCACTTGGAATTTCCTTCTCTTACTCAGAGATGCGGCCAAGAGCAGGTGTTGTGGCCATTTTTAGTCTCAAGAATGCACTCTATGGCCATGTAAAAGTGCATGAGATAAACATGTTCTGCCTTCGCTGTCTAGAAGTCCTCCCTATTACAATTGTCCACAGGTAAAGAATCAGGAGGTCACCCATAGTATTGTCTAATAATATCCTCAGCAATATGAGTACGACTGTATGTGCATGAGACCTCATATTGTTGAGGATATTGTGCGCCCCACACTTTATCATTCTGCACGTCCCTCACTATTGTAGAAAGGCCTATTCTTGTCCACAATACGGACAATAATAGGACATGTTCTAACTTTTTGCAGAGCCACAGAGCAGATATACGGCTGCATCTTTTGTGGACGGTTACAAACGAATGGCCCACAAAAAATGCAGATGGGGTGCGTACAAAAAATACAGTCGTGTGCATGAGGCCTAACACTGATCTCCTATCCTATGTGTTTTCACTTCCTACACAAAATCAGTCCAAAGAAAATGAGATTTTTGCATGGCTTTCAATCCTCTGGCATAGAAATAGTTACTGACTTCTGCACGCAGTGAGATCAGTCAATCTAAAGGGAATGCTCTTGTGTGAGATACATAGAGCAAATATGTTTCTTTTCATATTGCCAATAACTCAAGCTAGTGATTACACCAATTAAAGACCAATTGGAGGAAAGGCCTCCAGCACTAAACTCCAGATGCTATCTGCCTGAAAGTTATGACTTGCATGTGGGTGGACTTTCAGATGACTACTCTGTGGGAATGGAATAGGAACCCATTATACTGCCGACTACAGAGGTGGACATTGATGACATACATCATCTAGGGAACAGCCCCTGACAGATTGGACCATCCTAGATCCTTTCACTGTAGAAGCTCTTTATGAGCTGCACTGTTTGTCTTACATGACCAATACAGTACAAGTACTCTCCCCAGTGAATTGTACTCAGCTGAAAACATTGTTTCTGTCCAAGTCAGGACAAAGAACTTTTACATCATGCAACACAATATCCTGACAGTGTATGGGATAATAAATGGATCTAAAAAGTTCTTTTTATGTGTGTGAAACTTGTTAGCTACCCTTACATGCACCTCAGGCCACCCGCTTATAAATCTGCAGATATAATCCAAAGACAAGGCCCTTATTGTTACATGCTGAGTGGTCATATTGCACTGAAGCCATTAGTCATACACTAAAGTCATATACATGGCAAGTTGTCTACATGACTATGAAGCAAATACTTGTTCACAATCATCTGGAGCTGAGGCTGATGCTTACACAATATTGAACGACGTTATAATCTTGAAGGAATAAGAACAGCATTGTATGGCTAATTGCTGAAACGAATACATAATACCATGTATTAAAATCATGATTACTTACTGTACGCTCAGATTGGATCAGCCACCTGTAATGCATAAAATGGTATATCATTGTAGGCACTATATGGAAGATTTATTGTGGTGTAACCTCTTTTTCATAAGCCTCTGGTGACATATATTTTACAGAAGGAAAAAAAAAGTCCATCAACCACTGAACAGCCTGTAACACCCTAACTGAAATGTACAGGTGCGAGAGATTTGGGGGCGAATATTAAAAGAGCAGACCTAGGACCTTGCACCCTGTATGAAGAGCCTTGGAGGTTGAGTAGAATAATACACTTGTGTGCACCCAGAGATATTGGTGCTGTTTTTGATATACTGTATTACACAGACCCATAATAGGGGAATAACAATTATGGAAGTACATGGGACCTCTATTATATGTCCGCATGCCACCATTTTTATACTGAGGCACATATTGAGGCACATGGAGGTTTAGCTGTTAAATTCAAAGAAAAAAAATATTGTGCTATGATGAATGTTGGAGGTAGGTTCCCTTAGAGAAGATTGAATACCTTGGACATGGTGGCTCACTGAGTCCATTCAATGGACTGTGTGTTGTTGTAAAGCTTTTTGCCTGTGGCTCTACCATGCGTATGAAGCCTTAGGGCGGGTTCACATCAACGTTACGAATTCCATTATTGCTTTCTATTATAACATGGTTATAAAGGAAAATAACAGATTTTGTAAAACCAAACTATAATTGTTCCATAATACATGACGGTAAAAACTCCTGTCGACTTTCTTTTCCGTCCTGGATAATGGAAACCAGACTGATCCGTTATGCTTGCCCATAGACCTGTATTATGACAGATCAAAACAGAATCCGTTAAAGGTTTCCATTTTGAATTCCGTCTTACGAATTCCGATATTTTCTGTTGTAATCATGTTATAATGGAAAGCAATAAGAGAATTCATAGTGCGGATGTGAACCCCCTTAGACTGTTTTTGCAGTAAATGGACCCAATAAAAGAATGCAAAATATTGTTCATAATACATCTTTAGACTAGAGATGAGCGAATCATTCAAAAAATTATTCGCCAAACATTCGGCGAACTTTTCCTAAGATTCGTATATTCGACGAATACATTCGTTGAATTTGCGTACAAAATATACATTATTATGTGGCTATTAGCGAACATTCGCACACTAATAACGAACGTTCAGTTAAAAAAGGTACGCAACTTCTTTGAACATGTATGCATGAGCGTACAATTTGCGTACGAATCCTCAGCGTACTATTGTCTAGCGATTACGTAATACGCAGGCACGCACGAGTTGAGAGGCCGCGGCGTGCACTCCTCAGAGACAGAGCTAATTTTTGAAAATGGCATCCAGGCGATCCTCATCATTTAGCTCTGCAGAGCTGAAATACATGATCCGGCTGATGGACCGGCAGGATTATGATGGCACACACCGCCACCCGAACCAGCATAAAAATGAGGTGATCCAGCAGGTATATTTTGTGCCTTGGGGGGTTAGCCTGGTGGAACAACGGCCAAGTATGGCGAATACTACAAGTAGAAGCTCCGGCTACAGATCCTTTGTCACTTCTGCCCTGTGCCATCTTCTCCTTTTTTTAGAGCTCGAGGTCTGGCTGAAACTGGACCCCTTTTGCTTATCTATTCCAGACATTTGTCACTTTACTCTGTGGCCCTGCAGCTGCTCTTTGTCTTTGTCCCTGTCTCTCCCTGTCTCCCCCTATCTCTCCCGGTCTCTCTCTCCCTGCCTGATTAATTACTAGCCCTGAAGTGGCCCTGCACTTGCCCTGCAGTATCCCTGATATGTGTAATATGGATTCCCAGAGCAATTACACCCCAATTTTAACAAAACAGGTCTCAGATTCTCAGAACGTCACACAAAGTGCTTCTGCTCGTCTCAGCAGTCGCAGCAGAAGTGATGCGTCACTGGCTTACCGAGCCTGAGCCAATCAGAGCAAGCCCTGCCCACTAGGTCAGGTGACCCCTTTCTTCCCGGCTTTTGCGCATGATAAACGAATGAACAGTAAAGGTTCTCTAATGAATTGAATTTGTACGCAACAGCGTATACAGTAACTTATACGTAGCGATAGCATATAATTTATAGGACAAACTATGTAGCGAATGCGTACAAAGCCGAAGCGAATCACCTAATGTTCGGATTTGCTTTGCAGCTGAAAATTTCCAAGATTCGATACGAATCAACAAATCGACCAATCGCTTCGCTCATCTTTACTTTAGACATTAACAAAACCAGCTTGTTCAATACTTTTTGGGGCCACATTTATTAAGACAGGCATGTTAGATGCTGGTCTTAATAAGCCCCTGCACTGGTGGTGGACCCTCCGAAGTTATGTAGAGGTGTTCGATGAAGGCACTGTTGCTTCTAAATGTAAGACTTCCTTGCTGTTTTACATCTAGACCGTTTTCTACTCCTAAAACAGGCATAGAAAATGGTAAATGAGATGGGCCTGTTGGCCGGTCCCCTTCCCCACGCCACATCTACTTTTTTAGATCTTTGCACCGCAATCTGCGCCAGAAATACGTCTAATATAGGTGTATTTCTGGATAGTAAATGACCCCCTTGGTTTGCAGGTGAGGCCCGTTGATTGAATTCAAACTCATCTGTGTTCTTGCTGGAAATAAGGATGAGTTTTTAACAGACTGCATATCGATGGAGTCCGCATATGGTCCATGTAGAGAATCGTTCATTTGAATTTACCCATTCAGTAGAATGGGTTGGTGTTCAGTTTGGGTGCTGTTCCATCTAAACTTAGACAGACAGAAACATCTGTCATATGAAACATAAAAGAAACATTATTATTGTTAAGCTGTATTCTGGAATCTTGAAAGACAGTAAAAGAAAAGCATAGTTAGTCAGAAAATGAATGGATACAGTAAGAGAAAATCTGAAGTTTTGAGACACATCTAGACCCACACTTTCTGGAGACACATATCTCATTTGCTCCTCCAAGGATGACCTGAGATGAATGATTTTGTCATCTGGGTGAAAACTGCAACAGATCAGATGTGGAGTTTTTCCACTCAGTGGGACTTGCCCTATCTTGATTCGAAATTCGTGCTGAAATCATGGCCACATAGCTGCATGAAGCTATGCTCCACTAAACAGGGCTGATCCATTGCTGGCTGCTCGGCAAACCACAAACCCATGGCAGGAACCAGAGGGTCAGTCTTGAATTTCTGCCAGCAAACAAGTATTGCATTTTTCCAGTGTTCATTTTAAACTGTCTGAACATACCCATAGAGTTTTCATTTATAAATGCTTCATTGTAATGTTTTAATTTTACATTTTGTATAAATACTTTTTTAGTCTTGAGAATTTTCAGCCTATGTCTTAATGTATGCAACATAAAAGTCTATTAGGAATCACTTGTGCTGGATGTATAATTGATATCTTTCCAGTGGCAAGGGGTTAAAATAAAAGTAAATTAATTAATGAGACAGAACAAGCAATTCCCTGGAAAACAAATTGTCACATTATTACCCTGTTAGGCTGTTTTGCTCCCCGATTCTCCTTATCACAGTTTGCTAAAACCAAATGCAGTCAGTTTACATTATAATAATTTATCTATTATGTCCTCTGGTCAAAGCACTTACTTAATCAACAATCCTTAATGAATTGGTAATTTACTTACAGCTATATCCTGCTGGGGAGTTGAACATATCAAGTACATTAAGCTTTGAATGGTCATTTAAACTCTGACCATTGATAGCCTTTCCAGGCAACCTCAACAGTGGTAGTACAATTTAGAGTTTTATTGCTTGCTAGCTCTATTGCTTGGAATGATTAATCTATCACGCCTTCCAGATTTCACAGTGGAGACAAATACTTATTTTGGCTTCATTTGGCAATCAGCTAATAGTCAGAGCAGTCTCTATCCTATGTGATCATCTGATTCCAGCAAAGTCAATGGCCCTGCGTAAATATATGTAATCATGCATAGAATATTGCATGTTATATAGCTTCATGAAAATGGAAGAACTCAGATGAGATCATGAAGGAACAAATGAGATCTTGAAACCCCTGAGTCTATAAACAGACATAACAAGACACTGATATAGAAATTCTTTTATCCAAGATTTAGATATCCTGATTTGTACCCTGTCATGGGGACCACCTGCATGGAGTTTGTATGTTTTATTAATATGTTCTAGGGCTTCCTTCAAGTACCTTGCTTTCCTTCTACAGATCCAAATGCAACTCTGGATCTGTTTCAGTCATCTAGTCCTGGTTAGTTGTTACATGGGTGGTTGTACTGTACAACATAATTATTTTTCCTCCTTGATCTCTCAATCACTGAACATCAGTTCTCCATTTCCAGGCCACAGTGTTGCTGTCTCTCATGGCTGTTGTGCCATGTTGCCTGGGTAACAAATACCTCCAGATAGGACCCGGTAGACTATTTTAAATTAAGCTTGGTGTTAGATCCTTGATTGGTGATCAAATTGTTTACTCCCCTGGCTCTTGTCCATTCATGATGGTGCACTATGATGATGTGTACTATATTTACTTGTGATCCCAACCTTGTTCCTGACCAAAACTTTTCCTAGGTCTAATGGTTCTTTCCAGATTCTGACCTCAGCTCCATCCCTGACATTGCTTCTGCTTCTACATCGGAGCTGCCATGTACGGAAGCCTAAGGGATCCAGCCTGAGGGCTGGGTCTCCTAGCCAACCTGTCAGCGTCTCACACAGTGAGACGCTGACAGTTCAATTCAGTACAATACAAAATGTATTGTACTCAGGGGCGGATTGGCCATAGACCTTACAGGGAAATTTCCCGGTGTGCTGATCCCCAGGGGGCTGCCTGAGCCCTCCTCATGGCCGGCCAGTGGAAGTTTTTGGAGATCTATTTTGTGCTGCTGGCAGTATTTTGTGATGGACTGTGGTATTTGGCTCTGTTGGGGTGGTATAATGTGTCACAATATGGTATTGCTGGCCCCTTCTACTTGTGTTGGCCCTGCCTTCCATCAGTTTGGACCCAACTACAAAACTGGGCCACTTTTCGTATTTTTTCCAGGGCCACTTTAAGTTCCCAGTTCACCCCTGATTGTACTGAATTGAAACAGGGATCAACCCCTGAAAATGTGAAGTCCCATAGTGGGACAAATGTAAAAAGTAAATAAAAGGGTAAAAAAGTTTCAAGTAAAAATAAGAAAAAAACGCCCCTCACCATAAAATAATGTTTTTTAAAAAATAAAAAACACACATATTAGGTATCACCAAAGTGCTTTATAAAAATATCACATGATCTACCACCTCAGGTGAACGCCATAAATTATTTTAAAAAAACTGAGCAAAAATGCCATTTTTTGTTCACCTCACATCACAAAAAGTGTAATTCCAAGCGATCAAAAAGACGTCTGTACCCCAAAATAGTGCCAATCAAACCGTCATCATTTCCCGCAAAAAATAAAACCCTACCTAAGACAATCGCCCAAAAGATTAAAAAAATATGGCTTTCAGAAAATGGAGACACTAAAACATGATTTTTTTCTTCAAAAATGCTTTTATTGTGTAAAACTGAAATAAATGTAAAAAAAGTATACATGTTAGATATCACTGCGTCCGTAATAACCTGCTCTATAAAAATATCATATGATCTATGCCCTCAGGTGAACGCCGTAAAAAAATTAAATAAAAACTGTGCCAAAAATGCAATTTTTTGTCACCTTCATCACAAAAAGTGCAATTCCAAGCGATCAAAAAGTCATACACACCCCAAAATGGTACTAATCAAACCGTCATCTCTTTCCGCAAAAAATGATACCCTACCTAAGCCAATTGTCCATAAAATAAAAAAAAATATGGCTTTCAGAAAATGGAGACACTAAAACATGATTTTTTTCCCTTCAAAAATGATTTTAGTGTGTAAAACTGAAATACATTTTTTAAAAGTAGACATATTAGGTATCGCCACGTCCGTAACAAACTGCTCTATAAATATCACATGACCTAACCCCTCAGATGAACACCGTAAAAAAAATTAAAAAAATACCAATGCTATTTTTTTTGTCACCATACATCACAAAAAGTGTAATTCCAAGCGATCAAAACAACATATGTACCCCAAAATAGTACCAATCAAACTGTCATCTCTTCCCACAAGAAATGAGACCCTACCTAAGACTATCGCCCAAAAGATA
Source organism: Rhinella marina (assembly GCA_900303285.1). NCBI lineage: Eukaryota > Metazoa > Chordata > Amphibia > Anura > Bufonidae > Rhinella > Rhinella marina. The sequence goes on from ONZH01017866.1 coordinate 410,015, forward strand.
AAAATAATATGGCTTTCAAAAAAATGGAGACACTAAAACATGATTTCTTTTTCTTCAGAAAGGCTTTTATTCTGTAAAACTGAAATAAATGTAAAAAAGTAGACATATTAGGTATCTCCACGTCCGTAATGACTTTCTCTATAAAAATATTATATGACTTACCCCCTAAGGTAAACACCATAAAAAAAGATAAAAACTGTGCAAAAAATGCCATTTTTTGTCACCTTTCATCACAAAAACTGTTATAACAAGCGATCAAAAAGTCATACACACCCCAAAATGGTACGAATCAAACCGTCATCTCTTCCCGCAAAAAATGAGCCCCTACATAAGATAATCGCCCAAAATATAAAAAAATATAGCTTTCGGAAAATGGAGATGCTAAAACATGATTTTAAAAAAAATGCTTTTATTGCGTAAAACTAAAATACATAAAAAAAAGTAGACATATTAGGTATCACCGCATCCGTAAAAACCTGCTCTATAAAAATATCACATGATCTAACCCCTAAGGGGAATTTCACAAAAAAAATTAAATAAAAACTCTGCCTAAACGACCATTTTTTGGTCACTTTGCCACATAAAGTATAATATTGAGTGATTAAAAAAATCATATGTACCCAAAAATGCTACCTATAAAAAGGTCAACTCATTCCGCAAAAAATGAGCCCCTACACAAGACGATCGGCAGAAAAATAAATGAAATGTAGCTTTTAGAAAATGAAGACACAAAAACATAATTTTTGTTTTGAAAAATGCTTTATTATGTAGAACTGAAACAACAGAAAAAATACACATATTTGGTATTGTTGCATCTGTATCAACCTGCTTTATAAAAGCAACACATGATCTATCCTGTCAGGAGAACTCAGTAAAAAACAAAAAATAAATACTGTGCCACAACAGCCTTTTTTTGTTACCTTGGCTCACAAAAAAAAGCGTAATACTGAGCAATCAAAAATCATATGTACCCCAAAATAGTACCAATAAAACTGTCACCTCATCTTGTAGTTTACAAAATTGGGTCACTTTTTGGGAGTTTCTACTCTAGGGGTGCATCTTCAAATGTGACATGGCAACCTAAAATTATCCCAGCGACATCTGCCCTCCAAAATCCATATGGCGCTCCTTTCCCTCTGTGCCCTGCCATGTTCCCCTACAGCAGTTTACCACCACATGTGGGGTGTTTCTGTAAACTGCAGAATCAGGGTAATAAATATTGAGTTTTCTTTGGCTGTTAACCCTTGCTGTGTTACAGGGACAATAAATTAAAATGGAAAATCTGCAAAAATTTCACCTCCATTTTCCTTTCATTCTTGTGGAACACCTAAAGAGTTAACAAAGTTTGTAAAATCAGTTTTTATTAACTTGATGGGCGTAGTTTCTAAAATTGGGTCATTTATGGGTGATTTCTATTATGTAAGTGCCACCAAGTAACTTGATAACTGAACTGGTCCCTGAAAAGTGAGTTTTGGAAATTTTCTTAAACATTTTAAGAATTGCTTCTAAAATTCTAAACCTTCTAACTTCCTGAAAAATAAAATGATGTTTACAAAATGATGCCAACATGAAGTAGACATCTGGGAAATGTACAGTAACAACTATTTTATGAGGTATCACAATCTGCTTTAAAAGCAGAGACATTCAAATTTCAAAAATTATGAATTTTTCCAAATTGTCTGTAAATTTTGGATTTTTTTATAAAGAAAGGTGAAACATATTGACTCAAATTTACCACTAACATGAAGTACAATATGTCACGAGAAAACAGTCTCAGAATAGTTCAGATAAGTAAAAGCGTTCCAGAGTTATTACCACATAAATTGAAACATGTCAGATTTGAAAAATGTAGCTTGGTCCTTAAGGGTAAAACTGACTGTGTCTTGAAGGGGTTAAAGAGTTAAAAAACCTCATACGTCATATGAAGCATTGCTTCAATATGTGGTATTTCTCAGAGGTACCACTGAATGGCATACAGAGTTCCTACGAGTCTGAGCACACAGCTTTGCCAAATAATTATTAATACATGGGGAGCCTAGTGATCCACTTAAGCCTCTTGCTCACAAGCGTGTAAAGCGTAAGTAGCAATCGTCGCTTTGTACAGTTGCACAAACTGTAGAAGTAGATTCTGTAAACTGCAATTGGTTTGACTCTGGCTAGAATGGGTTGCATAGTTCTTCACTCTTAATCCCCACAGGAAGGATGGATTTTGCTGGTTGGATTCTCTGGTTACAGTCTCATGAACTTCAACTGCGCTGAAGCAAAGAATTTGTAGGACTGTCAACATAGTTGCAAGCAGGACATGCTAAAAGATGTCCTTGGTGTAAGAGTACAGGAACCAGCTAGGAAGAAGAGGTATCTGACTTTCTTACAATCAAACACAGCTGGAAAGGAGAATAATATAGTACCATAGTGTTACTGTATATTGCATCTGAAATCTATACCAGCTTGTAAGGGTGGCACAACCTGTGTAGATACGACCATAGGAACAAGGCAGGCGGCAGATGTTACAAAACATCAGTGACAAAATGGATAACTCTGGGTTGTACAGTGACACAATAGATTCTGTAGATCTCTGCAAGCCGCTGAGATAGGTCTCTTCTCAGTTTCCGACTGACTTCTCAGAAGTCTCTTTGCAATCTTTCCAGACTCTCCTCTCATAACCCTTCCAGAACTTGTCCTCACAGCCTTAAGGCTGTATGAGACTGGCAGATAGTCTGCCAGATTATCGCTAACCAGCATTCGCACAGATTACCCAATGATTACCCTTGTTCATCGAGTAATCAAGATTTTTAAGCTGGTTTAAAAATCATTGTTTGCCAGCGTGCTGTCTAATTACGATCTGCTGCCGGCAAACAACTAGTCAGTAAGGGACGAGCAATGGCATTAGTGATTGCTTCTCTCTATACTGTGGAGGAGATCGCTGCAGTCTCCTGCTGACCAGCAGGTGATTGCCTTCCCGTCAATCATATGTGGAAACTTTTAATGTAGTACAGCCTTTACACTGTATCAGCACCATGTCCTCCCCCCCTACCTTTTTTAGCTTTTTTTTTACCCTAATCACAATCTGCCACAATTGGTATATATCTATGCAGTGTCCCACCTGTCGTGTGAAAGGGACACTACAAACTGTATTTTGTATAGCCATGTCACTTTTGATAGCCGTGTCATTGTGAACTGTATTTAAATGTATAAAGTGTTGTAAGATCATCCTAGACAGTAATACCAATTTCCACCACTAGATGGTGCTGACTAGAAACATATAAATATACCCCTTTATGGTATAGGGAGGAGATAGTGAGTCAGTAGTAGAGAAGAATGTGAGAGGAAGGCAGAAGCAACCTAAGCTAAGTGCAGGAGGAGAAAGTCACCCCAAGGCCGCCATTCCTGCTGGACACTGGCCATGTCACAGCTCCATGATGGCAACTTACCATTTCTTGGCCGCTAGAAACTGGCATGAACTGGATTACAAGCCTGTCAAAGGTAAACGCTGAGCTCAACAGCTTCATGGACTTTGTTAGCAAAACTTATAGTGACTGGGAGTAGCTCCACAGCACCCGGACACAAACCTAGCAACTTCAAGTTAAAGTTGTGATTTAATGACCTACTGAAAACCCCAACGGGCAGTCAGGTTTCTACTATAGTAACACGGTGCAGAAGTATTAATTCCTGCCGTGCAGGGCCAACATACCCTGGAATATTAATCTCATTTTATCCAGAGCCAAGACTAGTTTTATCAGGGGACTGACTGGAAGGAGAAATTAAAGGGGTTGTCCAAGTTATTTTTTTGTTCTTTATATGTTTCTAACTTGTCAGGTATAACAACTTTCCCATATACTTTGTGTTTCTAAAGCTGCTGGTTTCTCAGAGTTGACTGAGGGTCACATGACCTGTGGTGTCACATTATCTCTCTGCTCTGTGATGTTTCGTTCACAAGCCTCAGAGTTCAGATAACAGTCTGTACACGAGAGGTCACTGGCCACGCCCCCTTTCTTTGCCGGGCTCTTGCTATCTGCTTTCTTCCTGGTTTCCTTCAGATAAAACATTAACCCCTTCAGCCAGAACACACTGAGGGCTCAAGGCTTTATAACAAACAGTAGCTGCAGCAGTGAGAGGAGACAAATGCTGGGCACAAGAGCTGTAGAGGAATTGTATTGTACAAGAACAGGTAGGGAGAAATTCCTGTGTGTATCAGCAGTGTCATTGTACAGCTGGGACTTGTAGTCCTGCACATACAACATGCTGCTGAGTATTCCAGCAGGCAGACATGTCACTCAGCACTTGTATTCATTCCCTTTGTAGAGAGGGGGGAGAAGGGGGAGGGGCTGAGATTGTTGTTATTGCATGTAAACAAAGACCAGAAGAGAACCAGGGAAATTAGGAAATATGGATTTTTTTTGCCTAAAACTTGCCTAACTTAGTTATATATTGCTGCCCATCAGATTTACAGTGCTATATATTTTTTGTCATAACTCGGACAACCCCTTTAAGAGTAACAGGATTTAAAGCTACAGTAACCTACCATCACTGCCTTAGAAGTCTTACAATACTACTCTGTAACATCTGCTGCCTACTAAAGAAATTGTACCTTTATGACATCCAACCTCAAGGCAAAAGTAAAGAGTTTATTTCACATCTTCAACTGCCTCATTATTGCTACCAAGGGTGTTTCTACCTTAAGACACTGGCGTCACGGATAACCAGGACCCAGCCGACCGACACGGTCAAAATTACCACCAAGGGCACCTCATCTGACCATCCGGTGGAGTCCTGCGTACGGAGTGTGCCCCGAGGGAAGTCGTGTCCACCCTCCACGCAACTGCACGCCGGTCCAGGGGCAGTCAGCAAAACCGTGAGTAAACCATAACAGTTGATTTTTGCTGCGTCATCATCACCCCAGGAGCGGGAAAATTGAGTCACCGCCCATTTGAGAAGCAAAAAAGTATTGTTTGCTGCGGCACCAAAGACTTGCACTATGTCGCCTAATATGTACGCCACCCCCATTATGCAAAAGAACCTAGGGGGCGGGCGAATCAGAAAAGAGAACTTTCGAGACCTGCAAGGAAGCAAGATGGAGGACCGTTCTCTGCGGCCCTGGAGTGAAGACCACCATGTAAGCGTAGGAACGCCAGCAAATAAACCTCCAAAAGAAAATCAGAATGTTTACCCAGGAAGGAAAAAAAAGATACCCTGGAGGAATGCTACGGAGGAGAAGACGTTCAAGACCAAGACCCAAGCTTGAGGCTGAACCCAAGTATTACGGCAGTCCCCGTTTGTGTGAACTGCTAAGATCAGCTGCCGCAGAGCAAGTTGTACCGGGACCGCTTGATTTGTCAACCCCGGGTTCCGATACTGAACTCGAGGATATGGAAGAAGAGATTCCAAAAGAAACCCCGCTAAGGAGAGTGTGGGACCCCCGTAAAGTGGAAGAAAATCCCGAACTTATTGATGAACTTAATACCGCTCATCTTCAACAAGTTGCTCAACGCCATTCATACTGGTGTACGGAACCAACTACCATATGGGCTGAATTTCTACATGATCAAAGTGCAAGTGCTTCATCATCTACCTTGCAAGACACAGTTGTGACGGCATCGGACGTTTGGATTACAAATACTGAGAAAACCTATGACCAAGGAACTGCTGAAGGAATCCCTGTAAGTAGGCTGAAAAGCCGCTTTAATGTGTTTCATAATGTGAAAGTGACTGTATGGGGTCTATTTTTGACTAACCCCATGGACTTTGCCCAGTTTTTGTTGTGTTGGGCATATTGCGTAGATTTTTGCTTAAAGGAACTGTAATGGCACCTTTTTCGCGCCCTTTTTGTGAAGCTCCACCTATTGGGAGCTGGATTGACAGTGACTGTTTATGCTGAGTAAGGTGCAGCCCCGGAGGCAGGCCTAGATTTGAGCGCTGCGAGAACCTAGTGGGCGGTGCAGAAGTGACGTGAGCTGTTGCCAAGAGCAGACGTGCCAGATGTCGTGCTCACCCTAAAATGGCGGAGTGTAAGTACACTCAGATTCAAGCTTTAGTGGACCCAAAGGAGCGACGGTCGTGAGAAATTTCCGCACAGGTCGTTGTCACTGCTCAGAGGAAACGCTGGGAGATGCTCGGGATAACATCCCATTCTGATTCAACCAGGTCCGATTCCACCATGTTGGCTGTACCCACGTATGTAGAGCAGCAGGAATTGCTAATGGAGTTGCGGGATACCCGCTTTGCAAAGGTCCATAAAAAAAGCAGCATTTTGAGAAGTTGACAAACACGATGCTCCGTTACCCCACAGAAGCGCTGCCCGAATTAGAAAGGAGACGTGGACTAGTAAAAGTCTTTGACAAGCAAGGAGGTTATGGGTTCCTAACAGATATAGAATCAGGAAGAGACTACTTTGTTAACAGGCAAGCTGTTAAATACGCCGACCTGCCGGACCCGCTTCATAATTTGTAGCCGGGAGAAGAAGTTCTCTATACGCCAGCCAAGTGTCCCCGTGGTCCCTATGCCACAGGGGTATGCCGATTCCTCCCCGAAGTAGAAAATTGGGAGGTTGAATATGCACAAGAAGCACCTGAAAGACTTGTACCCGCAAGGGCTGACGCTCGATTTGATGTATGGGACTTAAGTAATAAATCCGGGTATCTGAGGGCCCCTGCTATTGCTACATCAGAGACTGTCACTACCATGCAGCAGAGAGGTAAGAGCTACCTCACTTTTGAAAAGTATTTTCAGCCCCATGAAGAATTAAAGAAGTTAGAAGAGGAAATGACTAGAGATGAGCGAGCACTAAAATGCTCGGGTGCTCGTTATTCGAGACAAGCTTTTCCCGATGCTTGGGTGCTCGTTTTGAGTAATGAACCCCATCGAAGTCAATGGGAGACTCGAGCATTTTTGCAGGGGACCAAGGCTCTGCCTAGGGAAGGCTGGGTGAAAACCTGGAAGCCTCAGAAAATGATGGAAACACCATGGAAATGGACAGGAAACAGCAGGGGCAGCATGCATGGATGCCTCTGAGGCTGCCTATTCCCACCATTACCCCAAATTCTCCTGCAACAGCCTGGTGGTTACCCTCATGGCAATTGTGCTCACCCAGACCAAGAAAGGCGAGGCACATGCCCATCACATGTTAGGGAAGCACCCAACTAGGTGCAACGAAGGTCCATCACCCATGCCCATGCTGGCACTGCTCTCCTATCCCCAGCCACATGATGCAGGCATAAGCCTGACACAGCATGGCGGTGACACCAACAAGTGACCAAGTTAGATGAGGTAGCAGGTGAGCCACCCAAAAATTTAGCCTGACGCAGCATGGCGGTGACAACAGAGTGACCGAGTGACACTGCGGGAGCAGGCGAACCACATAAACATTTTTCGTGGCCCTGTATGGCGGAGGTGACAACAGAGTGACTGAGTTAGTATGCGGTAGCTGGTGAAGCACCCAAAAATTTAGCCTGACACAGCATGGCGGTTACACCACCAATGACTTTGTCCGACTGAGAATGCAGTGAAATGGCTTTTGTTGAGCCTCCAAATTTTTTTTCCTTTTCGGAGTATATAAAGTCGACCCTCAACATTTTTTTAAATGTCGGTACTTGCGCCTCCTGAAAAATTGTTTTGGACTGTCTGTTTGACGCTCCTGAAACATTGTTTTACACTGTCTGTAGTTGACACTGCGGAAAAATTGTTTGGAGAGAGGGCCTATAGGTGGACCTCCAGAAAAATTGTTTAGAGAGAGGGCCTGTAGGTGGACCTCTGGAAAAATTGTTTGGAGAGAGGGCCTGTAGGGGGCCCTCCGGAAAAATTGTTTAAAGAGAGGGCCTGTAGGTAAACCTCCGGAAAAAATGTTTAGAGAGACGGCCTGTAGGTGGACCTCCGGAAAAATTGTTTGGAGAGAGGGTCTGTAGGGGGCCCTCTGGAAAAATTGTTTAGAGAGAGGGCCTGTAGGTGGACCTCTGGAAAAATTGTTTAGAGAGAGGGCCTGTAGGTGGCCCTCCAGAAAAATTGTGGTAAAAGAGTGCCAGTTGGACCTCTAAAACATTGCATTTTTTGGGTCAGCGGCAAAGACGACAAGGAGGAGGAGGAGTAGGAGGAGTAGAGAAGAGGAATCGGATACATAAGTAATGTTAATCTTTAGCTGCTTTCCCCCAGAGGAGATTTGAATTCCGGTGAAATCCAGGCTTTGTTCATTTTAATAAGCATCAGCCTGTAAGCGCTGTCAGTTGACAGGCATGTACGCTTATCGGTGATGACGCAACCAGCTGCACTGAATACCCGCTCTGACAACACGCTAGTGGCAGGGCAGGAGGGCACCTCCAAGGCATACAGCACCAGTTCAGGCCACGTTTCCAGCTTTGAAACCCAGTAGTTGTATGGAGCAGAGTGATCGGTCCGGACGTTGGTATGGTCAGCTAGGTACTCCCTCACCATCTTTCTGTAAAGCTCACCCCTACTCTGCCGAGACTGGGGACAGGTGACAGTGTCTTGCTGGGGTGACATAAAACTGGCAAAGGCCTTGGAGAGCGTTCCCCTGCCAGTGCTGGACAAGCTGCCTGCTCATCTCCTCTCCCCCGCTACTTGGCCCACAGAACCACGCCCTCTGCCTCTAGTGTCGTCAGATGTGAAGGATTGTTTCAGCTTGTGCACCAGGGCCTGTTGATATTGATTCACTCTCATACTCCTTTCCTCTACAGGGATGAGAGTGGAAAGGTTCGGCTTGTACCGTGGGTCTAGGAGAGTGAACACCCAGTAATCGGTGTTTGAAAAAATGCTTCTAAAGCGAGGGTCACGGGGATAGGCAGCCTAACATGAAGTCTGCCATGTGCGCCAGAGTGCCAACACGCAAGAATTCCCTCTCCTCACTGGCCTGACTCTCCATTTCCTCCTCCTCCTCCTCCTCCAAGTCCTCCTCTTCAGCCCATACACGCTCAAGAGTTAAGAAGGACTGAGCATTGGTACCCTCTTCTGTCTCGCCGACATTCTCCTCCTCTTCCTCCTGATCCTCATCCCCCTCCTCCGATACACGCTGAGAAACAGACCGGAGGGTGTTCTGGCTATCAAGCGACGTATCTTCCGCCACCGTCTCTTGTGACAAGCGCAAAGCTTCCGACTTCATGCTGAGCAGTGAGTTTTTCAACAGGCAAAGCAGCGGGATGGTGAGGCTGATAATGGCGGCATCGCTGCTGACCATCTGTGTTGACTCCTCAAAGTTGGTCAACACCTGGCAGATATCAGACATCCACGTCCACTCCTCATTGTAGACTTGAGGAATCTGAGTGACCTGACTACCAGTACTGGTGGAAGTTGACATCTGGCAGTCTAAAATGGCTCTGCGCTGCTAGTAAACTCTGGATAACATGTTTAATGTCGAATTCCATCTTTGTGGGCACGTCGCACAACAGTCGGTGAGCGGGCAGTTGTAGGCGGCGCTGCGCTGCCCTGAGAGTGGCAGCATCTGTGGTCGACTTGCGGAAATGCGCACAGATGCGGCGCACCTTGGTGAGCAAATCAGACAGATTGGGGTATGTCTTGAGGAACCGCTGAACTATTAGATTGAACACGTGGGCCAGGCATGGCACATGTGTCAGTCTGCCGAGTTGCAGAGCCGCCACCAGGTTTTGCCCGTTGTCACACACAACCATGCCTGGCTTGAGGTTCAGCGGTGCCAGCCACAGATCGGTCTGCGCCGTGATGCCCTGTAACAGCTCTTGGGCGGTGTGCCTTTTGTCACCTAAGCTCAGCAGTTTTAGCACCGCCTGCTGGCACTTACCCACGGCACTGCTGCTGTGCCTAGAGCTACCGACTGAAGGCGCCGTGCCCACGGATGGTAATTTGGAGGAGGAGGTGGAGGAGGGGTCGGAGGAGGAGGCATAGTACGTCTGAGAGACCGTGACCGAGGTAGGTCCCGAAATCCTCGGTGTGGGCAGTACATGAGCAGCCCCAGGGTCAGACTCGGTCCCAGCCTCCACCAAGTTAACCCAATGTACCGTCAGTGATATATAGTGTCCCTGCCCGGCAGCACTTGTCCACGTGTCCGTGGTTAGGTGGACCTTCTCAGAAACAGCGTTGGTCAGGGCACAGATGATGTTCTGTGACACGTGCTGGTGTAGGGATGGGACGGCACATCGGGAAAAATAGTGACGGCTGGGGACCGAAAACCGAGGGGCAGCCACCGCCATGAGGTTGCGAAAGGCTTTGGTCTTTACCAGCCTATAGGGTAGCATCTCCAAACTTAGCAATTTGGAGATGTGGACGTTGAGGGTTTGGGCATGTGGGTGGGTGTTACTGTATTTCCTCTTGCGCTCCAGCGTCTGCTGTAAAGACAGCTGAATGCTGCGCAGGGACACATTGGTGGACGATGTGGAGGATCGTGGAGGCGAAGGTGTGGTTTTCCGGTGGGAGGCGCTTGTGCTGGGGTCCTGGGCAGGGGGTTGACTAGCAGAGGCAGCGAGTGACACAGGGGAAGGAGCAGTGGTGGGACCCGCAGGTGGTGAATGGCCTTGGTTCCATTGAGTGGGGTGTTTAGCACTCATATGCTTGCGCATGCTGGTGGTGGTTAGGCTAGTAGTGGTGGCACCCCTGCTGATCCTGGTGTGGCACAGGTTGCACACCACAGTTCGTCGGTCATCCTCAATTACTTTAAAGAACCTCCAGACTTGCGAACATCTAGGCCTCGCCAGGGGAGCTTCACTACATGAAACAGTTGCTGCTGATGCACCAGCTCTGGCCCTGCTTCTCCCTCTGGCCTCACCACTGCCTCTTCTAACCTGTTCTGGTGCAGCACTCGCCTCCGCCTCAGAAGCACTGTCTTCACTCGGCTTATCAACCCAGCTTGGGTCAGTCACCTTGTCATCCTCCAATTCCTCAGTCTGCTCCCCCCTCGGACTTCCTGCCCTGACAACTAATTCACCACTGGCTGACAACCGTGTCTCCTCATCGTCCGACACCTCTTTACACACTTCTTCCACTAAGTCAACAATGTCATCATCATCACCCACAGACTGCGACAGTTGGAAAACTTGGGCATCGGGAAAGAGGTCAGCAGCAACCTGAGAAGTGGTTTGTGACTCTGGGAAGGGTCCAGAAAACAGTTCCTGAGAGTATGCCGGATCGCATATCAAATTTTCCTGGGAGGGGGCAGACTGGGGGGAAGGAGGTTGAGGTGAAGGAGCCAGAGGAGTGCTCCCTTGGGTAACATGGGTGGATTGCGTGGAAGACTGACTGGTGGACAAATAACTTGAAGCATTGTCCGCAATCCACGACATCACCTGTTCGCACTGTTGTGGTTTCAACAGTCCTCTACCACGTGTCCCTGTAAGTTGAGACATGAAGCTAGTGAGTGTAGCTCTGAGGCTTTCCCCTGCTCCCTCATCAGCAGGTACTGTCTCACCCTGCCCAGGACCACGGCCTCTGCCCCCTGCAGTAATTGAATGCCCACGCCCACGCCCTCGTCCTCGACCCTTAGCCCTGGGGTTCAACATTTTCTGTATATAAGTGTATTATATAAAAAAAAAATGGGCCTGCTGTACTGAAACCCACAAACTTGTTCAATCTGAACAAGTTAATATATAGGTGGATAAGTTAGAGCAAAATTACGTATGTTATTACGTACCGTGCAGTATGGAGCAATTACACTGAAACTATTAGATTAGGCAGACTTGGTCTGCTTAAGTGCAACCCAGACAAATGTCGCACAGAGATTTTTGTAATGTAGCTGTATCAGTGAGAGCAAAAGACCTTTTTTAATTACGTGACGTACAGAATTGGTCACCTGGACAGAAAATACGGATTGTGCTTTGTATATAGGTGGATAAGTTAGAGCAAAATTACGTATTTATTTACCGTGCAGTATGGAGCAATTACACTGAAACTATTAGATTAGCAACTTGTCTGCTTAAGTGCAACCCAGACAAATGTTGCACAGAGATTTTTGTAATGTAGCT